>CALSCE010000016.1:9188648-9212920 GCA_943593645.1 Bovichtus variegatus | reverse complement strand
CACACACACACACACACACACACACACACACACACACACACACACACACTTCAGTCTTGGAAGTGGGAGACATGGTGTGATGGATGACCATTTGGGCGCCTGCTAACATCACTTTGCATGTGTACAGTGAATGTGATTAATGCCTACAGTACAGCACTGACTGTACACTGGTTTGTAAAGAAATGCATACACAGCATACATGGTGAAAACACCAACATAAATGCAACGTCATGAATAACAACTTGTTCGGATCTAGAAACAAACCTCTTAATCTTAAGACAAAATGAGTCAGTTCTGCTGACTCGTGTTCTTTATGTATGAAATGTGACAAAACCAACTTTTTGAACTTAATGATATTTAACGAGGTCAACTTTTATCAATAGCCCGGTGTAGTTTCATAGTTTTATCGTTTCAAATCAACTCTAATTAATTCACTTTTAACGTTTTGAGCTTATAATCATGAGTTCAGTATGGTCTTGTCAGTCTTGTTCACTTACAGTAACTTGTCAAATCAAAGTGGCAATAGACAAGTCAATGGACTTATCACTATGAAGTAAATGTGGATTGTACAATGTAACGGCTGTAGAATAATGAGCACCGTCTGTCTGCCTCCGGGTACGACCTCCCAGGAAAAGTAAGACTCCGTTTACTTTTGTTTCCCCCGGTAGCTGTTGGTAGCTATCCACAATTTAAGTTCTTTGCAGTCACTACTTGCAGTTACTATCTCCAGTTGCGTAGCTGGTGGAACAACTGAAGAAACTGTGGAAACCAGACACAGTGTGTCCTGTGTTGATGGTAGCTCTGAGGGAAACGGAGAGCGATCTGGCTTAGTGGCACGTGACTGACCAACCGTTTATTTCGATGCCCAACTCTTGATGTTCACATAAATTCATTAATTTGTATTTTCTTTTGTTGATTTTCTTGAAATCAGAATAGAGATTCTTTCCTACTCAACAAACTTAAAATGTAATTGATTCATTTGAGTTTGTTTCCTTGAAAATCTTTTTCTCAATGTTTTAATCCTTCCAGTGTGTGTATGTTGTATGCACCTGCATGCTTTTTGTTCCGACTAATGATACATCACATCCATCACTCTGGGTTTAGAGCCGTGAGATGAGCCGGAGCTCGGCTTGGCTGTTTTCAACAAACTTAAACCCCTGTCTGTCAATAAAGATACAGAGGGGTCAACATTAAGAGGATACCAGTCGTGTCTTTTTTTTTCTTTTTCTTTTTTTTTTACAGAAGAAATCCTAAATCCAAAATCTGGACGAGGAATAAGTGCAGAAGAAGAATCTAGCTCACAGGCACTTTTACTCTGTATCCCACAGAGCAACTTCTGCCAGCTGACAATAAATATCACAGCGGTGTATACAATATACACACAGTCTTAAGCTGGCGATGGATGGCAGCGCCAAATGCTTTTGTTAGGCGCTGGCTTGTGCTCCTGGTTCTGCAGAGTGTCAGGGTGACGAGGTGTGAGGCAGATGGTTCTGAGCCATGATACATGTGTGGGGTTGAGTGAAGATAAGAGTAATTACGTGATCGTTCATGTGGACAACAGTATACAGTCGGAGAGCATGTATGTCATGTAAGTAACTGTACAAATAAAGGAAGGCTTCTCTACTTATTTCCCCTTCAAGGATACGTTTTTCGGTTCCCCCGCCCCTCTCTTCCTGTAAACCTTTTTTTCCTCAAGGAAACAATCAAACTCACGGTCACGGAAGTCATCGTTCTCGGGTGTCTCCGAGTAATCCATCACCCCGTTGTTTTCTGTCTTTTTTTAGGCCTCGCTCGGCCTCTCCTGTTATTTTCTTGTGTGTTTTTCTTCCTAAAAATGGAAGAATAAGTCTACGAATAGACCCGGCCTGGGTTAAGAGCTAATAATATCAGCAGATTGTGTGATTGTCTTTGCTGAGGGAAAATAAATACATGTGCATGTCGCCTGCCCAGTAAGACTCTTTCTTTCTCTATGCCACGGAAATATTTAAGGGACAAGGTCGTCAGACACATGATGAAACATTTACCAGAGTGCAGGCTCTCTCATGCTGGGTTTATGCAGTACTGCTGTTGTGCAGGGTGAGTATTATTGACTCTAGATAAAAGTATGAATGAAGCATGTATAGCTGAAGTGGGTTCACTGCGTCCCTCAAATAACCTGTTGCTCTTGTATTAGCTTGTCCGGGTTGGGCTCTTGAGTTATATAGGTTGGGCCAGACTGTAGGGTTAGGGTTTGTCTTTTCATTCTATCGGTCAAGTGGGTCTTACGGAAGTGTTCATCCAATTCAGCAGAACCGTGTCTGGTTCTGTTCTATGTTTACTTGTTCTCTCGAGGAACACGGGATGTGATTTATATGATGGACATGCATTTAGGTAACCAGTTTACTCAAAGAAATCAGTGGGCTAAGTCTGGTTTATGCTCGCCCTAGTGTCCCCGGTGCGACGGCGTGCGACAATTCCTCCTCGACGTTGAGGATTTTGGTTTGTGACGTTCTTTCACTAACACTTGTTGACTTCTGGCTTCTTCGCAGAATATTTTGTTTAAATGTCCCCTGGCGTCTCTGAGAATACGACAAACATAAGAGGGCGGTGGTGGTCCAGTGGTCAGGCTTTCAAATAGAACACCAGAAGTTTGTGAGTTCAATACCAGGCTGCTGCCATTGAGCCCCTGAGCAAGGCACTTAACCCCGAGCTGCTCCAGGAGGACTGTTAGTAAGTCGCTCTGGATAAGAGCGGCTGCTAAATGACCTGCAATGTAATAAGCGTGTGTGTAGCTCAAGCTTTCCATCTATCTTTTGGCTTAACTCAGGTTTTCTTATTCCACAAAGCTGGCTCACATTTAACCAGGGTAAGTGACCATAGGTAACCGAAGCTGCATGGCTAACCTGCTGCAGAGTTTATTTCTGAACCACTTCCCTTTTAACTTCATAATGTGCATCAAATATTCATAATAGTTTGTTCGTCACTTTCATCTATCAATATAACTGGATTTTCCCGTGGGTATCACTGTTTCATAAAATTTCATATTAAGTAATTCATTCATGTTTCTTGTAATTAACAACTCTGAGTCTTGAGTTGACAGTTATTAACCAGTTTCATGACACCGGTTATCCAGGATAACCTTCGTCACGCTCCCACTGCGTCAACAGACTTAAAGATGGGTTGTCTGTCTGAGCACTGCTGTAGGGCCCGGACACATGCTGCGTTTTTTGCACCCTGCGTGTATTTTATGTTCACACCACGTCACGTGCCGAGGAACAACCTATCACAGCCAGCAGATATCTGTCAGGGAGTGAGGTAACGAGGAGGACCCAAACGCAGATAACCGAAGACGAGTTAAAAGAGAGCTTTATTATAAAAAGCTTACAAACACCAACAACTACAAACAGGCAAAAACTGAAAACACTAACTAGGCTGGAACAGGGAAACATGAGGAATTACGAGGAAACACCAGAATCAAATACATGGGAGTCATAGCCGAACGAACTGACCAGGAACAATGAAACAGGACAGGAATATACACACACACACGCTAATGACAGACGAGACAGAGCTGAGAGGGCAGGTAACGAGACAAGGGTGGCAGGGTGATTACAGAGACAGGAAGTCAAACTAAACAAGACACAAGGGGAAAGCACTCTACAAAATAAAACAGGAAGTCGGGGAAACATCTAGGCCATGACAATATCTTTCCTTTCTTCTGTAAATATCTGTTTACTTTGAATATGGAGGTGAAGTTGATATTAGTGCTGGTGAAAAACAGCGCTTGAGAGAAGATCAGCTCCAAACCCGGGAATTCTGGTGAGAAGACTATGGATGCATGGCCTCAATGATACAGTGAGCTGCTTATGGTCACTTTGTAATGTCAGGCACAAACTGCTTCTGCGCCATTAAAGTTGGCACAGGAAAAAGCACCCAGCGTCCGACCGTCACGCCTCGCGTTTTCCAGGTGATGAACTCTGGAAATGATCTCTCCTTTCATGCACCTGCTCCGCTGTCACTTTCACTGAACTGTTAGGAACACGGCGACTTTAGCGCAGGTAAACATATGGAGTGTGCAGCTGAAAGGACATTGCTGGAGTGAGTGAGGTTAGATTCGTGAAAGGTTATTGAGGCAGAGACGGAGAGGTGAGGAATAAGAAGCATGCCGAAGAACAATGCTCATCTCACCTCAGAGAGGACCAGAACAATGGTGACAAAGCAGACACCTCCATGACCCCAAAGCAGAGGTCAGACACTCCAAAAAATCCCAGAAAAATACAATTATATTGCTGGAAATTAAAGTATAAAGTATTTCCCTTCATCCAAACCTTATCGTTTCTAAACAAATGAGGGTACATGTTAACACTGTAAAGACGTGGAATCATTTGCCTTTGATATGCATTTTTATTCTAACAAGCAACATCTCAGTTACAATATACTTCAGTCTTCATAAATCTGTGTAGATGTATAGACTGGTGTTTGGCACCTGTTGAATGAGGTAGCCAATGTGTGTGTGTGTGTGTGTGTGTGTGTGTGTGTGTGTGTGTGTGTGTGTGTGTGTGTGTGTGAGTGTGCGAGTGTGTGTGTGTGTGTGTGTGTGTGTGTGTGTGTGTGTGTTTTCTTCCCCTTCACCTCCCCCAATGATGTACTTTGGTTTATGGAGTCCTTGTTGTATCACAACCTTTGCCCTGCTTGTTCTATGAACTTTAGACGGCTGAGGACGTGCTTTTCTGCGCACAATAGTCTTTATTCAACCTTATACATAGTTGTTGTAGTTATTAATAATTAAGTGATTAATACGTTCAAACGAAAAACACGGTTTTGAGTTGCAAGCTTGAATGACGTCCTGCTTTAAAACAAATAAAACAAACATGGGTGTTTCTGGCTGCTGGAAAACAGATGTGGCTTTGCAAAAGGAGGATCAGTGAACAGAATAGTAAATCACTATAGCGTGGAGCCACCTCAGCCCGACCAAATAACTGACATCACTACTATATATGTGTGTGTGTGTTTAGTTGTATGGGATCAGGCCATAGTGAGCAATACCACGTTTTTTGAGAATTTGATCTATTTATCATATAATATCATGTCAGTTATTCAGCATCCTCTAGCTGTACTGCAGGATTACCAAAGGTTTGAGTGACATGACTCCTGAGGCTGTTTGTGTTTTATCTCTGCTGTGCTGAGGAAAGAATGGACTGAAGCCAGAGACAGCACAGCACGGTCAGTGATTAGAGTTGTATGAAACAACACATCCCACGAGAACAACGTCAGGCTTTGGCAAGGAAAAAAGAATCACATATACAGTACATCTAATACACACACACATATACACACACACCGTTTTGTTCCTGTCACACGGAGTGAAAAATAGGACCTCAGGGCGAATCAATGAGCTGACAGCTGGCGGAAGTTTTGATTTAAAGGCTGAAAATTAGTTGAATAAATGTGTGTGCTACTTTCCAACATCCCCTCTCAGTCTCTCTCTTTCACACACACACACACAGACATACAAAAGGCAGTAACCATGCAAGGACCAGAGTACAGAAGAGAATATCCTGTCTGGTTGGAGGCAGTAATTGAATGGAACAGTGAGCCCTGGGAAAGACTGTCTGCAGCTGTAGACAAAGAAGAAAAAAGCCATTTCTCACTATCGGTCGCTCGTATTATTGCTGGACTGTGGCCCTTTCCCGCATGTCTGTCCAGGAATTGAGTTGTAACAGTGCACACACACACACACACACACACTGCGCTCACATTTAGCCGTCCAGGAAGACAGACTGCTGCCGAGAACATGAAGGAAGGGGAAACGTCGAGCCCTCAGGAGCCGAACCTCTCTCCTTCTCTTCCTAAAAAGACACACACATACAGTGTACACAGAGTAAAAGTTTCTTTGGTCCCTTCCCTTGACTGAGGCTACATCTGCACATTTCACAGTTTTCAAAGGTCTCCATTTCTGCCCATCGAGACTAAAACGCAATCCTGGAGCGTTGAAACTAAAATGGAGACAGCATTTAGAAAAACGCTGCAAATAGAGAAAACACAACAAATATACAAACGCGCTGCAAATGCAGATAACACAACCACATACGAAAATGCACTGCAAGCAGCACACACAACAACGGACACTATTTCCAGGGGACACTAATGTTAAATAAGCCTTTTTGTTTAATATTAGCCTGCCAAATCAAATACTCTGATGAAATACAAACAACTAATCGTTAAACAGGCTTTTTAACAGGGGACAAGCAAGTTAAACTACTGTTAAACTAAACTTTGCTAATCTGTTCTTCATTAAAGAAAGGGTTGGTATATATTTTAAAATACTATTTATTAACCATAAAAGAAAAAAACGTTTTTTAATACATGACACTGTAGTTGTAAGCTGATTTTTAAGTGTTTATTAATGTATTAGTCAATAACTATTACTTGTCCTGTAAAAGAGGAGCTAATGAATACATTTGTGACCATACACAATATGTCTTTATAGCAATCATGAAGCACTTATTGATTATATTAATATTAATGTATCAGTATTATGACAAACGATCTGTTGATGAAGTCCATGACATGCAGCTGACACTTCCAGAAGAAATCTAGTAAGTTAACCTTGAGTTACGTTTTTGTTTTTTGTGTCAAAGTACTGTCTCTGCGGTCAAGAATGAACTTTGAAGCTCAACGTGTCTTTATGAGTTTGGAACACATTTCTAAACAGTTAACATTCATTAATTTATTATGTCTTAATACACCATTTACATTTGTTTCATATGAGAAGTTATGATTGTTCACAAACACATTAATAAACACTTAATTACTTGACAATGATCTTTTACCAACTACATTATAGTGTGTTATAAAGCATTTATTAAGTGTTTATATACTGCTTAATAAAGTCAGGTGGTACCAAAGTGGGACAAAGTCAAGATATCTCGGGCTCTACTGCATCACAGTTTGACTATTCTTTATAAATCTCTTGTGAATCCTCCAACTTCATGGAAGTGCAATACTAAATAGTTTAACTGGCTCTGAAGCTAAACAATATATTTTTTGACTACAAGTTTCAAAATATTTGCCACGGATTACAATATCTTCCCTTTTTTAGGGGTTCATTTGTTTCACATATTTACCACGTCATTATTAGGTAGATCACAAGTTCATTTTCACTGAAAATTCACAGCTTCACAGTAACTCAGTGTTACTCTTCTCCCTGCCAGAATAAAAATGAATGTGTGTGCATCTTCACATCGCATTGCAACGGGCCTATCCCGGAAACAGATAAGACAGCAACATATTGGCCAACAGTCATAATGTTGGGCAGGGTTGGTGGTGCACCGGTGCCTGGATGTCGCCATGGCGGCAGTAAATCTGCAGCCTTGTTGCTGACAGAGCCATGTTTTCCTCGACGGTGCGCTCAATTCAAACCCAGCCGCCATAAAGCGGAGTTGCAACACAACCTTTGGTCGACACTGCCGGCTTAAGCAACCAGGAGGAAAACACCCTCCTTGTACACACACACACACACACACACACACACACACACGCACGTATCTGACTGTGTGCATTGGAGAGTGGGCAGATATATCTCAATAGATTCAATTAATGGTTGAAATAGAAAGCTTAAAGTAATGGATAATTGGTTAAAACAGTTAGCTGAAAATATATATATATATATATATATATATATATAGTAGCTTAAAGTAATTGATAAAGAGTTGGAAAAGTTAGCTAAAAATTATGTAAACAGTTGAAATTGTTAGCTAAAAATAATGGATAAAGTGTTGGAAGAGTTAACTAAAAAATTATGTAGCAGTTGATAGTTAGCAAAAAAATAACGAGTAAAGTGTTGGAAGAGTTAGCTAAAAACAACGAATTAACAGTTGAAAGAGTATTACAAAATGCACACCTGACCAAACCAACCTAAACATTGCAACAAAAAAAAAAAACGTTGCAACAATATTCACTTTTATGTCATTAACAGTAATAAATAACATACAGTTTATTATCCCTTCATAAGGACATATTTGGGTGGTGATGATGAGGGGTGTGTGTCTGATTTGTGACATGAAAATCCATCTCTGAACCGAGTAGTAGCCTACACTGAAGATATTTTTGGAGATTCACTCGAAAACCAAACAAACTGTCATGAATCAAATGAAGAAAATATTAATCAGTTTATTAACCTGAACAGATTCCGAAGAGCATTGAAAAAAGAGAGGGAACAAGAAGGAGTTCTTTAGAACATTATATAATAATATAATCCCCTTACATATTGACAAATACAGACAATACAATTAGATTATTATGTTTAGAATCATTTCACACTCGTTTTGTTGTGTCTTCAATTGTCATTGCACTTTCATTAATGTCAAATATTAAAGCAGTAAAATGATAAACTTATGAAATGCAGTCATGATGTCAGAATCAAAACGACTGGCTCTGATTTTCAAAGGAATCATACAAGATAAAGTTTATATCTTGAAAAATCACTCACACAACCTAAGCATCATAGCTGCGAGGCTGTACTACACTCCAGCCATTCTACAACAGTGAGCAGTGGGCTATAATTGGCTGCTTTTAGTGTCCACCATGACTTTTAACTGTCCTTATCTCAACATAAATAATGTGTCTATAAAAGTTAATCATCTACACGTTTGTAATGAGACATGTTCAACAGCCATAAAAAAGGTATTTTCTGTCCATTTTCCGCTTTTCTTTCTGCGATGACAATAACATGCTGAAACTGCTCTCATTATGTTCTTGAAAACACCACAGAGAGCAGAGAGGGTAATATCTACAAACACCAGCAAGAGCAACAAAAACGTAATGAAAATCAGTTATCAGCTATAAAAAGGGGTTATTATATCCATGTCGTTTTTACATTCCACTTTGATTGTCTTTGCGTGTATATTTATGTGTATTTGTATCTCCAAAAATGGAGATTTCTTTTAGTAATAGGTAGTTGTTGTTGTCCCACTGAGGAAATGTGGCTTGTTGGGTGTGACTTCAGGAGAGCCAGGGTCAGAGTTAAGTCCTGGTTCATCTTCTTTGCTCTGGCTGAGCTGTTGAGTCGTCCTTTTGTAAAAACCACAGCCCGGGTACCCTGTGTCCTTGTGAAGCTAAAGTATAGTCCAAGTGAGCTGGAGCCAGAGTGTTACAGTATACAGTATGGCTTGCAGATTTGGTCAAGGTACTCAGGTGAAGAGTGCCTGAACACATCAGACACTGCATTAACCCCAATTTGATGTTCATTCAACACAGTTTCTCCACAGCTCCGGAGCGGAGAGGAGTAGGTGCAGGATGGAGAGAAGGCCAAAGTGAGTTGTGTGGTGTCAGTATGGCAGTCCTGCTGGCCGCAGTCGCTCATGCTTGAGACAAAGCGCACCAGGAGTTCTGTGGGGCCATGGAGGTCGGGGTAAAGGGATAATCCTCATATTTAATGTCCACATGTCCTGATCCTGTGCTGTCTAACTGAGAAGCCGCCTGCAGGGAAATAAGAGACATGTATACAAAATGAGACTCAGAAGTGCTTAGATGTCAAAAAGGTTGCTTTTTTTTTATTGAATAATCTTTATTTTTGTCTTCAAACCTTATTTGCCACTATCTAAAGCAGCCTGACTTGTAAAAAATGTGATAAGTACATGTCATTATTCATGTCCATATCTTTATGGAGTATGTAGAAATTAATAGTTTGATTTTGTTTAGTTTTTAACATAATTCTGTTTTCCCATTAGCATTTACAATGTGATTAGGCATGGAAAAGATATGCATGTTAATGGATATTTATTTTAGAAATTTTATTTATATATTTTATTTTTTTCCCCCACTCTTTAGGTGAGGTTTTAGGATGAGTCCGTAGTGGGTTTCTACCTCACCTGCATATGTTTTTTCTTTTTAATTGTGAAAAATAAAAACAAAGCAAAAATAATAATTGACACCGTCAAAGTAATAATCTCGAAGATTTTAATTTCAATAAATGTCTGTTTAGTCACTATCAATTGCCAAATGAGGTAACACAATGATGATTGAGCCCACTGACGAAAGACCTTGCATTGGCAGTCTTACAAACTGAGTGTGTGTGGTGACATTCCTGGGAAAAATCACAAGCGGAGAACCAAAAACACACCTGCAATGAAATCTTATCGCCATAAATGCCACCAAAAACAACGAAACGGTAATCTTTGAGATTGTAACTTTAAATAAAAACAAGGTTCATTTAATAAGTTGCTGATATTGCACATTAAAGTCCAATTAAAAATATCTTGAGATAAGGCCTTTTCACGTCAGCATTTAAAACATCAACATTTTGCAGCAAAATCCATTCATGCCAATGGTTTAGAGCCATCAGTGGATCAGTGGATTCACTAGTAGGGGTGAAGTGAAGCAAAGGTGCCAGAGTTCAGCTCTGGTGAATTCTGTGGCATTCACCAACAGCAAGACGACTTCACAGTGCTGACCTTTGAGGGAACAGAGAGCCCAGGCCTTGTGAGGGTCTGGTCTCGGACCAAGTTGCAGGCATCTAACCAAAAAATTTATTTTAAAAAACCCATTGACTTTGAAACGTGGGAACTCGAAGTGCAAAAATGCTGACTCATTTAGGACTCATTCTTGCATCACTCTGAGATAGCGAGGCTGCTATTTATCAGCTGGAACTCTTTTCCACCTTCAATAACTTGTTTTTGAAAGAAATGGTGTTCAACCCTGAGAGCAAAATGCCATTGCATACTATACACAGCACATTTGTGCGGAAAGGAGGTTTACCTGAGAGGCAGATGTGACCGTCTGTCCAGCGTAGGGTGAAGGGGTCATGTTGGGTTCGCTCTTAATGGTCGAGGCGTGTTCTGAGACTGACAGGGAGGTTGGGGAGCTGGTGTCAGAGTTAGTGGATCCTAAAGAGCAGACAAGACAGTCAAATGAGTTCTCAGATTGAACAAATAACTACTATTATGAAATGTAAAATCCACTTTCCAGAAAGATTTGTGCTTTGCGCAATCTTAATTTCTGGAAAAGTTCACCCCTAATTACTGTAAAGCGTCATGAGATTTGTAATACATCTCAGTAAATCAAATGGTGGATTTAGATTTACTCACACCATTCTTTTCATCTGCTGGCCCTACCTGTTGATGCTTTATTCTTGGGCATCTTGGGTTTGCGCTTCCTGGTCTGAATGCTCTCCTTCTTCATGGCCAGAGGTCTGGCCACCTGTAGGGAGTAGAGCAACACACATTAGTGGCGTGTACCTCCCCGTCCCTGATACACCATGAGGCCACAGTGTCATGACAACCCACACAAGCTCCCCCCCGACACACTGCTGCTCTGATAACAATGACCACAATGCCCTTGGAGAGCTTTTACACTGCGCAAATAATGAGCTACTCCCTACTGTAGCGGAGGTCTGCTAGAGGAGCTGTTATCCACACAGGGACATGAGAAGGAGACATGACAGGTCAAATAAAGAAACAGATTGACAGAACTGGACCCTGTGGTGAGACCCACCCCGTGCAGTTTCATGTAGAGGCCGCAGGCGTTACACACAGGTTCGCCCTCGGCGTTGCGTCTCCACAGCGTGGTGGTGCTGGTGTGGCAGTTAGTGCAGCAAAGGCCGGCCCGGCGAGATGTGGTCTGCTGCAGGTGTAGAGGAGAGAAGAAAAACATTTGAATAAAATAAATTAAAGTTTGACTTTTGTTGGCTGAAACCTGATGAGAAGTCTCCGTGCCGTCAGAAATAGGCTCACAACTCACAGCGTTGTATCCTTGAGCTATAGTTTGAGAAACTTGAGTTGTTCCCTTAGCTTAGAGAATGAATTGCAGGATGTCCGTGTCTGGTTTGGTACAACAATGATGAATTATCTCTCCACATACCAGTGCAAAAATCCTCCTGTGAAATAACTCCTGTGTTGGACATCCTTTAAAGGGAACACAAATCATTACGGTTCTCTCACTCCATGGTGTGACTATCCAGCTCTGTTTTGCACAACAAAAGTCACGCTGCTTTGGAGAGCCTCGTCTAAAAACGGCTCGTCCAAGGGCAAGGTCACTGCAGGACAAATAAAAAGAGGGAAAACAGTCCAGTGGTGGAGGGAGACGTTGGGCAACTCACAGCTGCTCCAGAGAGGCAAGTTCCTGGGGAATGTACAGCCGGGGAGCCTTGATACCCGCCCTCATTGGCCACACCACCACACAGCTCTTTCCATTTAGTAAATGCTCTCTAACCACAATTACCCGCTGTGATATCAGTGGTAGCATGTACATCTTTAGAACAAATAATACATGGAGAGCCTTTAGCATTATCAATTTACATAACAGTTTTGTTATCTGACTAACTTGTCGTGGAAGAATTCAGATCTTTCACTGAAGTCCAAATACACCACAATATAATCCTCCCCCATTACATTAAGTGAAAGTCCTGCATTAAGAACTGCACTGAAGTAACTTGTAACTTTAGCTAACAGGGAAATATACTATAAAAAGTAGGCTACAATATTCACTAATTGTATTTTTTTATTTTATTTTATTTTATTGTGTAAGCTTACTTTTCTTTTTCTTTCTCCCTCTTTTCTTGTTATTGCTCGTTGCGCTTCTTCCTCTCTCCTGACACATTATCTATTTCACATTGTATGCTATAGTATGTATGTGTGTATGTACATGTATAGTATGTGTGTGCAAATAACAAAAAAAAATAACAATAAAGTATAGATTATCCTCACATGTAAATATGTAAGTAAAGTGCAAGTTATAAAACATTTTACTTGAGTTAAATGAACCATACGCACACATAGCCTATGCATGTAAATAACATGCCACTATCCAAGAGTGTGTGTAGTGTGTGTAGTGTGTGTCTCCATCTTACCAGCCGTTTCTGTGGTTTGATGAGCGGCCTGTTGATGCCGTTCATCTTGTGGTACAGGCCGCAGGCGTTGCACAGGTAGTGCCCGGTGCCGTCCCTGCGCCACAGCGGCGTGGACACGGAGCCGCAGTTGACACACTCCCTGCCCTCGTTGGACATGTCGTCAATCAGGTCTGACCGCCAGAGAAAAGAACAGACTGCGCATTAGATGAACATTCGAATCACAACGTCCCCAGCGAGACCGTCCAGACAAACCACAAGGTGCCGTTTACTTTATGTATTTATCCTATCTAGTTGTTGTTGTTGCAAATATTCTGCGAGAGGTGTTAATGATACTGCAGCTGCATGTATGGCACCGCCGCATCCCTGTATCCAACCTGCGCAATCTGTAAATTATCAACCGTTTCATTGATGTTCGGGTATCTGTAATATATTTCTAAAAGTCTTATCAAACTCATGCACCATCTCCCTCCCTTTGGGATTTACTGTTTCTCCTGTGACAACATTCTGCATGGAGGAGACGTAAATTCATAATGTGGAATAAACAACATTCCTGTTTACGATAACTGTTAAGAGGAGGAGGAGGAGGAGGAGCGGGGGGGGGGGGGGGGGGGCGTTCTGGTTACGCGCCAGTGCATGATGAATAGCCAGAGGAGGAATTTAAACCCCTTCCATCCCCTCTGTGATGAAGAGACATCAAACCCCCAGAATGAACGCTCGGGGAGACTGATGGGGGAATCTGTTTGAGGAGGGAGGGGCTCTGTGTTATCGGCCTGAAGGATCCAGGGGTCCCCTCCATCCATCACAGCTCTGACACGCGACGGACTCCTGGCATTAATTGCCCAAATTCCTAATCCCTCAATTTAAAGAGCGAGGAAGAGCTGAGAGAGAGTCCACGGGTCAGGAGGAAGCTGCTGAGCAGGCCTTACCTGCGCTCAACTTGTGATTGTTTTTTTTTTATTTTGTTATTATTAATCCAGAAGAAGAAAATACAGCACAACAAAATAAATGCTGAGCTGGTGGTTTTGGGGACCAACAATAACCAGTAAGATTATGTCTAACTGAAAAATGTCTTATAGAAATGACACAGATATTACTTACACAGCTAAGTACATGTACTCGAGTACTCTAGCCGACTTACTTTACTTGAGCATGTTCCTGCTGCTTTGTACTCCACGCCAATTCAGAGGCAGATATTGTACTTTTTGCTTTAGAGCTTTAGTAACTTTAAAGATGTAGATTAATAATACAAATACTTTATCATGGAGCCTATTATTATAGGTTAAGATATACTTTATTGGTCCCTTGGAGAAAAACACAAGATACTCGCAGTATAGTAAAAAAAAAAGAAAAGAAAAGAAAAAGAAGCCCTTCCTTTATCAGCTGCAATATTAAAGTGATGAACACATGAATGCATCAGTAATTATAATACAATTATATTATAAATATACTATTGTAAAATAGGCCGTTCTGCAGAATGAGTCATTTACTTTTTGTACTTAAAGTATACTATACTTTATACATTTACTTAAGTAAAATGTTTCAATGCATGCCTTGTAACAGTAATTCTCCACTGTGGTATTACTGCACCGCTGCTTCTATTCTGTACAGGAAGAAACGTCATCATTATATTACAATAAACACAACATACTGAGGGATATTCAGCAACATCCCGGTGTGAAATTCCTCCAGAGCTAATGAAACTGAGATTGAATTCATTAGTCTGGAGACTTAAGTCTAAGTGTTCCGTCTAAAAGCCCACACAAAGACGAAGTGCCGAACGAGGCTGTTAACAAACACATCCGTGTCTGACTCCAACTCTCTTCTTCATCATCGTCATCAACTTCAAACGCTCCACTGAGTGCAGAAATGCTGCAGCCAGAGCCGAGTGTGGCCGAGGTGAGAGCGGCTCTGTCCTCTCTCCCTCCGCGCGTCAGAATGCTTGGATTCAATGAACATGCTGAATGGATGGTTTTGTGTATTGTCTAAATGTGATATCGGATTGTTCGGGGACACTTTGATTCTCCCCGTGAGTCCAGCCATTACCGAGACAGACCTCTCTATCACCTCCTATAATAAAGAACAAGTCACATAATGTGGCTGTTACAATCCCCAACACACGAACGAGCTGTGTCGAAATAACAACAGAGTATTAAGTCATTTCTACAACAAAAACAAGGTCATATTAAAGTATATAATGTCCAGAAATGTGATTTCAATATTATTGCATATTTGCTGGTATTCCTTTTAAATGAAACAGCTATGATGGCTGGGTGCAATTTGAACGAAGCAATGTGTTGTGCGCGCGTGTGATGTAGCCCGCAGTGTTTGGATGAGAAGGCCCACAGGTGAAGGAACATACATATTCCAAATGTTATTTTTTTTCACGTTAAAATGAGAGATAATATCAGACTAAAATACCCAGAGTTCGTTTTTAAGATTTTAATAAGATTTGAATATCCATGACTGAATCAGATTGTATGAAAATAATATTGTCAGTGTTTCTTTTTAAAAAGCTCCACTTTTCCACCGACATTTGGTCTACTGATACAAGCTTCTTTCTTTCTTTCTTTCTTTCTTTTTTTTTTTAACGATGATAATACATTTCGGGCTTGGTCCCTTTATGGTCGCGATGCAGACATGAGTTTTGGGGCCTTTACTTACCTAGACTGGACCTTCTCCCGGACAGTCCTCCGTGCAGACTAATCACTCCGCTCTCGAAGTGCGATGGCGTCCAGGAGGACGTCGCCATCTCCGGGCTCATGTACGCGTAGGGGCTGGAATAGGAGCCTCCGACCGAGCGCACCAGCGCGCCCCCGTACTGATCCGCCCGAGCGCCGTTTCCGAGAACCAGCGGGCTCTGGTAGGTCGCATCCCGGCCGGTGTTGCTGCTGACGGGCTGGCTGTGCGAGTACGAGAAGCCGTGCGGAGGAGGGTGGGGGCTGCTGGGCGCGAAGGAGGAGCAGTCCGTGGTGGTCTGGGGCCAGCCGTGATGCCCGCCGAGGCCGTGGGACTGGTGGCTCGACTCGCAGGTCTGCAGGTAGGGCAGGGTGGGCAGCATGGCGGGGACTCTGGTGGTGGGGACGTAGACCGGAGAGCTGGCCGAGGGGTGGATGTAATTCCCGGTGTCATGTGCGTAAGGGGACTGGTTGGAGGACAAAGCCAGGCTCTGATACATTTTCACAACTGTGTGGGTTCAAATGTAGGGATGATTCCTCAGGCAGCTCCCGGTGCTGTGGAGGTGGCACTGTCTGCACGTTCTGCACAACAATGTGTCCGCGCCTTAATAAAGGAAGTATAGATCCCTGTCCTATGAGAGAAAGAAATATAGATTGTATAAACACAAGGACAGAAAGACATTCTTAATGTCTGGCAAAGTTTCAAGGGCATCTGAATGTTATCATTGTGAGTCATTAAAAAAAAAAAAAATCATATAAGCAAGTTTTAAAACCCCAAAACATCAGTTGTATGAGATCAACTAATGTTGGCACGAGTCACACATGAACGTGAGATCAGAAAGAAAGTTCAGCAATCATTCAGAACCATCAGTCGTATTTCACCTGTATCATAGTGATTGACATGTAATGGATTAAAATGACATTAACGGCCGCTCATATCTGTCCGTGCAGATAGAGCCGACTATCAGCGACCCCACATATCCTGCAGCTCCACACTGCCTCATTAAATCATAACCATAACGGAAACCAAATCAAACAGCGAAACAGATAGCGAGCCCCGTTCCATATCTACCATGCATATATTTTCTATCACTAGCAACTCAAATCACATAAAAGGCTGATAATGGCGCTTGCTGATGAGGAACAGCATTTCTTTCCAAGGGCTCTCAGTGTATTATCTCACCAGATAAGGACGGTCGGGTGATAAAGCAGTCCGGTCCTCTAGACGTCCAGAAAAGTAGAGCGCAGCGGGGAAACTTTGTCACTCCACACAGACAGAGACGGACCGGGCTGCACAGAGGAGCGTCTCCAAATATCTCTTGTTTCAACGCGTAAAAGTTGCGCGCACCAAATGAAACCAAAGTTGTTTTTTTTTGTTGTCTTTTTTTGTTCCAGGACGACTGCAGTGTTTCTCTTCCTGCCGCTATATCTGGAGATAGTTACTGCCGCTGATAATTGCTGATATGGGTGTGCTCCTATTCGCTCCCCTACTGGAAAATTTGTACGGGAGAAAAACACGTGACGCAGTCCGCTGCTTCGAGGTAGGCCTAGGTGGGAAGAGTGGAACAGGAGGGAGGGCTGTAGGGAGGGAGGGAGGGAAGGAGGTCCCCTGGGTGTCGGGGAGAGCAGGAGAGGGCCCGAATCTCAGGGTTGAGGGGTGCAACAGTACCAACTGTAATTTCACCTGTAACTTTTGATGGGTTTTAAATCTGTGATTAATTCGAAAGCAGGACGCCACATTGGATATTTAATCCAGGGTGAACCCCAACCACCTCCAGGAGGCTCAGTTTTATACTTGATTAAAAAAAAGGACGCATGTAGGGGATTTGCCTTTAGGTGTTATGATTTTTAGGGGGATTTTAATGGTGCACAAATGCACATCTTTCTGGTGGTTGTTTACCTCGTGAGGATGATGATGATGATCCATCTTTTCATTTGCAACATTATTAAACAACTTTAGATAGTATACTGGCCTCACCTGCGCTGCCCGTTACTTGAATATTGTATTTATTCCACATTTCTATGCGGAAAAGCAAACCGGGCCTATCCGATGTTATCCACACGTGACTACATTACACCCAAACGCCTTCATTTGATGCTGATTCCATCCCATAATATCTAAAATAACACACTGTAGATGTGTTGGAAAGGGAGAGTTTTTATGGTGAGATAAATGTGAGTCCGATAAGAAATACTATCAATAACTAACCACAGTGATAGAACGATAACGTCATGTCATCAAAGGGGAAATAATTCAGCAGCACAGAGATATGAAGGGATATTTTGAATAATGTACGCTGACGCTTGAATAAAATAGGATGTGTCATTTTGCCACAGCTAAGGTCATAATCGTTCACAGAAAAAACTAAAATAATTGTGTGCTGATAATCAGGGCCGTAGACAGTATTAATAACGTAAATATTGTGGGTACTTTTTCTGCTGTTTCATGTATTTTGTATATATTTTTGTGACAACTTCCTTGGCTACATACATAAAGGATTTGGTGTTGTTTGGAATATATGACGGAAAATATAAGTGAACGAAGTGATTAACTAAATAAATATGAAAGATAACTTCAACTCATTAAGACATTTCTAAGATGATTTTTAAAATATATATATATATATATATATACATATATATATATATATATATATAGAGAGAGAGAGAGAGAAATGTGAAAATCAATTGTATTTATTTTTTATCATCTGAAAATTTAAACCAGCGAGCCAATGAGAAAGAAAGAAAGAAAGAAAGAAAGACAGAAATAAATAAATAAAGAAAGATTGAAATAAAGACAGAAAGAAAGAAAGAAAGAAAGACAGCCGTCGAACATTATTAAGCCACATACTCCCTCCAGAGCCCAGCTGGAGCCGCGCGAGGCCGAATTAAAACAGTTAAAAACATGTGAAAGTGTCATCATGAAAAATAATAAACGACGCTCCTTTGGGATATTGTATCTAGGGGCAGATATATTATTGCATTATTATTATTTATATTTCACCGGACAGCCTGACTGTCCTTTGACTTATCTTTTATTTTGAAACGCCTTCTTTTTTTTCTTCTTCTTCTTCTTCTTCTTCTTCTTCTTCTTCTGGCCGAACACTTGGTCTGTGAAACGGCTCCCTTGTAGTGCCGCGTCCCGCGTGCATACATTTAGTAATTATGTGTATTATAAATCATTACTTGGCCTTCTACAGGCCTTGTTAGTCTACATTAAAACACGACACAGTGAAAAGTTGATGCCGAAAACTTGTCGCATGATAAAAGGAAAAAAAAAGAAAAAGTTTGTCATTTTAAATTACAGTTATATTTCCATTTAAAAAAAAAAAGTTTTTATATTGGATTTTTTTTTTCATAAGCAGCCTACGCCCTCCGTGTAATTGTAACACTTAATGATAAATACTTTCAGATCCAACAAGGCTTTACATCGATTATCTAATTTCAACACATGATTTCCCTTTTCCTTTGAATATAATATAGTCTATATTTAAAAAAAAAAAAAGAAAAGAAAAAGTAGGCTTGTTGAGATATTTATGGGCCAACAGTGACTACACACAAACTTCTCCTCAAATAACAAGAATATGTACAGGTAACTCCTGTCTGTGTTGTTAAGATCAAGTTAGCCACCTTATCTTGGGCCATGGTACTCATAATTGGAACTTCATCACTCTCACACGTATAACCTCTGACACACACACACAGGTGTGGATTTAAGTTTTTTAATAAGGTGATTAAAGTGTTTAATACAAAAGTTTACCATAGTATTTATATATCATGGTAAGTGAAACAACTGACACATTATAATGTTCCTAATCGGATAGATAGATAGATACTCGAGGATGGAAACGATTTGCACAATTAATGGTCCATCACCAAGCTTATCACACAGTTTATAGCCAGACACTTTCAGTTAAATGTCAAACTTCTGATGGAATCATTAGAAATACATAGACTGACTGAGTCACATCAGCGGGACAGTCCTTGGCACTGACTCTCAAGTCTCTCCCATAAACAAAGAACATGAATCTAAGAATAAGCAGCTCAAGGGAAAGAGAGTAAAGCGGAAGGTTATACTTGATTTTGACCCCAAAAAAAAAAAAGATATATGTAGTAAATAAATAAATACCGGTGGACATATACAACAGACTTTTTTGTTAAAAAGCAACATAAATGAACATTTCATGTCCGAAATGGATTTGGAAAAAGCAACATGTGTATCCTTTTCTATACTAATCAATACTCCATCACATGAGAGCAACCCCCCCCCCCACTGCACACAACTAGGCCACTATATTCATCTGTCATCTTCATCATACATGATCAACAACGCCATCCAATCAAGGATGTAACATGAAAAGGCATCAAAAGGAACAGTTGGACATTTCTTCATCACTTTCTTGTTGAAGAGTTAAAAGACAAGCTCCGTACCACTCATGTCTGTTCAATACAAAGCCACCAGGTTAGCTTAGCTTAGCATAAAGACAGATAACAAAACCTGCCCTCCAGCACCTCTACAGCTCTCAAATACGGCGCTATCGTCAGATTTTGCTTGAATTATTGCGAGCACTGTAACATTTGCAGATGCTTTCCCGTGACATTTAGTTTATTGTAGTAACGTGTCCGTATTGATCTGTTGTGACCTGTCCTGTCATGAGAAATGCCTCTGTGCTGTCAGCGGAGTTATCTCCACGGCCGAAGTACTCTGCCCTTTTTATATTGTTTAGCTAACACAACTTCATATGTTTCTGTCAAGATATGATTTACCACATTGCAAGAGCATTGTCAAAGTCTTTTGACAAAAGTAACTGAGTGTGACTGTAATGTTCTCTTGATTAGATGCACAAATGCATGTGTTTGTTAAGAAAAA
This sequence comes from Bovichtus variegatus, assembly GCA_943593645.1. Taxonomy (NCBI): domain Eukaryota; kingdom Metazoa; phylum Chordata; class Actinopteri; order Perciformes; family Bovichtidae; genus Bovichtus; species Bovichtus variegatus. The sequence goes on along the minus strand of CALSCE010000016.1, from coordinate 9,192,549 downwards.
GAGGAAAATCGCAAAAGAAAATATTTGGAATCTTGAATAAGGATCATCAACAGGTCCTGCAGTTTTAATAAAGCAATTCATCAATTCATCCTTAAAGTGCATCCGACAATATAGTTGAAATAAAATAACCCAACGGGGGAATGAGAGGAGCTTCTTCTGGCTACAGGACGCTTTGGAAAGAGTTTGGACCAGTGAATTTCCCTAAATGTCAAACTATTGAAACTATGTCAAGACCATTTTTACATTTTTAGCATACAACATATGTACATACAGGACGTATGGCTAATGTATTAACAGTCATATATACATACATCATCATGCTACAAACACAGTTAGATAAATGTGCCAGTGGTGCAGGGAGACACACAAGCTACATGACCTGACATATTTCATTCATATTTTTTAAATAAACGCCTCTCAGCCAAATAAATGTTTATTACAGCCCAATATACCCTAAGCATGCCTCACGTAATAATAATAAAAAAAGAGCAACATTAGCAAAACACACAAAAACGTATAGAAGTGACCAAAAGAAACAACATAAAAATAATTAAAAAAACGGATTATTAGACTCACACAACACAAACAATAAAAACAGTTGCAGCATAAGCAACATATACAAAAACATACAGAAGTGTAAGTTGGATAAGAGTTCAGCTCCCTTCATCTGCCAGTACTGACCAAAAAAGGGAAAGAAGGAGACATTTTTAAAGCTTTCGGCCAACAACAGTGAGTTGCTCACAACAAGGCTGATAGAGGCCTGACCAGACTTCACTTTCGGTCCAACCTAAGCTGCTGCATTGCCAGTAACTGTTAGCAAAATAAATCTCAATAGGTCATTGTATTGAAATATTTTTAGCAATGTGCAATCTATTCAAAAATATCTTTTAAAGAATAGATTAAGAACTCAAGTTGTCCTCCCGCATCCGCCACAGACAAATGGCTGCAGCCCGGATGATCAAATAAAAGGCAGTAAAATACTGATGGATGAGATGAACCCAAGGGAGCCTGTACACATGTGCACAAGGTGCTGGTGAAGAACTTGTGAATGACACATTTTTATTGTGTGTGTGTACATATAAATATACTGTATATACATATATATATATATATATATATATATCTATGTATATGCATACATATATAATATATATATATACTGTATATGTATATATATATTATATATGTATGCATATATATATATATATATATAATACATACATATATATACATATACAGTATATATATTATATATGTGTGTATATGCATAGATATATATATATACATGTACAGTATATATATTATATATGTATGCATATATATATATACTGTATATATACATACATATTTATATATATACATATACAATATATATATATATATTATATATATACATATATAATATATATATATATACTGTATATGTATATATATAAATATGTATGTATATATACAGTATATATATATATGCATACATATATAATATATATACTGTACATGTATATATATATATCTATGCATATACACACATATATAATATATATACTGTATATGTATATATATGTATGTATATATACAGTATATATATATCTACACATACATATATATATACAGTATATATATACATATATATACAGTATATATATATATATATATATATGTATATGTATATGTATATATATATATATATATATATATATATATGTACATAAACATTATATATATACTATATACATATAGTATATATATACATATATACATATACAGTATATAATATATATATATATATATATTATACAATGTATTAAATTCATATTATAATTACTTTTATGTGAGCGTTATGTACCGTCTGTTTTCTGTTGTAACCAAACTTCAATAAAAATCACTTATTACGATTATGTTATGTGAAAACCTTGACAATGACCTGGATTCTGGTTTTGATTTGGGAAAACATAATTTTGCATCAAAGAAGAAAAAAAGAACAAGCATAACCACATTCAGTAAGCATACACACTTCAGAGGCTCTATACATTTTCATAACCATATATGTACGAACAAATGTTGAAAAATGAGACATTTTGAAATAAACGATGGGAAACAGAAGCATTTTGAAGTAAGAATGATTTTAACAACAACGTGAACATACTGTAAGAATGATGAAATAACATTCCATAATAAGGAGTTGAGTGTTAATAATATCTTTAATTATTTCACAACTCCTTGATTTAACTTATATTTTACACAATGTATTCATAATGTCTGATTTATACATCTAATATTAAACCTTAAACCTTAAAAGTACGTACACATCACATTGATGGCATCTCTCAATCAGCAATCAGCTTCGAACATTTTTGATTATAAATGGAAACAAAAGCATGTTTATGGTCAATACAAAGTGAAGGTGCAGGAGTGCAGCACAATGTTCGCACAACCTCCAACACATCCTACAATACAAACAATAATATCACAACCATCAACACCACAAACACAGCTACAGATAACACACCCGCCTGTCCCGGGACAGAAGGACCCTTTTCACACACAAACATACAATAAACGCACGCCTGAAGATTTCCAAACTGCGTGGCAGCTACGATCGTGTCCGTTTCTTTATAGATGAAGAACTCACACTTCTCTTTGTAAACTTCCTCTTCCTCTTCCTTCTTTTCTCATGTATTGTAGCTGGTTGTTGACACTATTTGGAAGGAGTATCACTTACAGTACGTTGGTTTTCTGCCTACCAGGGAAAGAGTGGGCATGATATTAAGTAACTGAGCATAAAGGCCTGTCAGAAAGCTAATAAGTGGACCTTAAATGAATCAAATCAAAAGGAAATAAAATACAATTTCACTTTATGATACAAAGTAAGAAATGTATTTGGTCAGAGGTGCAAAGAAGTACACAGAGGCAGGACACAAACACGTGAAGTAAGAATAAAGAAACAAAGACTAGAGGTCGACAATGTTACATGGGGGGATTACAATCTAAATGTACACAGCAGGATACTTCAATAATTATGCTCTTTCTCAATTTGTATACGTCTGTATAAAAAATACGCATATTGAGACACAGCATAAGTCCTTTTTATATTGTTAACAAGGATACAGATGCCATGACAACACGATGCCCCACATGATCTGACAACATGCGCTTTTCAACTAAAAACCCGAGGAACACAAAGGCATGCAGCCATACGTAATCAAATCAGTCTTGGCTTACCCTCACATGACCTCATCCTCAACAAGGATACAGGAGATTTCAATTGATTTTTGTACAGTTTGCATTTTTTTTTCTCCAACCATAAACTCCACATGCCGTAACCCCAATCTTTCACCCTTGAGAAAAAAGCCAACGAGATGGTTTAGCACGTTGAGTAATTCTCGTCTCTCAGTGCGGGAGTCAGATAGCGACCTTATGAATGAGGTGATTGGTGAGGGCCCGCTCTGCCACAGCCTCATTTACACAGTCCATCACGGCGCTCCACAGGGCTCTGTGTCGGGGGCCCGTGGCACTATTACAGCTCCCTCCGGTCAGTCTGTGGTTATGTCAATAAAAACTGAGAACCACAAATGCGGCGCATTCCTGTGGCGGGCTGCATATCTGCTGTTTATGTCAGTTTTTGGTAATGTTACTGTGGACTCACTGACAGGCCGATCCTCCAGGGAGGCATTGCCTCTGGAGAGAAAAGCCTTTGAACTTTGATCACCCTCTAATGCAACGCCACTGTCCTTTACGGCTGCATTCTACTGGAATGGAATTCTAGCCTCTATCTTCATTTTACATACACATGCCTGCAAGATAAGTTAGGAATTTTCCAAAGGTATTTATTGACTGGGAGAACAGACTGAAGTTGTGTGTGTGTGTGTGTGTGTGTGTGTGTGTGTGTGTGTGTGTGTGT
>CALSCE010000016.1:9167510-9187510 GCA_943593645.1 Bovichtus variegatus | reverse complement strand
TGGAAAGTAAATTTAACTTAAAATTTGTTCACTTTGAGCACATTGATTTGAAACAATGAGTTGGATGAATATGTTGCTGAGAGTGCACTAAACTCTTCAAAATGAGCCTACATGTGACCAGCAAATCAGCAGACTTCCCAGCATGCATTATTTGAGAGTAAAAAAACAGACCCCAGATACTATGTAAACTTGCTGTGTGTCTTTAATACATGTTAAGATCTTTTGGGGTTGCTTGTCATGATAATAAACACATTTATACATGGCAACGTGAGAAGGTGAACATTACTCTTGTTGCCTCAGACCATCAAAGAGTTGTTGACAGCAAAAACAAAACAACCAGCATTAGTAGAAATATGAGAAAAAAATACTATTGCATCATGAGATAAATGCCCAAAAGATGATTCAATTGACTCAGCCGCTCCCAGACTGCTGTGGCCCCGTGGAGCCCTGCAGGGTGGGCGGCCAGGTGGCCTCGTCTCTTCCCTTTACTGTGGTCACATCAGCCCAAAAATGTGAACTTTCTCCTCCTCTCTTACAACTCACCCTCAGTAGACTTCTCCCAGAGTACACAGGGAGCAGAGAGGGGGGAAGAAAGGATTTGGAAGGCTGGAAGACGCCCCTGCTGCTCTGCTCGCTAGGGAATGTGAAGTAGGAGTCAGGCTAATCTCCAGCGCCCATGAGAGACTGGCTCCTGTCTGCCTGGCTGCCACTTCCCTATCTGTGTGTTTCATTTCAGCCTGTCAGGCCCTATCTGGGCTGCTAGTGCTGCTGCTACTGCTGGGTTCAGGCCCAGGGACAGCAGGGCTGGCGGGATATACACTCATAGGACTGGGAATCCTTCAGCGTTCTCCTTTATCGTCCTTTAGTGGAATAGCATTTTCTTTCTTTTCACATTGTGTTAATTCTGTTAAGGATTCTGAGCCAAAAAAAAAAAAGAAAAAAAAGGGAAAACAGGTCATTGCTTGAAACATCTGTTTGATTATTTTATATGCATACATAACATCCATACATCCCTCTACTACTACTTTCTTCTCGTGTGTAGCACATTATATTCGCGGAAGAGACTAAACATAGTATGATGAGACAATTCAAACATCAAAGCTATGCACACATGCAGTGTTGTGCAGAGAAAGAGGACTTGAGTACAAAGCTAAGACGACGTTATGCAGAAGTCAGATCCGGTGTCATCGAAATAAACACTATCCATCCCCTAATTAATAAATGCCATAATGTCTTGTACAGAAAACTTTTGGACTAATACAACGTTTTGACCTCACGACGAATGTAAACTCATGAAATGATAAGAATCCTTCGTCAGAAGACACAGGCACTCCCCTCGTGTGTCACTCCCCAGTGCTTGATCAGGTAATTGATTGATTCTTCTATTATCAAGGACATTCCAGTTCACTTATAAATCTGCTCACCCATCCAGAACGAGTGAGCCTCTGTTTGATTTGCAATGTCAGGGCTGTCTCATGTTTCTTTGCGTTTATTATCATGTGATTCGACTCTTGAGTACCTCTGAGATATACCAGTTTTTGCCTAAAAAAACTGTCCTTGGTTTTAATAGTGAATCCTTGCTTCAAGTTATTACACATTACACGTTGCATGTTTTATTTATCGTTGAATTCAGCGTTACAGTTTTGAGTGTTTGCATATTTAAATTTGCCGACAATTGAGTGAAGTTTCCTGTCAATCCATCCAATAGTTATTGAGATATTTCAGTCTGGACCCAAGTGGTGGACTGACCAACAGACCAACAATGCTATCCGAGAGCCACACCACCAGCATGAGCAGAATATTAACCATATGTGTGTGTTTGTGTGTCCATCCATCCATCCATCCATCTTCTTCCGCTTATCCGGGGTCGGGTCGCGGGGGCAACAGCTCCAGCAGGGGGCCCCAAACTTCCCTTTCCCGGGCCACATTGGCCAACTCTGACTGGGGGACCCCGAGGCGTTCCCAGGCCAGTGTGGAGATATAATCTCTCCACCTCGTCCTGGGTCTTCCCCGTGGTCTCCTCCCAGCTGGCTGTGCCTGGAACACCTCCCTAGGGAGGCGCCCAGGGGGCATCCTTACCAGATGCCCGAACCACCTCAACTGGCTCCTTTCTACGCAAAGGAGCAGCGGTTCTACTCCGAGCTTCTCTCGGATGACTGAACTCCTCACCCTATCTCTAAGGGAGAAGCCAGCCACCCTTCTGAGAAAACCCATTTCGGCCGCTTGTACCCGCGATCTCGTCCTTTCGGTCATGACCCAACCTTCATGACCATAGGTGAGAGTAGGAACGAAGATAGACCGGTAGATCGAGAGCTTTGCCTTCTGGCTCAGCTCTCTTTTCGTCACAACGGTGCGGTAAAGCGAGTGCAATACCGCGCCCGCTGCTCCGATTCTCCGGCCCATCTCCCGCTCCATTTTCCCCTCACTCGTGAACAAGACCCCTAGGTACTTGAACTCCTTCACTTGGGGTAAGGACTCATTCCCTACCCGGAGTAGACAATCCACCGGTTTCCTGCTGAGAACCATGGCCTCAGATTTTTAGGTGCTGATCCTCATTCCAACCGCTTCACACTCGGCTGCGAACCGATCCAGTGAGTGCTGAAGGTCACAGGCTGATGATGCCAACAGGACCACATCGTCTGCAAAGAGCAGCGATGAGATCCCAAGCCCACCAAACTGCAACCACTCCTCCCCCCGACTACGCCTCGATATCCTGTCCATGAATACCACAAACAGGATTGGGGACAAAGCGCAGCCCTGGCGGAGGCCAACACCCACCGGGAACGAGTCCGACTTACTGCCGAGAACCCGGACACAACTCTTGCTTTGGGCGTACAGGGATTGGATGGCCCTCAAAAGCGCCCCCCTCACCCCATACTCCCGCAGCACCTCCCACAGTATCTCCCGGGGGACCCGGTCATACGCTTTCTCCAGGTCCACAAAACACATGTAAACCGGATGGGCATACTCCCAGGCCCCCTCCAGGATCCTTGTGAGAGTGAAGAGCTGGTCCGTTGTTCCACGGCCAGAACGGAATCCGCATTGTTCCTCTTCAATCTGAGGTTCGACTATCGGCCGAACCCTCCTTTCCAGCACCTTGGAGTAAACTTTACCCGGGAGGCTGAGCAGTGTGATACCCCTATAATTGGCACACACTCTCTGGTCCCCCTTTTTAAACAGGGGAACCACCACCCCGGTCTGCCACTCCTTAGGCACTGTTCCCGACTTCCACGCAATGTTGAAGAGACGTGTCAGCCACGACAGCCCCTCCACACCCAAAGCCTTCAACATTTCTGGACGGATCTCATCAATCCCCGGGGCCTTGCCACTGTGGAGTTGTTTGACTACCTCAGTGACTTACACCAGGGAAATTGCTGATGATCCCCCATAATCTTCCAGCCCTGCCTCTATCAAAGAGGGCGTATTAGTCGGATTGAGGAGTTCCTCAAAATGCTCCTTCCACCGCCCGAGTACCTCCTCAGTTGAGGTCAACAGTGTTCCATCCCTGCTGTAAACAGCTTGGATGGTTCCCCGCTTCCCCCTCCTGAGGTGCCGGACAGTACGCCAGAAGCACTTTGGTGCCGACCGAAAGTCCTTCTCCATGGCTTCTCCGAACTCCTCCCACACCCGCTGCTTTGCCTCTGTCACGGCCGAGGCCGCTGCCCTTCGGGCCTGTCGGTACCTTGCAACCGCCTCTGGAGTCCCCCGTGATAACATATCTCGGAAGGACTCCTTCTTCAGTCGGACGGCTTCCCTGACCACCGCGGTCCACCACGGTGTTCGAGGGTTACCGCCCCTTGAGGCACCTAAGACCTTGAGGCCGCAGGCTCCCGCCGCAGCTTCAGCAATGGAAGCTTTGAACATTGACCACTCAGGCTCAATGCCCCCCAACCTCCACAGGGATGCCAGAGAAACTCCGCCGGAGGTGTGAGTTAAAGGTCTCTTGGGTATGGGCCTCCTCCAGACGTTCCCAGTTCACCCGCACTACCCGTTTGGGCTTACCAGGTCTGTCCAGACTCTTCCCCCACCCCCTGACCCAACTCACCACCAGATGGTGATCAGTTGACAGCTCCGCCCCTCTCTTTACCCGAGTGTCCAAAACATGCGGCCTCAGATCAGATGATACGATTACAAAATCGATCATCGATCTTCGGCCTAAGGTGCTCTGGTACCATGTACACTTATGAGCATCCTTATGTTCGAACATGGTGTTTGTTATGGACAGCCCATGTCTAGCACAGAAGTCCAATAACAAACAACCACTCGGGTTGAGATCAGGGAGGCCGTTCCTCCCAATCACGCCTCTCCAGGTGTCTCCATCGCTGCCCACGTGCGCGTTGAAGTCTCCCAGTAGAACTATGGAGTCCCCTACTGGAGCCCCCAACAGGACTCCATTCAGGGTCTCCAAGAAGGCCGAATACTCTGAACTGCTGTTCGGTGCATATGCACAGACAACAGTCAGAGTTTTCCCCCCCATAACCCGTAGGCGTAGGGAGGCGACCCTCTCGTCTACCGGGGTGAACTCCAACGTAACGGCACTCAGCCGGGGATTTGTGAGTATCCCCACACCCGCCCGGCGCCTCACACCCTGAGCAACTCCAGAGAAGAATAAGGTCCAACCCCTATCCAGGAGTACGGTTCCAGAACCGAGACTGTGCGTAGAGGAGAGCCCAACCAGATCTAACTGGTAGCGCTCCGCCTCCCGCACAAGCTCCGGCTCTTTCCCCCACAGAGAGGTGACGTTCCACGTCCCCAGAGCCAGCCTTTGCCGCCCAGGTCTGGTCCGTCGAGGTCCCCGACCTTCACTGCCACCCGTCTGGCAATGTACCCGACCCCAACGGTTCTTCCTGCGGGTGGTAGGCCCACATGATGGAGAGGGGGGGGGGTGCCACGTTGCTTCTTCGGGCTATGCCCGGCCGGGCTCCGTGGCAAACCCGGCCACCAGGCGCTCGTTGACGGGCCCCCCTTCCAGGCCTGGCTCCAGACGGGGGCCCCGGGCTTCCTCCGGGCAGGGTCACACCTCCTCTTTTTTGATGTTTCATTGAGGTAATTGAACCATTCTTTGTCTGGCCCCTCGCCTGAGACCAATTTGCCATGGGAGACCCTACCAGGAGCACTAGGCTCCCGACAACACAGCCCTCAGGTTCATAGGAGCACCCAAACCCCTCCACCACGGTAAGGTGATGGTTCTCGGAGGGGTTGTGTTTGTGTGTGTGTTGGTGTTTGTTGAGTCAGTGCCCTGTCATGTTTATCAGCAGTATAATGAATATAATGGTGCAAATTCATTGAAAAAGCAATAAAAGTGATTGTGAGAAGACATTATTCAGCACCGTGCTGAAGAGGACACGCCTCATGTTCATGTAGGAATAAAGTTCCCTTCACTGTGTATCCATGTTCACACGCCAATCCATGAGTTCATAGCTCATCTGCTTTTGACAACACTTCAAACGTATATCAATGGAAACATGACTTTCTGGAGATGTATAATATAATTTATTTTTACTCACTCAGACAGCGTTATCATTAGATGTGCCTGAAGTGGTTTCAATTGGGCTTATAGATTGTGCCTTTAAATGGTTTCATTTTTGAACATCTACCAACATTTCTTTACACCATTTTTAACACTTTAAATTCAACACAGATTAACTTAAAAACTAATTATTTATTCTTTTAATAACATAGAGAACAAACACGAGGTCCGGGCCAAGGATGTTTGTGGGGGAAGGACACATAAAAGATACAGTTCCTTTCATAAGAATTTAGGTGCATCCATCAATGGGAAGTTCATATTAAATGGGAAAATATTGAGCTGAGTGTATAAGTACACAATTATCATGCTTAGCATAAATATTCACAAGTTAGTTCATTGACTTTTTATGAAATCGATAATTCTGAGGTGTAGACTTCCACATTTTAGAACTGTCGTTACAATAATGTTTCCCAATCAGCACAAGATCACAATCAACATGTAAATGAATGAATGAATGAATCAATCAATCAATCAATCAATCAATTAATAACATTTATTTATATAGCCTAAAATCACAAATTACAAATTTACCTCAGGAGGTTTAACAATCTGTACAGCAAACGACCCCCTCTGTCCTTAAACCCTCAGAGCGGAACAAGAAAAAACTCCCCTGAAAAAAATAAAATAATAAATTGACGGAGGAAAAAGTGGAAGAACCCTCAGGGAGAGCTCTTTGGCACCTCGGTTGTTTCCTCGACTCCGATTGCAAGGACACAGCCCGCTCCTGCAGATACACACTTTACTATATCAGGAGGATTCGTCCTCTTCTGACCCAGAAGGCGACGCAGGTTCTGGTCCAGGCTCTTGTTATCTTATGCCTCGACTACTGTAACTCCCTCCTGCTGGACTTCCTACATGTTCCATCCGACCTCTACAGCTCATCCAGAATGCTGCAGCCCGACTGGTCTTTAACTTCCCCCAGTTCTCCCACACTACAGCGCTCCTCTGCTCCCTTCACTGGTAACCAGTGGCTGCCCCAATCTGCTTCAAGACACTGGTACTGGCCTACCGTGCTGTGAATGGATCTTCCTACATCCAGGCCGTGGTCAATCCACACAGCCCAGCTCGCTCAATTCATTTTGACTAAGAGCACTAACAGGAAGATACAGAAGTTCCATAATATGTGGCAGAGATAGCATGTACTTTCACAACAACGGTCTGTGTGATTTAAGTTCTGTGTACTGTTTGCTGGGCCTCTTAGTTGATAAATGGATTTAATCCTTTCATGAAGGTGCACACTTTTGAGAACCCCTGCTGAGTGTGTTAAGATGTAGCGTTATTGATGATTTGATTGTATTACATTGTTTGCTAAGATACCTATATGTCCCCCAGGGTTCTACGTTCCCCTGCTCAATATGCTCTTAATATGACACATTAAGGAGACCTTCAAAGGGTTTGTGTTTCTCCCTAGGTCAAATGTTCAATCGATGTTTCCCTTGGTCATTGTATTGAAATCATGCACCTACAGTTAGAAGCCTACGGATGTTATATCCTTAAAGAACTACACCCTCGATATTTGCGAGCAAGACTTCACTTGTCTTGACTTAAGACATTGGTTTCTCCGCATTTTCTGGCTCAACAGATTTTTACCATTCAAACTAAAATTGAAACATCAATCTCCTTTCATTCTTTTTGCTTTGATAGCCCTTACCAATCTCTTACAATGTTAGTTTATATTGAGAACATAGGACATGAGGTTTAGTTGCCTTCTGTCTCCTCTGCATATACAAAACCTATGGCATGTACATATACCCGTCGTAGAACAGGTTTTTTAGCCTCTTTAAATTGACTTTTTCCGTTATCTGAATTCAGGATGTCATATGTTGTACGGATTGTAAAGCCTTCTACGACAACATTTTCAATACTTTTACATCCTGACAGCTAATAGTACCTGAAATTGCTCCTGTGCTTTCAAAGTACATCATCCGATTCAACGTTGTGTATCTGCCTGCTCAGTGTTCTCTCTCAGTCTTACTGCACCTTGTAATGTGAAATCACTGTTACTTATCATTACTCCACTTAATCTTCTGCAGATTGAGCCTTTTTTGACCAAACAATGATGAAGCGTTAAATAGAGTGTGAAACATCTTCCCCCCACAGTGCCATAAAAGGCCAATTTACACAGATCATTTACCCGTGGTTCAATCGCACAACACGGAGCCTCGCGACCAGCTGTCACACAGGCTGCTGGCAAATATGCAGCACTGGCAGTGGGACGAGATTGTCTGTGTGGGTGTATGTGTGGGAGAGAGACCCAAGAGTGCTTTTTCGGGGCTTGTGTGCATATGTGTTTGTGTTTTGCTACTAATGTTGCTATCTGGATGTTTCTGCGATGACTTTTATGTTCAGTGTTAGTGTTGGTTGTCTCCAGAATGACTCATTCACAGTGGGATTGATCCATGCAGGTTGTTTTTGCACTCTCAAAGGTCAAACAGCACAAATAGGCCACAGGAGATGAGCTAAAGACGCAAACGTGTGTGTGTGTGTGCGCTGCAGGGCAGGATTATTGACTAATGTTTATGTACAGAGGAGCATGTGATCACTCACCAATGCTGTCATAATCTTTGTTTACTTATAACCGATGAAGCGAACCAAACTGGCGAAAATTGGGAACCAATGTGAGGAGCTATGAAGAGCACGTGTTTGTGAATTACGGTCAGACTGTGTTTGTGAAGTGACACTTTTGAAAGATGAAATAGCACTTTTCTGTTACAGAAATAAAACACACTCTTCTTCAATTCAGTACCGTCATACCCCTTTGCCACCAAACCAGCTCTGGATCTTCAAGCAGTTCCGTTAAGGATTCTTGGAGCCTTGGTGCTATGGGGCCAACCAGCCCGAGTTTCCGCCAGTTTTGCTCTGAACCATTGTAATGGATAGTGCGTCATCATCGCAGGGCATTGTGCAAGGAACAACGGCAGTAAACAGCAGTAGCAAGATGGCGGATAGAGGTTGTTGCACTACAACAGATCGCATGGACCAACTATTAACGATGAGAAGACGTAGAAGACTAATGTGTTCAAGACTCCATCCTTTCAGTGCAACCTGTAGAATATGAATATGCCCACTGATGTTGTCACGGTTTGGAATTGAGGAAAACATGCTATCTTCTGGTTCCAGCTGGGAAGCATCTGTTTGGGTTCCGAAACAATTTATTTTATTTTTATTTTTAGCATTTACTATCATCCCAATATTGCCAAACTACAAGTTGAAGTTCCTGAGCACATTTCTCAGTTCAGTACACTCAGGGGTTTTGCGACTACTTGGTCTGGTATGACCAGTAGCTTATCGTGGCTAATGTTAGCTATTTTTGGTTGGATATTGCTTTGTAACTGACATTACTGAGTTAGTTGTCTTGCGTGTGAAAAGTAATTCCTGACCTCACAAATGTAATTTTGACCAAATTATTTTGAGTTCAAGGTTCACTTACTAGCTTTTTCATGGTCTTCATCAGCATCTTAGATGTGAATGTTTTTATTTTGCCCAGTTGTCACTTGTGGTTAACAACTAGCTTGGTTGGTGATGAGTTAAGATTCTGTTGTAAATTTAAGACTCGTCTGCTGCTGATACATTTCAAAACTGTGATTTGGATCCGCTCCAAAACTGTAATGGCTTCTTCCTCAGCCCACGCTCTCCATTACAACAAGTTTCATGAAAATCGGGCCAGTAGTTTTTCCCGTAATTCTGACAGAAAACAGACTCACAGAGTCGAAAATACAACCTCCGCGGTGAAGGTAATGAACAGCTTCCTGTAAAGCGACAATTCTATGCATACTCACATTCCTATAAAGGTTGGATTAATGTAAACAATGTTGTGCTGTGATACTGTACTGATAGAGATCCATTCAAATAGGCCAAAGGTGCATAATGTGTTAAGGACGTGACACAAAGGCTGGAAGTCAAATGCACGACTCAGGACAAGGTTTTCAAAAATCAAAAAGGTCTTTACTAAGAACAACAACAAAAAAAATCTCTCTTAGAGGAAAAACGTAGAAAAAGAAAGTAGCAAAACAAAACCTAAACTTGACTATGGTAACAATGCTGGTAAACGCTGGCTCTCATGACGACATAAGACACAAGACGAACTGGCACAGGACAAAGGGAGACGAGGACTACATATACCAGAGGTGATGGGACACAAGTGGTAACAATCAAGACAGGGGCTGACAATCTCACAGGCGGGAAACACACAAGGGCAGGAAGTGCTCCGAAATGAGAGGGAAAGGTAAGTACAAAATAAAACAGGAAGTGCATGACAAGACTAGACATGACTGACTGTAACTCAACAAGTGAACAATGAGACCTGACTAAACATACATCTGATACATAACAAATTAGAAAACATGGTGGGATGTTACATAATGTTAGAATGTGACAAAAAAGAAATAAAAGTGTAATATAAATCCCAAACTATACTTCCGAGCACAAATACGGCTTTGTCTTCCAGGTGATGTAGTGATCAGTATTCAATCAGTGAGGGTGTGAACCGATAGTGATGCCTGTCACCTATAGAAAACAGAGGAGCCGCGTTGGTTGGACTTCACGTCAGAGTCCAAGGGTCCACCGTCCACTATGTTTAGACACTGACCTCATCCGACAACAAGACAGCGCTTACCCTCTGTCTAATTATGTAAACCATAAACATATATTGCACTTGGCCAGAAATAAAGGGATGATCAAAAAAGTTATTAAAAGTTCACTCCATTCATTCGTTTGTAACATAATTATTACACAAAAGACTTGAAATTCCTTTTAAACACCAACATAATTGTCTGGGAGGATCCCCCCCCCACAAAAAAAAAAAAACCTCATTGCTTTATTTGCAAAATCCAGACCACAATTCCCAGAAACCCTGTTGTTTTGAATCACGGACAGGAGGTTGCTGTTTCTCGGAAAAAGCTGAAAGCATAGATGATTTTTCCGTAGCTTCACATTAAAGGCTGCCATTCTTCTATGCAACGGTTTCTCTTGTTTATAGTACTTATTTTATTGTCATACATGGTATTTTGCTACCTGGGCAGTAACAGAGCAACAATATCCAATATCCAGTCTGCGTTTAGCTCTGGCCTGGTCTTGGCTATTTTTAATTTTGTCAGCTTTTATTTTTATATGGTCTTAGTTGAAGTCTGGTGTCCTTATTAGTTTTTATCATATTTAGTCACCGTCATTCTGTTTTTTATCTAGTCATGTCTTAGTTAACAAAAAGTCATTTTAGTCTCATCTTAGTTAAAGAAAATCATAATGAAGCTGTGACTATTTATACCTTCTGTTTATATCTGATCTTTATACGTGACTCACACACCTGTTTATCTGGACACATCTTGTGGCTGTAATGTTTTCAATGTTTTCATTCATTAATATATGTGGTTTGTCTTTGTCTTGTCTTTGTTATTTTGTGTTCTGTCTGCTGTCTGTATGTTGCTGTATTTCTAATTGTGTTTCCATTATGTGTTTAATCTGTCACTCTTCAGTTGTTCACAACTGTTGGAACCCCTCGAGAACGAGATGGTACGTCTCACATGGTTTTATCCTAAGAAACAAGTCTTTAGATGATATTGAACATTACAGTCTGGAATATCCCAAAAAATGACCTTGTTTCTTTCTCTTAAACCCTGTTGTTGTCATTGTTAACTTCAAGTTCAAGTTACTCTGAGTCCTCCTAACTGTGCTCATCGTGTGCCGCTGTGGAGTCCTGAGATGGTGCTCAGAGCTGAGGATATGTAACAAAAAAAACATTCTCTAATATTTCTATACTTTACTCTCATATCTCCTTGTGAAAAATATTAAATGTTTACATCGTCCCATTTAGTGTCTAATGACGTTGGTGCTGACTCGTCATCGCCTTGTCTTGAAAAAGGTTGTTGCCGAACATATTTAGTCAATAACATTAGTTAATCCTTAAGAGTGACATGAACACTGGTCTGCACCTGATTTCCCATCATCCCAAGGGACACTCATTTTGGAAATTGCAACATTCTAAAATAAGTTCTTTGCCAGACTTACAAAGTTGCTGTTCCACCGTCATCACTTAGGAACCTGTTTGTTTGCTAAATATCTCCAGCAGTGCCAGTGGAGCCAAACCAACATATGCCTGAGACAGGCTCCTGTGCTGCAGCAGAATAGAAGCACAGTGCACACCTGCATGGCCTGAAGTGCCTCACAGACAAACAGAGAGGCAGGGCCGTGTGTCCGGGGTGTCCGTATCAGACCCGCTCTTATCTTCAGCAAATGCCACTCCACACATTTGTCTGCCTCCCTGTCTGCTGGAGAGCTGTTGGAATGCTCAGGTAAGCACTTTACCTGACTCACCTTGGTATAGCTCCTACTCCACAGTTCCCTTTCTCTTCATACGCCAACTATGTAACACTCTCTCCTCACACCTCGCACTTTTATTCATTATTCCTACCTGGCTGTCTCTGTCTGATGCCAAATGTATCGTACTCTCTTAAGCCAGGTCCACATGTACATGGGTGTTTAAAAAATAATTGTATTTTTCCTCTTTTGCGTCCACACAAAGACTATTAACAAAACATCTCTGTCCAAATGAAAACACACACACGCGTGCACACGCACACGCACGTGTGTAAAACGTCAGCAAGTTTAGAAGCAGCACTATTGGCCCCATCCGCCATTGTACGAAATGTCGCCTCATTACTGAAGCATCGCAGAGGACATATTGACCCACACTTTGATGTCACAAGCCTCGTCTACACGTCAACACTGAAAACTGAGTTACTGAAAATCTTCACCCTGGCAGGAGTTTTACAAAAGCTGTTCCCCTTCGTTTGAGAAATTGACCAATCAGAGTTTCGTAGGTAGGATTAAGAAAAGGGACATCGTATTCCTACGTAGCTAGCTTGCTACCTAGCCCATCTTGACCTCCTTACAGGATTTTACCAGTTATCTAGCAGTGTGTTATGTCTCAAAAGTTACTTTTGTGATCTCACAGGTGTCTGCTTTCTCCCTGGAAAGACACAAATATGTGCCCACTCTGCTCTGCTAACAGATTATAACTATTGAACCGAAACATTTATTTCATCAGTGTGAAAAATGTTGAGTTAAATGCTGTTTGCAGCCACTACCTGCACTATCACAACCACAGTCAAACTACACCCACACAGTCCAGTTTAAGGGTTCATCTCCTAATAAAGAATAACCAAGACTGTTTTCATTATCTTTAATTTTTCATTGTTGCTTAATTGGTCATTTATATTTAATCTCATATCCAGCATCTCTTCCTCCTTACCTGCTTTTCTGCCCAACCACGGAGCAGATTACAGGACCTGTTAGCATACACCAGGAAGCCTTGACATCCCCCTGGATCCATCTTTTTTATATACCATCGTATCATGTTTTCTGTCGCATAGAATGTCCATGTTGTATTTTTAACTATGTTGTTTGTTCTATACACACGTCACCTATTGCACGTCTGTCCGTCCTGGGAGAGGGATCCTCCTCAGTTGCTCTCCCTGAGGTTTCTTCCATATTTCCCCCACTAATTGTGGGGTATCTTTTAGAGAGTTTTTCCTTGTGCGATGTGAGGGTCTAAGGACAGAGGGGGTCGTACGTTGTACAGGCTGTAAAGCCCACTGAGACAAATGTATAATTTGTGATATTGGGCTATATAAATAAACTTGATTTGATTTGATACACGCACACACACACACACACACACACACGCACACACGCACGCACGCACGCACGCACGCACGCACGCACGCACGCACGCACACACACACACAAATTATAAACAAACATTTAACATGTAGTCATTAACACATTCACCTATGTAAATGTGTATATGTGTACATTTAATTGAACTTGTGCTTTTTATTTAATTCTGCTATTACTGCTTTTATTACTGCTTTTATTTATTTGTTTTATTTTAACTACACAGAAATGTCCTTGTACCTGAGTATAGTGACGATAAAGATCATTCTATTCTATTTTCTTTTTTACTTTCTTTCTATTAAACTCCACTCCATTGTTTGTTGTCCGTTCAGAGTCGAGAAGGACTGTAGTCAGCAAACAACACAGTAAGCTTACCCAATGCATTTGTTCATAAGTAGACTTGTACATACAGTACACACAGACACACACACACGCACACACACATGCACGCACACACACACACACACACACACACACAGACAAACATACTAAGCTGATAGCGAACTAAGAAATACTTGCAATAACCTGACTGACCTTGAGATAGATTAAGCACGCTCAGAACACGCACATGCACACATGCACACATGCACACATTTACACGTATGAAGCATACCGTTAAAACAGAGCAACACTGTTGTCACACAGGTTCTCCTGCACACTGCAGAGTAATCTCTAATGTAATGTAATCCCCAAGATAAAAGCAAAACAGTTTCAAAACATTATGAGAGATTTTACCTAATTTTACAACAAGGAAGATAAAAAAAAGAAGAGAATAGAGATAAAAACAAAGACCAAAGTATGTGTGTGTGTTCACAAATGGTGGAATGGTGTTTGCAGAGCCAGCCTCTAATCATTAGCTGGGTTATGCAAGAGCTATCGCCTGCATCAGCTCTACCGGGGTAATTATGCTGACTGCTGGCTTCTTTTATCTCCGGCACACACAAACACAACTACGGACGGAGACAACTCAATCTGAAGGCAATGCTTGGATTGAAAACACTTCACGTAAAAAAATGAAAAAAAATATAGTCCCCTAACTCCCCTCGCCAACTGGGTCAAAATGTTTTATTTTATATTTCTTCATTTGAACAAATAACATTAACCTTGTATAAAATATAGGACAGATGCAATGCACCAAGTTTTAGCAAATAGCTATTTATGAATGAGCCCCCCCCCTGGCCGTGCCCCTCTGATGAAGCCCCCTTAAACCTGAAATCAATAAATTTTTCATAAAGAAACAAGCGGCCACTCAACAAGTTGGGGAGTAACTTCCTACTTCACAGTGCAGAGAGACTTGTTCAGTGTGCACCGATCATTTTTAAACAAAACATGTGATAAATGTATTTATTCGGCTGTGGCTCAGGAGGTGGAGGTCGTCCACCGGTCGGAAGGTCAGTGGTTCAATCCCCAGCCAATGCAGTCAGCATGTAGAAGTGTCCTTGGGCAAGATACTGAACCCCAAATTGCTCCCGATGGCCAACAGTGTGTGAGTGTGTGTGAATGGTTATCTCTCATGAGCATGTGGCACCTTGTAGCCTCTGACTCTGTATGAATGTGTGTGAATGTGTGAATGCTGACGTGTTGTAAAGCACTTTGAGTGATCACAAAGATTGGAAAAGCGCTATATAAATGCAGTCCATTTACCATTATTCTTTGCTCTGTGATGAAGGTCTTAAACAACACCAGATGTATTTCTCACATTTACAACACTCTGCATTTGTCGTTGACATCTCTTTGGCTTTGCATCTGCAGCCTCAGCGGAATCAGGACTATTCCCTTCCCTGATCACAATGGCTGGACCCAACGTGACACAGCCGATGGTTTGTAAGCTGTAAACAATACTTGGCAAGTGATTTGATGGAACATCTGCCAATTAAAATCTCACCGAGGAAGAGCAAAAACTGGTTTTCGGTGGAGCAAATCCTTTAATGCCATTCTTTGCTCTTCTTTCAATAAATAAATGCTCTCCAGCTTTGATATAACTTATGCTACTGCAGCATCCACGTTAACCTCTCACACACACCTAAGCCTCCTCACAGGACGCATCACTTAAAGCCTGACAAGATGAATTTACATTTGATCTTGTGATGCCCAGAGAATCCAGCTGCGGTGAGGCTTGGGCCTCAGGGCAAGAAATGCTTTTTGGCGCTCAGAGTTCCCTCAAAGGTCCCATCATGTAGGCTACAGAGCACACAGCACTGTATACTGTCGATAACATCTTTGATATATTTCGCACTGACTCATAAACCAATTCATACTCCTACACTGGAATACTACTTCAATGCTACCCAGGTTATATTAGAACTAGATGGAACTAGATTTTGAATGTTAATATTGTACTTTAGTGGTGCAAGTTCTCCAACATGTTTTCAAGTAATGACATGACTTGTACCTTGGGGTTTCTGTGCCCCTGGAGGTTCCAGGCTCGGGTTCACTTTTGCCAGGTTTGCTGACCACCTTTCACACGTGCTGCTGAGGCTTCACTCTTGGCTGCGGAGGGGAGACACATTGGGGCACTGACAAGCGTTGCATCTGTGACACTATGACTTCCTGCGAGTCAGGCGTGAGCTGGAGACAATGCTGCGTTCTTTATAGTTGTTACACACCATTCATTGAGACTGATTAACACGTAAATGATTTTTTATGAACGGCACATCATTAAAGACCCACGGGACAATCATTGTACCCTGATAGTGTCGAGCAACAACACAAGTCATAACATTTAATGATGGAAATGTGTTTTTTTCACTGCTGTTTACCTTATCTACGGACCAGTACTGACCCTGTAGACAACGACGGGGTTAATGGTGAGCTTTTATTACCCTTGGTGTGTGCAGGAGTTGCTGTACAGAGAGTGATCAGGAGGGGGCAGTATGGACATTCTCATCAGTGGCTGTGACAGGTCCCTGCACTGCGTCTATAGGCGGAGAGACTGCAGTCAGGTCACAGTGGCTTCTTTGGACTCAATGTTCTGATCCAACGCCATACTGTATATTTACTGCTAAAGTAGACCTGCTCAAGTGTTGTTGCCTTACACTCCTGCTGCTGCTTTGTTAGAGCATCAAGAGAAGAGAAAATCATTAAAAAGACATTTACAATATAAAAAAAAAAAAAAAAAAAAAAAAAGAGCTTATACAAATTACAAGCGGGCAGGAAGGGTGAAGTCAGTATCGAATTCTTCTAAACTCACAGTTTAAAGGGTTTGTCAGCCTGTAATGTGGAAATCAATGGCAAAGATGTGACAATGTTTCATCCAAAATGGATCCTTTACATTTCCATGGACAAGCAGTGGGATGTAATTTGAACACGCCTGATGGTTAGAACAATCGACACACACGATTATTTCACTTTTGTCATTCAAGTTTCTTTTCTTCTGTATTCAATTGAGTACATTTCTCTCTTGACATCTGTGACGTTTTGCTCAGTGTTGCATCGTGCTCCCATCTAAGTGGATAAACTAAATGGTGTTTTTGTGGAACAATGCTTGCTGGCTGACATCCCTCAGAATGAATTGTGTTTGCACTATACTTACCCCTGGTGAGTTACGACTATCCCCTGTTTGAGCGGATGCTATGTTTGTGATCACACCTGAGAGTGCTTTGATAAGCCTTACACGTGTAAAACCATCGTGCGTGATTTGTTTTGTCTCTATATAATATATAGTGTGTGCGGGGACATACCACCGTAGAGTCTTTTTAATGCTTAATGCTCTTTCGTCATTGGCTGTGGACATCAAGCCTGCTGACTGCCAATGTCCTATTAAATGTGACCTCTGCGGGACAATGACAGATGATCAGTTATGCCTGAATGCAGACTTGATTTTTTGTTATGCCTGAAGAGGTCAAGTGCACATGCGTCTTCTTAAAGAGAGTCTTCCGTATTTTTTCAAGCTTTCCATTATTTTGTGTCTACATGACTAATGTGAGAACAATTTTGGAAATTGGTCCAGTATTGAGCGAGAGCGCCGAAGCCATGAAACGGGCCGAAATGTAATCGCTCAGGGCAATTCCACACCGCCAATGTACGTCCACTAAAAGTGCTTGTTTTATATTATAAGTGTCTGACAACATTATGGAAAGGAAATGTATTTTCCTTCTGCTTCATTTGATCCGCTAGTCTTGTTCGGAAATCTTGTCCAAATCAGCGAAATATTCAGCCATGACATTGAAAAATCGTTTAGATGACGCTAAGCTGCGTTTCCTGTACACACCCCTCTCTCCAACTCTCACTCGCTTTGCCACCGCTGTCTTCCTGCAACAAGTCACGTGACACGATAACAAACCGATCAGCTGAAAGGTAAAGAAAGCTTTTATCTTTTATTTCTCTGTAAAGTCCTTTCCATGGCATTGTCAGACACTTATAATACCAAAACAAGCACTTTTAGTGGTCGCACATTGGCGGTGCAGAATTTCCCCCGAGCTGTTACATTGCATCGTTCTCTCTCAATGCTGGACCAATTTAAAAAGAAAATGTTGTTCTCATTAGACACAACAATAGGTTGTAAAATACCAAAGTTACCCTTTAAAGATGTTTTGTACATAGTCTGCAAATGTCCGATTTTCCACTGTGATGTTTGAGGTGTCTCTTCCTCGTTGTCTCTTCCTCGTTGTCTCTTCCTCGTTGTCTCTTCCTCGTTGTCTCTTCCTGTCTCTCTCCCCAGGAAGGGGTCGGTCATCGGGGACTTGGGTAATAGCCCTCGGTGTGTTCTCCAATGTGAGGGAGAACAGGAGGCATGCTGACCATAATCATATTAGGCAGCACTTCACTAAATAAAGCAAAAGGCCCTTCTCATCAAATCCACACAGCCACTAAGTGGGCCTCCGAGGCACTACGGCACCCCACTCAGGTGTGTGTGTGTGAGTGCTTGTGTGTGTGTGAGCGATGGAGAGATTGAGTGAGTTAGCGAGTGTGTGTGTGTGGGAGGTGAAAGACAGAGGAAGAGAGAGAACTGCCTTTCTACTGGAGCTTGGCAATTTACTACACAAAAAGTCAAATGTCATTTATTGTTTTGTGTAATCCTATCTTCACGTTAGATATACAACCCTCCAAGAATTGTGAGCAATTTATGTAGAGGCACGGTATATAATGCATACATAGACAAACTCACTGTCTATTAATAAATGCTTCATCGGATTTTGAGCAGCATGTCCTTGCAGCCCTGGGCCGTTCAGGTTTGCTGTCCAAAGCTGTTTTTGACTACAGGGAGTTTCTGCATGAGGGAAATTTGAGCTTGTTATAAAGAGAGAGAGAGAGAGAGAGAGAGAGAGAGAGAGAGAGAGAGACGCACAGGAACTTTGCATGCATGGTGTCCGAGAGATCCCCATGCTGTTTATTAGAATGTGGCTCCAGGGTTCCTGCCCAGGTAGCTATTCTTGGACAGCACTGAGGTCAGCATATCAACAACGACAAGATCTTTACAGATCTGGGACCAGACTGACAGTTGTATAGAACACTCTTTGCAGGCAGCGACATTGTGCATATTTGTTTAAATTCTTTCAATATCAATAAAAAAATCGGGATCTACAATTTACAAAATTTTACAAACACTTTTGTGATGTTGATGAATCTGTAATACACCTTTGTTGATCCCGGGAGCTCAAAAATCATTTTGCATGCCTATTTCCATACAAAGGTCAGAGGTCAGGATCAGCTACAGAGCAGGAGCCGGAAGGAGATGAAGAGATTTACCGAAAGAAGAGCCCAGGTCCATTTTTTTTTTTGGGGGGGAATTTACGTATGTCCCCAGTGCACATTTCTTCAGCAAATAACACCTTTCTCAAGAAAAAGCAGAATGTGAAACAATGGCATTTGATTCAATAAAGTTCATGAGAGAAGTTGATTTGCTTAATAAAAAACATAATTAAGACTGTATATATATATATATATATATAAATGTCAAGATGAGGGGGGGAGTGGTGGGTCAACAACCCATGACGGTGGATGAGCAGGGCTGAGGCTAGTGATGCCTCAGTCTGTGACACTGATGAACACACTGCTGCTCTGTGTTTTACAAAGTGTCCCCAGTGAGCAGGCCGCAGCGGAGAACATCCCTCTGTCTCCTATCCTGGAGGAGATGGCACAGAGGCCCGACCACACACTGCAGTCAGCCAGTCAGGTTACACCAGTAGAGTCATGTGTTTTCAGTAGGAAGGCCTCAACTCGTTGATCTTATCTCTGATGAGACGGCTACGCTGCTGCTGTTCTATGAAAACACATTTAATCGAATAAGAACTACACTCGAAAGGTGTATCTGCTGTCGCTTACTCCGTAGGACTAAATGGACATTTCATTGACGACATATTGATGAATGATATTAAACATTGACACTACGTGGTACTATATGGTACGGCCTCGGCCCATGTTCCAAGTAAGCTGAGCCGATACTACAAGGTGGAGCCAAAACCCTGCAGACCACTGATTGGTCAGAGAGAATCATCACCAGATTGACACGGGACATCCTGCACAAACCTGCCATTTTGAAATAGCACTTTTATTCACTCCAATAGCACAAACTACAGCGTACACTAGACGTGGTGCAGACGTTCCTGTTAGAAATGATGTCACAGCAGTTTCACTCGGCTTCGCTTTGGCGATCAGCTGAGAATCCCACCGTACCACGCAGTGGCAACACGGCATTATCGGTACAACTCCTGTTGAAGACTTTTTTGAATGTCTGTACTTTCTTTCTTCAATTAGAGTGAAGTCACACAACCTGAACAGCAGTCCAACACTGCGTTTGAACTGGGAAGCTGTGTGAATATGTGTAACTGTGAATATGTGTAACTGTGAATATGTGTAA
>CALSCE010000016.1:9126860-9167287 GCA_943593645.1 Bovichtus variegatus | reverse complement strand
ACTATATGAATATGTGTAACTATATAAACATGTGTAACTATATGAATGTGTGTAACTGTATGAATATGTGTAACTGTATGAATATGTGTAACTCTATGAACATGTGTAACTGTATGAATATGTGTAACTGTATGAATATGTGTGTGAGCCGATGCGCTCACACAGGGAACCACAGCGGGAGAAATGAGACAGGGAGCGTTCTTGGTCAGGGTGAGACAGTTTATTAGAGGCGGCTCGGTCGGTCTTTCCGTCCCCGTCTCCGTCTCCGTCTCTAGGCCGGTCTCCGTCTCCGGCTCCGGCTCTGTCTCCGTCTCCGTCTCCGTCTCTGCCTTCGGGTCCTTCCGTCCGCTCGGCCTCTCCAGCATGAACCCAGCCTACTGCAAGACAGAACCAGGTCATCGGCGTGTTTTTATTGTGCGACTAATTACCTGATTCCATCCAGCTGCCTGGCCTCCAGCTGAGCCACTCCCGTCTCCTCCCCAGCCGCCAACCCCGCCTCCACACCCCACTGCCACAATGTGTAACTATATGAACATGTGTAACTATATGAATATGAGGCAGAGTGTTGAGCTGACCTCACCGGACCATTCTCTTAATGATTAGTCTAATGATAACAATAATACACTCTAAATGAAAAGTTTGATAAAACAAAGAACAAGAACAGGGAGCCCACAAGAAATGCATGATTTACTTTATACGTTGCAAGAGAGAGAGAGAGAGAGAGACAGAAAATGAGATGAGTGGGGTAAAAAAGAAACATTGTCCCCTTCAAATACTCTCTACGAGGATCTAACCAGATATTTCCCAAAGAGTCTCTGTCATTTGATTTTCATCAGCATCAGCAGCTTTCCATTGTGTCTCTCAGTGAGGCTGGAATATCCACATAAATTGTTCAAAGTAACAGCTGCAGACAATGTGAGGGCCCAGTGTGTTGGCAATCTGGTTGCAGGATTTATGAGGAAAATAATGTATATGAATTAATTTCAAGGAAAGGCATTCACATTCAACACAAAGTTATTGTCCTATAAAACAAGAGTCTAACAGCCACCCTAGCGGCTCTGTGAGGCTGTACTTTGAGCTAAATGCCAACTTGAGCATGCTAACACGCTAACATCTTGGTTAAGCATGTTAGCATGCTAACATTTATTTGATAATTAGAGCCATGTAGCTAGCATGGCTAATCAGTTAGGTAGTTCACATGCATGGGTACTACAGCTTTCTTTTTAAAAGATTTTCTTTCAGTGCTTTGCAGTATCATTGTGTGTTTGCAATACCTTTCCCACAAGGCTGAAATAAACAAATAAAGCTTATGTTGTTCCATTTTGTTGAGGACTACAATGGAAATCTTCGGGCTCCATGTGTTTTTATCATGGGGGTTTAACGCTTAACGTATGTAATGACTGGAATGCAGTAAATGGCCAACAACAACATACATATTATGGAGTGACAAAGCCCTCTAGGATTGATTCCAGCGAAAGCGAAAAAAATAAATAGTGCGATGTTCTTGCAGAGAGACAAAGGCTGTGGTGGACGGAGGGGTCAGCAACACGTCAGACTTTGACACAGGAGGCTACCGTTTCCTATTTTGCCAGTGATTATTAATATTTTAAACAAAGCAATGAAGATCCACTTACTTTAACAATGTAGTATTTTTAACTAAAACTTTGCCCTAACGTCAACCAAGCTATTGTTGTGAAGCTGATGTACCTGCAAGATTCTCGCCGTTCGGAGTCGTATCCTCATGATTGTTTTCACTTATCGTAAGTCGCTTTGGACAAAAGCGCCTGCTAAATGAACTGTAATGTAATGTAATGTATTAATGTAATGTGCCTAAACCTAACCAACCCTTGAGCATAGCTATATAAGATCAGAAAGCAGTTTTTATTTGGTAACAGGGATTTTTAATGGTTTTGGAAGGCACGGACAAATGACAAATGAGGTCATTCTACTGTTTAATTTGGAGGACTTGTTGGTCTTGTAGAGGGGCCCTCTGTCAGAATTTACATGGAACATATTCCTAAATGAAATGGGCTCAATCAAACAACCACAAACAGGGGGCCAGTTAGGGGGTCCAGAGGTAGGTTTTGCTCCCCAGTGCGTTGCTGCAGCCATTGCAATATGATGCATTAAACTAAGCAAGTGGAGTTAAAATGATCTCCAAACTGGACACGCTATATTACAATTGTGCTACATTAGTGCAACAGTAGTAATTAGCCTATGCTACAATGCATATTGTAATTCAACACTCTTCTGCTTACTTTGAGTAAAGATAAAGATCCTACTTCTGTGCTTTTACTCAATTCAAATTGCAGGACTATATTTATTACGTTGTGGCATTACTTCTTTCACTGAAGTAAAGCATGTGAATATGTCTACCAACAAGTCCCACTTCATCACTTTAATGTGGCTTCGATACAGCATGCGATTAGAAGGGGATGGTGGTAATGAGGACAAAGAATAAAAGAGCAGAGAGTACATACAGCACAGTAGATGAAGATGAGCGTGGGTGGCATGAGTAACTAAATTCACACTGCCTGACTCGCTAATGAAACTATTAATTGAATAAATGGAGAATGTTGTTTTGATCGCCATCTCAGTGGTCCATGAAATGAGTGACTCTACTGTATACGTGTGTGTGTGTGTGTGTGTGTGCGTTTGAGTAAATTTGTGCCCTTCCACACATTTGCTTGTGTGCGACCTCTTCTGTATATGTGTGTGTGGATGTGTGTGTACGTGCTTCAGCAATGTGTGCCACAGCAGAGTGACAGTGCGCCCCGTAAGCACATTTCCAACAGGCTAATTAAAGCTCCTCCGGAATAAGGCCAGGCTTATTAACATCTCAACACAGCCACTAAAGCCTGCTCATAACCCAACAAGGATCAATGCTCTTCATTAGGGCCGGACCCAATACTGCTGCCCTGCCAAGCCGACCCAGCCACCCAAATGAAGACTACAGGGGAAATGCAGAGCTGGTGGAAATGCAGAGAGAGAGAGAGAGAGAAAGAGAGAGAGAGAGAGAGAGAGAGAGAGAGAGAGAGAGAGAGAGAGAATGACAATGTGTCAGTGTGTTTGTGTGTTTCTGCGGGTGTGTCACTTTGTATTTTATAGTTTCTCGGGGAGGAAACGGTCCTTCTATATTAATGCGAGGAGATACTAACGATGTGCTGGACATATAGCTTTAAATTGACCATGCAGTGCAGCTTTCAGTCCACTCACCACACATTCTTAGACTCCTGCCTCTTGCCGTCTTTTTTTTTTTAGCTCATGCTTCTCTTTTGTGTTGTGGTGCTATGCACAATTCAGCACAACACCAGGAAAGCCAGTAAAGTGTAAGTCATTGTGTGACTCTGCAGGAAAAAATGGTTCAGTACATTTACCAAAAGGTTATATTTATCAAAAGACATGACAGGCATCAAAAGACAGTGGTGATCGAGGCATGTGTTTTTAAAATTTTTCTTGAGAGGCCAATGTTAATCAGCTGTTCTTCTGTTTTATAGTGAATTGGGTTATGTTGTATTTTTGTTGTTTTTTTTTGTTTTATGATCTTGTATGGTTGCTACCTTGGCCAGGTCTCTCTTGTAAAAGAGATTTTTGATGTCAATGGGACAAAAAAAAAAAAGGTAAAATAATAATAAAGGCACCAATGACCAAGAACATTTATAAAAAAAGTATGTGTACAAGTCGAGGGATTCTTTAAGTTGTAAACAGTCTAAATAGGGCAAATAAATACATATTGAATGGGTGGATATGTGCTGTATACGCATGGATACTGTCCTCCTACGGTACATTCAGCATTATACAGACATTGTGTAAGTCTTAAAAAAGGCATTTTAACCGTAGAAATTAGTCAGAGCGATGGCCTGTGGGAAGAAACTGTCCTTGTGTCCATTTTGTAATAGTTTCCTCTTTCTTTCCTTTTCTTGTCTCGACGCTCTCTGTGGGCTTCCTAAGTGTTAGTACAGGCATATAGTCTTCAAATCTGTCCTCTCATCTCATTGTCTCTGCGTTTAATTTCCTTTCCCATCAGGCTCTCTGTTCCCACATCATCCCACCCAATGTCTCCCTGTGGACAGTTATGCCTGTCTCTGTCTCTCTCTGTCTCTCTCTCTCTCTCTCTGTCTCTCTCTCTCTGTCTCTCTGTCTCTGTCTGTCTCTCTCTCTCTCTTTCTCTCTCTCCTCCCTATCCTCTCATCCACGTCTCCCAGCCTTCTCAGGTCAATCTTTGAGGCTGGTTCAAAGCGGCAGCTGCTGCAGTGTTTTCCTTTGGCTCGCCGACCTGCTGACACTCCCATAGATCAGAGGTAACACTGGGTCTGCGCTCTGCTCCTTCCTCCTCTCCCTCAGCAGAAAAAAAAAAACTTCCTTCACCCTACTTCATCAATTAATAATACTCTCCCATGGGAATTATAGCTTGTGTACATAAGCAGCACACACTCGCATATACACGCGTTTTCTCTCTCTCTTCCCACTCCTGTACATAAAATTAGTAATTCATTTGTAGGGAGAGCAGATTTACCGACATGCAGGCAGGAACATATTTCCTGGGTTCCCCCGAGGGCGTCGTTGCTGACTCGTGTCATATTTACTGTGTAATTGATTTTTAAACACACCCGTCTCTCTCCATGCCTGCAGTACTATTTTTTCCCCTGTTGCCCACAGCAATTGATCCTTCCAATCTGACTGTGTACCTCTATATTCATCTCTTCATTATAAGATACACATCATCATCTTGGCATTTCTGTCTTTCATTATATATTGGTTCCTCTTCAGCCCCTCCCTACTATCTGACAGGAACACCTTATACCGTATTGCACATAGGGAAGGTGGGAGAGGATGAAGACGGTAGGGCAGAGGGGAAAAGAGAGGGCTTTTTATAGGAGTGAAGGGTGAAAGAGAAGAAGGGAGGACATAAGTGAAGCGGTACGAGGAGAATGGATGGAGAGATGGATGGGGACAGAAAGAGGGGGGTGGTGGAGGCTTGAAGACCCGAGTATGCTTTAAACAAACCAGTTTGTCTTCTGAAGAAGTCTGAAGGCAGAGGTTCATGGAGAACACTTTCAGACACTTTGTCTCGACTTGATTGTACTCAAGAAGTGAAGGAAGTTGTGCGAAGACTGAGAGTGTTGAGGTTGTACATAGGCACAGCCGTGCTTTGAGCTAAATGCTAACGTCAGCATGCTTACATGCTCACAATGAAAATGCTAACTAGAAGATGTTAAAAAGGTATAATGTTTTGCATGTTTACCCTCTTAGTTCAGCGTGTTAATATTTGCACATTAAGTACAGCGGAGAAGTTTTGGATGAGGTGAAATATTGACCTGATAATGTAACTAAATGAAAAGTTAAGACTTAACTAAAGTTAATATTAATCCTGAGGAGACAACTTCATGATTCACTTAGTGGGTGGTTGTAGTCTAGTAGTCTAGTAGTCAGGCTTTCAAATAGAACACTTGAAGGTCATGACTTTAATACCAGGCTGCCACCATTGTGCTCCTGAGCAAGACACTTCCCCCTAGTTGCTCCAATATACTTCAATGTAAGTCACTAATAAGAACATCTACTAAATGACCATCTCTCCATGGTAATCAATAGTTGTTGAGATACAACAATCACCAAAAGTGATCAACCAACCTAAGACCACAGGGATGACATTGCCATCTATTGAACTTTACACTGCTAGAAAGAACTTCAAATCCTGTGGGCATGCTTGTGGGGTTGGTTACACCGTAGCTATGGAGCTTACGCATGCGTTTGTTATTGCTACATTGTTTACTACAGGTTGGGGAATTGCAAGAACTGTGATTGGTCAGCATGGACTGCTTGTAGGCATTTTCTCCAAACAGCTTCTGATATTGATGGAGATTGCCAGTTAAAAAAAAAAAAAACTTCTTAGTAATCTTCTCCTTTTCAGTGAATATATTTCCAATGCACACTTCTGCTGCTCACCTTGATCCTCACTCTCTATCACTGAATGTATGTTAACACAACGACTGGGCTGAATAGTCTCAAACCAGAATGGCACTCTGAGAGCACAGACCTCCGCCAAGATGGTGCGTTCATATGCTCTTTGGATTCTCCCATTTACGGAGTTGGGAAAAGTCGTTCTTTTTCGGCTTCGGTGTGTTCATGAGCTTTAAGACATAATGTGGAAACAACATGGACGCTACAAAGAAGATGTGTTTTTTTATTGATCGTAGCGTTGATATCCGTTTTTAGAGTGGTTGTTACAACTTGAGGGGGCTTTCGCTTGTATTTCACTGGTCAGGAATTTGTTTTTCCCATTATTCCAACACCAGATTATTCCAATGCAGCATAAAAATCCCCAAACATAATTTGTGTATCCGCCCCGTCATTCGGATCCGCTCCAAAATTGAATGGGTTTTTCCTTTTCCCATGCTACACCCTTCCACCAAGTTACATGAAAATCAGGCCAATCCTCGGTGGAGGTGTTAAGTATGATACAAGGCGGACCTTCCCACTGCCGCTCGTATCACAAAGTGAATGAATAAATACATATAACAATATCATTAAAGCACAATACGGCCTTGCTTTAAAAGTCAAATAGATGGTACACATTTCAGTGGTTCCACTATAGATATCAAAATAGAGATCAGAGAGAGGAGCTCCGGGAAGGACAGGGAAGGAAAAAGATATAGGGGGATGAGGGATGCAATGATTATGAAAGGAAAAGAGAAGAAAGGAAAATAAATGAAACAGGTGCAATTAAAGTAGCATGGGGCAGAGGACGAGTGGAGAGCAGAACAGTGAGCAGGAGACCAGAGAGCGAAGCCCTCCTTCCTTAGGGGAGGTGCAGGGCTCTTCTAATCAATCCATGGATGCATTGTAAAATCAATGCTCTGTATAATTAGGGCAATCCAAGGGTAAAAAAAACACCCTGCTCTGCATTTTGCCTCCGTTTGCACTCCGTCTTTGCTTTCTCCTGTAATAACGCTTTTATCGTAAACGGCTTCAGGTCACAGTTACATTATTCCAAATTGGTTGGAATAATTGAAAAACCTCTAGGTCCTCGGTATATGACTTGTCTCAATGTGCAATAGCCTCAAAGGTAACAATGCGCCATGATATACTTTAGCCAAGTCCATTCCTTTAAACAGCCTGATGGTTATTTCTAATAGTTTTAAGCCCCGCTCTGCCTCAGCCGAGCCACAATCGATAAATTCTCCCAAACCTACTCATCTTGTTTTGCTTCTTCCCACCGCTAATAAGGACCTCCACCAGGAGTCCCACCCATTCATTTCCACACACACACTCTCCTGCGGGAGCTGCACTTCTTCCCTTTTTGTCTCATCATT
This sequence comes from Bovichtus variegatus, assembly GCA_943593645.1. Taxonomy (NCBI): domain Eukaryota; kingdom Metazoa; phylum Chordata; class Actinopteri; order Perciformes; family Bovichtidae; genus Bovichtus; species Bovichtus variegatus. The sequence continues at coordinate 9,159,974 of CALSCE010000016.1, read as the reverse complement.
ATTGAAATATCCATGAACAAAAAACAAAAACAGCAAAAACACTGATATGAAGAAGTATTTTACAACTGTGTAAAGCTATCAGTAGAGCAATCATTTTATCCTCAGTCTTAAAGATCACACGTACAATTTCTCCGTTCACATAACAAAGTAATCTACCGAGAATTTGCATTTTATTTGATTGCCCCACGTATCGTGTTGCCAGATGACAATGCATTGCATGTGGCACCTTGTACAGCCTCTGACTCTGGATGAATGTGTGTGAATGGGTGAATGCTGATGTGTTGTAAAGCGCTTTGAATGATCGCTATAAATGCAGTCCATTTAATGCTGTGGCCTCACAAATGAATAAGGTGTCTGTCTGTATCATGTATTGTCGTCTATCTGGAGAAGGCCATAACCCACATCCCAGGCCAAGAGTGGGAGATAGCAGCAACAAGGACTGCAGGGGAGCGGGGGGGGTTGGGCATTCCAGATTGTGAGAAATAGGGGACGCATGTGTACAGTCCCTTGTGGTACATAACTGTACTTTTGAAGGTACATGCATGAGTACAGATATTGGCTTGCAAGTAAAGCTACCGTAAGGTACTTACGTGTATGGTACTTCCCCAATCAGCGGTGGAGTGGCCATTAGGAGACCTGTGACTCTGGGCTAACAGAATTGAGTGCTGCTGTGGGCTAAGCTGGCAGGCCAGCCTGCTTGCAGTCCCTGCGCTGGTTACGCCTCAGATGCGTTGGCGTCCTAACTAGACCTGACCTTTCTGGAGATAGCAGGTTTCCTCACCACTTCAATCTGGAGAGACTTCACTTTTTAAGAGTGATCAAAGACATTTATTGACATGGTGCACAATAAAGTGTAGAAAAGTGTAGAGCCTTTGGCGACGTCATCATTTTACAGTAGATGGGTAGTGATGGCATGAGTATTAGAGGAATATTCCCCTGATGGTGTCTAGAAATCGGTGGTTGTGGTGGTGAAAAGATGAAGAAAGTCGGCCGAAGAGCGGGATGGATGAGATGTGGTGTTGGGCTTCAGCTCAGCGGAAGGAACCTCGGGCCCTGTTTGAGAGAACTGGAGGTGAATGGGTTGGAGGAGGTTTTGCACTGAAATGAGTTTTTAAAGTTTGACAGCAACGATATGATCTGTATTCATCAAAAGACAGACAGAGACCATCTACACTCTTCCCGAGTGAACTTCTGCTAAACTTCATTATTGTACACAAAATGGAAAGCAAAAAGAAAAAGGGTTTTACTGAGGAAGAAAAAAAAAAAAAGAAGCACATTGCAGCAGGAGGCTGCCAAGTGCACTAACATAACTGATGTATTTGCGCAGGTGGACAGCGTAAGTACAATATCAAGTTGTCAAATGGTTAAAATGATAGACTAAATTAAATACTAAATGCTTTCTCAAATGTTCCTTTTGCATCACTAGCTGTCCAGCCTACCCATTAAACACGAGCAAACTAATTTATTAGATCCAATTAAGTTAAAAGGATGGTGGCAAAATTAACCGGTAAACTTCATTAGGATTTTACCAAATGATTAAATGACTTCGGAACATGGCGGTAAAGTACATTTAATAATAATAATAAAATGAGGTTGCTTTTGTGCATGCTTCTATTATCCACTGTTACATTTGCAAGCCTTTATTTTATTCCTGTTTCTTTGTATTTTAGTGTTGTGTTTCACAACCACAGCAGATGCAGCCCATTGATGATGAGAGCAAGGCAAGAGGAAGGAGAAAATACGTTTTCCAATATTGTCTTAAGGTTAAGTGTGACTTACGAGATGATGTAGGATTATAATGTTTTTTTTCAGTCACTATAAATCATTTTAGTTGGTTTTTCAATGAGAGTAATTTTCCTGGTTTGGAGCTGTGTTTATTGCACCCTCAGCAACCATTTCCCGACGGACTCACTCTGCCCGTCTCCAATGACAATCTTGTGTACTCAAAGGGACATCTTTGTTCTACCCTTTGACTTTTAGAATGAAGAAACTCGGGCCCATGTGTATATTCAGCCCTTTTTACACTAAACTAACTCTGAGGATATCATGTTATGTTGGGAACATGGGACTGCAGTTGGCCGTTGACTAAACCCTTCCCCCGAAAAATTATTGTCCTCTCATTGCTAGGAAAACAGGCAGGGCCGGCTGGTAGAGCTTTGGATTTCTTCACGTTGTAGCAGTGTCTATTGGGCTCTTGTAAGAGTAAAACTATGGATAATACACATTCTCCCTGCAACAAGCAGAAGCTCATGGCTAATTATTACACAGCAAGATGTCATCGGACCTTCCTGGTCGCATTATTTGTTTTTCCTACTAGGGCGAAGGCATGACCCGCTCTACTCTGCCTCTGATTGGCTCACCCTGGTATTCTTACCCTCACCCTAACCTATCTCACTCCTCATGACGAAACTTAACCATCCACTAAAGTTAACAAATAAAAGTTGATCACAGGCAGAGTAGGAAGGATCATAGATTAAAAAGAAATTGTGAAGGTCCCCTGATGCATAATAATTAGCCATGTGTTTGTCTGTTTTTTGGGACTGTCGGGCAAATAGGCTTTCGGTCCGATGGGACATTTTTCCGTCGGTACAATGGCCTGTCCCCCCTTCCAGAGGACTCTCTTTTTAAAACAAGTCAGTCAACTATATAAAGTCCACCGGAGACTGTGTTTCTTAGCTAGCTAGCTACAGCCGAGGAGGCAAAGTTGACGTTCAGGGCTAGAAATGAGACGCCTGCTTTTGTCTGCTTATGTTTTTGCATTCTGTGTCTATGATGGGATTCAATGTAAGTACGACCATCATACCTGTCAATTCCTCTGATATCCTGCCCTCATGCTGTCATTTCACTGTTCATTCAGCCTCTCTTTCAAGGATTAAAACTGCTCCAGTCGTATGCATACATACTTTCCTGGTAATTCCATCCACCCTAGTAGGTCGGTGTGAGTTCCCACAGATGTCACCATGTGATGAATGGAATAACCCCAGTCCAGTATCACTCTTTGTCCCAATAATAGTAGTTTAACACCGTTTCCTGGTTCCACAACGCTGAGCGCCACTGAGGCCAACACTGTTAGTGCTGACAGTGGAGTGATGTCTTTCTCATTGAATACCTATGAAGTCCTCTAGATGTCCATTAATGATAGATTCCATACATAATAAAAACAGGGCCGACCCACCGCTAATCCATAATGGATTGCCAGGCAGAAACTGAAACTGGTCCAAAACCCTCCAACCCTCCAACCCTGCTACACACACACACACACACACACACACACACAAGCACATTTGCAGAGACATGCACATAAAAAACAGTCTTCACTCATCCCACTGTGTTTAATCTCTCTAAGTGTTTTTACGCTCCTCCTTCCTTCCCATTTTCCTTATTTCCCCGTCTCCCGCTCTGAGCCACACCTCACCCTTCTAGATGTTACCACTCATGGTGCCATCAGCTCCTCCCTCAAACGGAGACACCGACACTCACTCCTCTGTAATGCCTCCGTATTCTCTCCGTCATAAATCCCTCTCTTTATTGCTGATGCTGGTGTCTGGGTCCAAAGATATGGCAGTGCAGCGCACCAAATCACTTATTAGATTACATTGGTGCTTCATTCGAAAACAAATAAACCAAACCATCACTCTCCGTATTTATACCAGAGTCTTCATTTGCTAAGTTCTCTCCTCTCCCTGTGTTCTGTGAACACACCGATTCTCTAATGTGAGCTGCGTCCAACTGCTGAGTTGCGTTAAGTTGGCTGAGTCGTTTTAGATCCATTTAATGAATCAGTCGTCGTGCACAAATATTTAATACATTTAATATTAGTACCCGACGTGTGTTTTGCTGCCTTGCTATTTATTTAGCTCACATGAGCTATTTCTTCCACGAAGTAGCAGGGAGGCGCAACAAACGCTGCATCGCGAGATTTTATTCTCATGGAGAAAACCTGCGTGGTTGGTACGTTTCACTCACTTCTCTTAGGGCCCCCGCTTTACTTGATGCAACTGCAACCCAATTTGGCGTTGAGGCTTGTGTGATTCAATCGCATGATGGTCTCCAGTGGTACATTGGCAGTATATTGACGTAAACAAACAACGTCTCTGCTGGCAGTAGTCTCTGCTGGCAGTAGTCTCTACTGGCGTCTATACTACATTTGATACTATGTACGTCTGGATCATACTTTGGAAATGTACTTTATGGCACAAGAGAAGAAGAGTGCTGCCTTCCGGTTTAGGTTGACAAAAAAAAGCAACAATCTTTTTTGCACAAGAAAGAGATTAAAAGTTTCATATGTGTATGATATGTATGTGTACGAAAGAATTATGAACGTGTCCCACCCTTCAATGTGAAGACCCACATTTGTTTTTCACTCAATCACAGAGAATCCTCCTCCTCAGTCCTTATGAGATCCCACCCATGGCTTTACTGTGGCACGCCTTCCCCCCCACCACCTCTTCTCTCTCTTTCTCTCCTTGGGGAGACGCTGGCAGGTATCTGCCACATTATGATGGATAATGGGGATGGATGGATCATTGTAAAGACAGGTATGGTGTGGCCGAAAGGTGTAGGAGGAAAATGGATATGTCGCCAGATAAGGACTTGTGAATACCAGATAGAGGAATTCTACTGAGCCTCGGCTACATGCCCGGGGCCAGGGGGAAACAAGGCATCTATCATGAACATGGAAACCTGACATGACAGGATTCAACCAGCTATGCTCTGTACAGGTTAAAAATACAAATAGGCTGTCTTGCTAGCTCAGGCTCAGGACAGCCGGGGTGCATATCATGTCCTTCTCACTCGACATATTTCAATCAGGTTTATGGTCTTTTACACTTCTTTTTGTCGGTCGACACGTCTTTCCTCTGTCTATTTTCCTTTTGCTTTCTTAATAATTTATTCCTCGCTCTTTTTTCCGACGTGATTCCTACTGAACTATCCATTCATCTTTCGCTCCCAAATTCAAATATGTCAAAATGTCTTTTTCCAAGGTTCCTTTCACATCCACAAGTAAAGTCCTCATATGTAAAAGAACAGATAAAGAGCGCCGATGAACTACTGGTGAACATGCTCCTCAGTAGGTATTTAGAGCGCCTGCCTGCTGCAGTAAGCCTTCAGTGCCAGTAGAGGGGGACGGAAACTAATCACCTTGACTGAAGTAAGAGCACAACACAGAGTAGGCTTCTCCTCAGACCAACAAACCATGTCAAAGTGCTTCTGATTTTAAAATGAGGTGCATGTGTGTGTGTGTGTGTGTGTGAGAGACATATTGTGAGCGTGAGGAAGCAGAGAGGAAGCAGGTGACAGAGATAGAGACAGAGAGTGCTGAGGCAGCCTCTCTTCCCTGACTATTGGCTTAAGCCAATTGATTCTTACAGATCGAGGCCTGTCAGTAAGATGGGGTACTGTTGGCATGAAAACCCATAGATTAAGGTCTGCTTATGTGTGTGTGTTTTAGAGTAAGACGGAGAAAGTAGTGGCCGACCCCACCCCTTTATGTGGGACTGTGAGGATCAGTCGGATTTGAAAAAGTAAAACGGTCCAGATTGGGAGAGCGGTTCCATTTTGGCCACAGCTAACTGTGACCTTCATCGGAACAACATTATCAGCAACATGTTCCTAAAGTATCAAAAATGAAAAGTATTCATAATGCGGTAAGTTGTTCCCTATTGTTCCCTATTCCCTAGTTGTTATGTATGATGTTTTTGGATTAATATTACTGCTGCATTAATGCTTATGTTGCGTTTCACTGCTGTAGATGTTTAAGGTGGTGCTCATTTAAACTCCTTTATAAACTGCTGGGTAGTTTATTCATATTCTAAAAGATCATCATATGTCTGTGGCTTCGTCTCATGAGAACCACGCATCTCCAAAAAAGTCAACTTTGCATGAGTTTCTCAGAAAAAACGCCTGTTTTCAGCTTTGTGACGATGCTCTAGCTGATCCGAGAGGCTTTTTAAAGAGTTTCTTGAGCATAAGAGTAGAAGTATATTTAGTTACTTGAAATGGAAATACTCAAGTAGAGTACAAGTACCTCAAATTTGTACTTAAGTACGGTACTGAAGTAAATGTACTTGGTTACACTAAAAACAAATCACGCAGCAAACTGAGCTCAGCTTTTTGTTCTAAAAATAAAACATTGGAATGAACTGGACATAAATATGTACAAATATTATGTACAAATCGTAGCTTCTTTTTTATTAATATGCCCCTTCTTTTTATTGATATGTCACTTCTTTGTCTTACTTCTTTTTTATCTGTCTTTTTATTACTCTTATGTATCTGTATGGCAGGTGTGTGTGGTGTGTGAGCGTGTGTTAATGTACCGTTTCAGGAGGTGCACAGCCAAATTCGTTGTACAATGTGCAATGACAGTAAAGGCATTCTGTTAACTGCTGCCCCAAGAAAACCACTAACCTGACTACACGCATCTGTCTTTAATTACACACACATACTACAAGGGCACTCAGAGAGTGCAGACCTCCGCCAAGGCCGTTTCCATAAGTGAAAAATAATGCGTGTATCTGCCCTGTAGTTCGGATCCTTTCCCAAACTGAAAGGTTTCTTCTTTGGTCTGTGCTACACCCTTCCACCAAGATTCATTAAAACGTGTAAAACGCCATGTGTTTTTTGCTGATCCTTCTGACAAACAGACAAACAAACCAAACCGAAAACACAAATTAAAGAATTGAGACAAACAAAGTCAGTCACTTTCGGGTTGGGTCTGAAGGCTCCAAGTTTGAAAATGAAATAAAAATGGGGGGTGTGAAGTTAAAGAAGTGACCACTAACTCACCTGAACCTCAGACTGAACTGCTGGTGGTTGAGTTGCATTGTGGGTAATGTAAGCACCAGGTTTTGACAAGGAATGGAAAAGGCGATAAACTGTCCATCGTGAGTCCGCCAGTGTTTCTCTAAAGGTGCCCTGTGGAGTTGCATTTTATTTTTTAAACTTACATCGTTCTTTGTTTTCATTTCTTTTTTTCTCACCAAAACACATTGCGTGTAGCCTTGAGATATATAAGATATACAATGAGTTTCTTTAATGTTCACTGTTGATCTTTCTGTTCTCATGTAACCAGTTTGTGGAGCTGTGACTAAATCAGAGATTTTCCAAGGCGACGTTAAGATCTTTTGGCAGAACGTTCCCCTAGCTGATGGATTTCCTGGCAAACTTTCAAAGGTGTCTCCAGGCTAGCTGCTGTACTTTAGCATTTTGCACCAAGTCATCACTGGTGCATGGCCTGATATGTAGATAGCAACAAACACTCAACATCAGACTCCAGAGCAATGCGCCCAGCGGTTTACCAAAATGAAAATCAGTTACTTCTGCAGGGGTACGTTCATGTCAAGGTGGACTTTAGCTTAAAATTGTTTCTCTCCTGAGATTTGGGTTTCCCCTCAGTTGCTCTGCTTGAGTTTAACCTTCAATGAGTGTCTTTGAGAGTGTGTGGCGACAGCGAGCGAGAAGAAGGCATAAATTTGAGATGGCCCTTGATCAACCCTGCGCTTTGGGTCGGCTCTTCCCTGTGCAGTCATCCACTCACTCACAGTCACAGAGGAGTGCGAACACATTCCGTGCCATTTCCCGCTTCTCATTTTAATGATGTATGACGACATTTTGACCACTAGTTTAAAAAAATTCCGACGTTAGTGAGCACAACAGGGATGAACAGATCACCAAAATTAAAAGTCAAGTGTTTTTTCTTTTGTTTTTTTTTTAGCAGGTGTGAGAACACACAGGTGCAGTACAAGCAAAGGGCTGCGATTGTGGTTATGTTTTTGGTGATTTCTCTAGAGGAGACTGGCACAATAACCTCATTTTTCTTTGATATCTTACAAGCTAAATCTGCTACTGAGCCGTTAAAATGAACGTGAAACAATTTGTAGTGAGAGTGGATGTAAACATATACAATAAATCGTGTGAATAGAGGTCAAAAGGGTTTTATTTGGTACGAAACGTCTTCAGTTTGCAGACCAGTGCACATTAGCGTACGACTCATCTATTTGGCGAAAAATACGATGTAAATAAATACATTTTATCACAGACTACATATTTCCCTGCTGAGCACGGAATTTAACTACTGTAGTAAAGTGAAAGCTAATCTTTTTAAAGTATGGCGTGAGATCAGACTGTTCAGAGGAAAGATTTACATTTTGCCATAACATTCCAATGTGACCTCTGCACACATGTTTACACAATTAATTTCCCCCAAATATGATGACAGTGGTAATGCTGATTGAAGAGTGGTGCATAAGCATTTTTTAAAAAAATGTTTATGCCAGAACGCTTTTATTTTGTTTGTCTAAATTTGGGTAATAGATTTCACTTGTTTCATAATATCATTCAAATTCAAATGTCAAATGCTGTTTTCCATTTCCAGCATCAGTCCTCTGTTGAAGTGTAGGTGCCTGTTTTCCATCGCTCTCACCACGAGTGGAACAATCAGATGTGTTCTTCGGCCACGTAAACCAGTTTGTGAGCTCACCCGCTCACACAGGGAAATAAGACGTGGGAGAGTCCGTTCGGGGCACAAACAATGGTTTATTAAGGCGGCGTCACACGTCGCCTTCCCCTGGAAGTCCCGCGTTCTCCAGCCCTCAGCTACCGCTCCCGCTGACGCTGATGTTGACGCCGTTTCAGCCTCCGTCTCAGCCTCCGTCTCAGCCTCCGTCTCAGCCTCTCTCTCAGCCTCCGTCTAGCCTCCGTCTCAGTCCGACAGGAACCCAGCCTACTGCAAGACAGAACCAGGTCATCGGCGTGTTCTTATTGTGCGACTAATTACCTGATTCCATCCAGCTGCCTGGCCTCCAGCTGAGCCACTCCCGTCTCCTCCCCAGCCGCCAACCCCGCCTCCACACCCCACTGCCACACAGTTAAATCCAGCTACTGCCGTTAGGTTTGTGAGACGAAACAACAATGGAGGTTAGCGAAGTTGCTGCAGAGAGTACTTCTTTACATTACATTACATTACATTACAGGTCATTTAGCAGACGCTCTTATCCAGAGCGCTACAGTGCACTTCCTACAGGGACAGTCCTCCTGGAGCAGCTCGGGGTTAAGTGCCTTGCTCAGGGGCTCAGTGGCGGCAGCCTGGTACTCACAAACTTCCGCTGTTCTATTCACCACCCACCATCATTGAAGGAAGCGCAAAGAACGGCACTGAAGGCTTTTTTCTCAATGTTTTTGCTCTCCTCCCGACTGGCTTCGGCAAGAGTTTGATTGACAGATGGTTCATCTGATCACCTGCCAAGACTTTTTTCTGAAAGTGCGTGCCATTTTCCAAACAGATTCCAATGACGGCTCCTCAGATGTTTCTGTGGAACAAACCATCTGGCGCGTCAGGTTATTGCGCACACGGGGTTTCCCCTTGCGTGAACAATGTTTCCATTACTTTTAAATCAGATTTTGGGACGCCAGATTTTTGACAGAGAAATGCAACAGCATAGGAGCTGTACAGAGAGCACAGTCAAATATAGTAACACATACAATCACAGCGACAGTAACAATTAAACAAGCTTTACTTTGAAGCCTGGACATTATAATGGCCTGTGATTTTCATTACCAGGTAAAGTTAAACTGGTGATTTCTTTTTCAAAACAACCATCAAACTCTGCGGTGACCCTCATTTATGCTTCACAGTATTTTTAGACTTGACTCGACAGTATACTGTAAAGTCCATCTACAGCATGATATGACATCACGTCCCAAGCCACAGAGAAAGTGTGTGTTTATCCGTGCAAAACTTAAACATGCTATGCCGCCTCACAAATGCACTGCAACCGCGGCAAAGGTGCGCCATTTTAACCGTAGGGTGGGACACATTTAAGTGCTACTACTGTATGTGTAGGGAGCAGAACATTTAGGTTATGAGTGTACTATTGATAACTGTTAAATGATATAATGTTATGGTGATTAGAGAAAACAATCCAACACATATCTGCAGCTCATTCCTAAAATAGAAGCATGTATAGCAAGCAAGGCAGTCGAGCATTATTAGCAACCTAAGGCCCTCTCTCTCCAATGATGTCATCAAAAGGGATTTATCAATTTGACAATTTCTTTTTCTCAAGCGATCAAGCTGAACGTAAAAAATGAAGTGTAAGAAAGGTAAGGTGGAAGAGAAAAAGAGAAGCCAGAGGTTGATTTGTCTGTAGGGAGAGCGTGACCTGGAAAGCTCAGGAAAGACTGTAGTGGAGCTGCTCCTCTCACACGCACATTTCAAACAGGGGAGGAGGGAGGATGGACGGGGAAAGAAAGCATCTCTTGATCCCAAAAAAAATCTAAGAAAAAAAAAGGGTGATGTGGGGCGGATTAAAGAGATTGGAAGGAAAAGGAAAAGGTAAAGGTTGGGAGGGAGAGGAGGTAACCAGATCAAAGGGACAGGAAGGATGGGAATATGGGCTGAAGAGTTAGATGGACAATGTAGGAAGCAAGGGATAGTGAAAAGAGAAAAGAGGGAAAAGACTACAGGGAGATGTGAGCCAGCAGAAGGTGAATAGAGGGGGAAAGAAGGGACGAGATGAGAGGTCAGAGAAACACACGTTTTCCTGGTTTGCTCGACAGAAACTTCTTGAATCACAGGCCTCTGTCGGTACATGGTATGGTATTGGCAAGTTGGGAGTCCGAACTCCTGAGGATGGGACAACACACACACCTCTACGCCTGTTGTATCACCTGAGTGACAAAATAATCTCAACACGAAGGTCCACTAGCTTTTTTTATGGCTTTCTAATGAACTGATCAAGAGATGTGATCGAAAGACTCACCTGTAATAATGAGTTAACTTTCAATCAAAAACGTCGGCCGAGATTTCAGACTTGGTTGATTTGATTTCACCCAGGGTTACGGAAAGTGTGGTTTCATACAACAGATCCCAGATTGCTGGCGCAGCAAACATTGCAACCAAACACACTCATGTTGTTTTACCAAAGAAGTCTGGCAATAATTGTTATTTTTCCCATCATGCCATTAGCAACTAGCTCACTGTGGCTACTCCCTGATGAAAATTTTCTTTGCTCTTGTTTTTTTAAAGATGCATTTTCGATGAACAATCGCTCTCAGTGTTAACCAGTGACGAATGCATTGCGTTTCCTGTGAGTGCTTCAAAATAAGAGCCACCCGTGTTTCACCAGTTGAATGCCTTTAATGCAAAGCAGGAGGAAATGCTGTGTTAGCATTGGCAGAGCCTGAATGCAGCTCTGATACGTCTTTAGGAAAGTAAACAGTTAATAGTGAGGCTGGTATCAATGAGATAAAATGCTGTATCACATGCTGCACTGTTTCTTGTGGGTCATTTGGGTCCAGTGTGCACAGATTTTGCTTGTCTGTAATATTTCCTCCTGTTCATACATTAAGAGATCTCTTCCTGAAGCGCTTCCAATGTAGGTGATGGTGGACGAAATCCACAGTCCTCGTTTTGTGCAAAACTACATTCCAAAGTTTATGTGAAGTTAAGATGAACTGCCCTTTTAGTAGGAAATGAACTCTTTGTTGTACCTGCCTACCCATCCACTGCAGCTCAACAAGGAAACACTGTTCATAATTAATAACGCTTTATTGCTCGCCTGAAAAAAATCTCAAAACTTGATGACACAGTAACAGTTATAAAATGAGTATGGCTCATATTCTCTGTCATCACAGCTGATTGTCCAACCCAAGATAACAGAAAAGTCAGTTCTTAAATCTTATGGTCATTTGGATCTTAGTTAGTTGGCTAGATGCAGGTTTTGAATCGGGACACTACTTGGACTGTAAGTGAAGATGTTTCTCAAATCCTGAAGAACAGTATACCTGGGGCGGCTGTCGCCAGGAGGTGGAGTGGTCCACCAGTCGGAGAGTCGGCGGTTTGATCCCCAGCCTCTGCGGTCAACATGTAGAAGTGTCCTTGGGCAAGATAGTGAACCCCAAATTGCTCCCGATGGCCAACGGTGTGTGAGTGAATGGTTATCTCTGATGAGCATGTGGCACCTTGTAGCCTCTGACTCTGTATGAATGTGTGTGAATGTGTGTGAATGGGTGAATGCTGACATGTGTTGTAAAGCGCTTTGAGTGATCGCAAAGATTGAAAAGTGCCATATAAATGCAGTCCATTTACCTACAGACAAGAAAGCGCATTGAAAAAGGCCTCATTATTGGATGAGAAACACAAATGCACACATAGAGATACCTACAATAGCACATGCAGACACATTTCCATTGAGATGGACAAGTGCACTGTGGCACACTGAGGCTTGTACTCATGTGCATGCATAGGCATACATGCGCGCAAACACACTCTATCAAAGTCCTAATGACAGCTCTCTGCACTGATACAGGCCTGCGATGGACATTTGTATGCATGTCTGGGTGGAGACTCACACACACACACACACACACACGCACAGGCAAAAAGACAATCCCCTCCGCCACACACTCTTCTCTTGACGCCCATCACAGATCTTAATGCCCTGACAGCTTCCATTTAGTAGCAGAGAGATCCAGAGTCAACCAGGAAACAACTAAAAGCCTTTGGAAACAAATGCCACCACAGCGCACGCACGCACGCACACTCCAAAAGAGGTAAATTGTAGGCTAATTGAGCCCAGCTATTCCTCCTCCTTCTCCTCCATGTTTCTCCAGCAGCGACTCCAGCAGTGGAGCAGAGAGATCTATACTGCCGCGTAGTGTCCTGCTAATTTCTATTTAGATGTCTGCGAATCCCCTGGGGGCCCCATGATGGATCTTTCTTTCATTGACTACAGTTCAGGGAGGAACCACGCCTGCCGCATTGAGCATGCGTCTTTCCTTTTTAAAGCTCCTTTTGTCCCTCCATATTCTCTGCCTCCCAGGGCAATTAACACTGACACAAAAAAAAGAAACAGGAAACCGTTTGGAAAAATAGAAAATGGCTGAAGACAGGATTTTGTAAAAGACAAAGAAAAGTCGAGATGCTACTCGATCCAGTCTGGCAACAAAACAGGAGAACAGTGAGCTTGTGCAAGTGTAACCTCTGACATTTTTGCCTTTGTGTAGCGTCACCTTTTAGGCTGTCATGAACCGCAGAGGGGGAGTGTTGGGGAGACTCGGTGGGACCCCAGCCTTATTTTAGCCTTTTCAATGGCAGAAGGAGCTTTGACGGCAGCCACAGCCGTGTTGGTGGCTCCCTGGCAGGTACGCTGAAAGACACCCCCCCTGGGCCTAGTTTGGCCCGCGTTAGCAGCGACCTTGAAACACGACAAGGAACAATAAACCATAAATCAACACAGAATGGCAGGGGAGGCATGGTGGGAAAAAAAAGAGGGGAAGAAAGAAAAAAGGGAAAGGAAAAAGGGTGTGCAGAGGGGAGGCAGAGGGGACCCAGCGACACCTGTCATTCCCGGTTTGGTTTATGGACGTCAGTGGCCGGCCGGGTCGCAGAGCAGCGCCACTCTGCTCCAGCGTTTGGTGGACTCAGCAGAATGGGAGATCACTCACCAGGAGCTGACCTTCAGGATTCTGGGGGGAGGGAGGAACAAGGGAGGCACTTCTGGGGTGGGAGGGACGCAGGGGAGGAAGGGAAAAGGAAGCAGCTCGGTAATGAAAGAGGAATAGAGCAGGGAGGTGTTATAGGGTGAAACAGAGGGTCTGTATGAACAAGAGAGCGACTACTTTTTGTTCTTTTTCTTGGTTGTTTTCAATGACAATATACTGATATCTGTTTCAAGTGATTTTATGTTGTTGAAATGAGTTTGTTCATCCAGTCAGAGGTGGCTAGCATGCTCATGCTAACAACCAGCACAGTGCAGTAAAGCGCTACGTTAAGTGATTACTTTATTCAGGACACATTTCGTAATTACATTCCAGTTATTAATCACATTAGCAGCCAGTTGGTTTTTGGGTGGTTGGGTTGTTGGCTGTCTTTCCGGGACTTCTTGTCTCGTAACACTAGTCCTGCTCGCATCAGCTCTACGCAGCCGCTGGAGGTGGGTAAGGCCAGAGAGAGGAATATTTCTTCAAGTAACTCCAAGTACAGGCGGGTCGTGGTGATGGATGGGTCAAACAAACACAGGATTTTCACCCAGTAGGTGGATGTTTGTGCCCCGCGTGAAAGCAAAAGTCAACATTGACTTATTTTAACTTATGTACGTAGGTTACAGAAGTACTTAACCTACATCTGTATGTATTACTTAACTTACATATATATGTAGGTTATGTAACAAACGTACTTATTGTAACCCAAACCATGATCTTTTCCTAAACTTAGCCAAGTAGTTTTTTTTTTTTTTACCAAACCTAACCACGTAGTTTTGTTTAAATTCACAACCCACCGTTTTAAACTGTGACCGGTTCACAACGTGCGCCAGTCGCTGGCACTCTGCAACGGTCATAAATGTCATTTTGGGAGTTGTTGGCAAACAACCTATTCTGTCGTTCAGGTACGTGTTAACCAGGGCGTAGCGAGCTGGTTAGTAATTACTGTACCTGCAAACCCATAGGCTCTTGGTTAAACTACAATGTCTGCTTCTTCTATTTCTACATGTGTTCTCCTACACAGAGATGCAACGTGTGGGTGAAGCCTCTTTGAGCTGTTAGAGGCACCTTTTATGAGACTGGGCTGAGTAACGGAAAAAGCAAAAGTCACCAAATACTTCAACTGTGAAGTAATGAGTAATTGATTACATTTTTCAAATAATTTACTGAACACTGCTAACAACCCACTTAACTGTAGGATTATTATTATTGTTTAGCACCACAAATACAAAACCTTTATTGGAGTAGCTTTAGGTTGAGTCCTTGGTGTGCATTGTAATAGAGTAGCAAAGCGCACATATATTCTTTGGAACATTACAGTGAAGCTGTCTGTACACATGAAAAGAAAATGTCAGTAATGCGTCATTTATTGAGTTAAATAATCAGAGACACTAAATGATGAATTCAGATTGCCATGTATCATTAGTGGTATGTGTGAGGATAGTACAGTTGGTGGCCTGTGCCTCCGTTTGAACACCTTCGCTCATCTTTGCCCGAATGAAAATTGTCTTTGTCTTCCAGATTAAATCATAGATTGAACACATTTCATTCAGAAGGAAACCTCAGCCGGGGAGAGAACGTGTAGTGCAGCCGATACAGGGAAAAGGGCGCATAGGGAAATGAAACAGGAGAAGGGAGAGGCCTGAAACGAAGCAGAGAGGGTGATAAATTTGCACCCAGAATAAGTGTCTAAAAAGCTGCCATGTTTTATGAAATGCACCCATAAGCTACACTAAGTGAAATGCATTAAAGAGGCTGTGATTTGCCTCTGAGACCATTAATAAGGTAAAATACACACATGGTTAATTTATTAACGCACGCCTCTTGACATTCATTACTACTGAGGCAGCAGCCCTCAGCTCTTCTGGTGTGGCTTAAACACACGCAGACGCACACACACAGATGCACACGCACAACGCACTCACACAGACGCACACGCATAGGAAGTTCAGGACAGGCCTGGTTTGAGTGATACACCTCGGGCTTTTCGCAGTTAAACGTGTCATCATAATCGATTGGAGGCGCGGAAAGACAAACTGGAAACTGTCCAAATTATAAATTGAACAGAGAATCCTCTTAGCCAAAACTTTCAACGTTTTGCTAAACAATTAATTTTAATGAGCCGACTGTCCGTTGTGCAGAGAAGACCACCCCTTCCTCCTTCTCTCTCGTTCCATCTCTGCCTCTCTGTCTTACTTATTCTCTGTCTCACTGAAATGGTGGAAACTTGCTGATAGGGGTGGAACAGTAAAACAGATTGGAACGTCTCTGTTCTCCCATAACTATTTGGCTGACCAGAGGCTGACCTCACTATTATCACTCAACATGTGACAGGGGAAATTGCCAGACCAATTTAGAACTTAAAGATCCTCTCAGTTGCTCTGCACCTGTGATCAATGTGCTTTGTTTGGGGACGGATAGAAATCTGCTCTTAATGCAGGGGCAATTCATTCATATGGAGATGTCTGTTTAAACAGACACACAACATGCCGCCAAGGTTCACAGCAGCTACCACGTTTTGATATAAAACTACCCTGACCCTATAATGAAGCTTGGATTGACACCTAGCACGGCACATTATTAATATGTAGCACAGCAAGACTAATGCTGCATTCACATGGATTCAGGCAGATGGTAAGACGGAAAACTGGATACTATTTTAGTGGACAAGGACAAATTATTTGAGGCCGGCAGAGAATACTGGTAGATGGCATTGCCATACAAAGGCAAGGAGAAAATATAGGCGAGTTGAACAACGAAAAGCTAATAATTTTAGTGCAACAACACCCGAATGTATATGATCAGAACTTTAAATCCTACTGAGATATTACAAGAAACTACATGCATCAGCCTACAAGAATAATTAGGCACCCATTTTGTAAACAATACGACAACACCACAGCGACATATAGTCCTGGGTGTTGTTTGTTTTTCCCGTGCCTTCCAAAAGCGTCTGTCTGAATCCATGTGAATGCAGCGTAACAGTCTACAGCCACGCTAGCAGTTCTGCGAGGCTGTACTTGACCTAAGCTCCTACGCATGCTAACATGAGCACAGTGACAATGCTAACATGCTCATGTTTAGCAGGTAATGTTCATTGTGTGCCATGTTCACCATCTTGGTTTGGTGCAGGGTTGTCAAACTCATTTTAGTTCGGGGGCCACATACAGCCCAATTTTGTCTCAAGTGTGCCGGGCCAGTAAAATCAGAGCATAATAACCTATAAATAACGACAACTCAAAACTTTTCCCTTTTGTTTTAGTGCAAAAAAAAGTACAAGTACATTCTGAAAATGTTCACATTCAATGCGATCTAAAAATCTTTTTACAAAACATTATGAACAACATTTCTTAAGAAAAATAAGTGCAATTTCAACAATATTATGCCTCAGTTTGTCATTCACACATGTGCATTACGACTGATAGATCACAGTGTATCTACAAAGGCACAACACATTTAGTCACAGGTCACTGAACAATGTAGTATTTTAATTTATGATCAAAACAACTTTTAAATTATTTTAAATTGACATTAATTTCGACATCTGTGTAGTAATCCTGAACACCTGAACTGACACAACACACCACACCAACATTTTACTGCACAATGTTCAATATCTTTAAATATTAGATATAGTTAATGTCTTCTCTGTCTTTTTTACACTTTGCAAAGTCATCCCGCGGGCCGGTTTGGACCCTCTGGCGGGCCGGTTTTGGTCCGTGGCCCGTATGTTTGACACCCCTGGTTTAGTGTGTTAGCATGCATTTGCTAATTAGCACTGAACACAAAGTACACACGCACGGTACTATAGTGCTTCGACAGGTAAAGAGAACTCCACAGGGTGTGGCTGGGGAAAGATAGTGTTTATGGCAAATACACTACAGCTAAGGCTGGGTGGTGAAATACACCACCACAGCCCCCAAGACAAGGAACCCTGTGTAAATGATATTGAAAGTAAATAGACCAAACATTGCTCCCAAATGTTTTGTCTCTGAGCCTGCATCCCAGAGTGCACTCTGGGTTCTTCCAACAAGTTAGTCAAAGTCTGTTTAATGTGTCTTTTACACTTAACCAGTCCTAAAACTGTTCATTTAGACCAGTTTAACCTGCAAGAGTTTCTGACGGCTCGTGTAATACGTTTTGCTGCCACACAGTAAATACAAGTGAAAGCGAGTCGAAACCGTTACCCAAAGCCTTCACTGCAGATAAACGGAGCAGTGATTGAATCTCCTGTCAGGCAGCCTTTACAGCTGTCTGATGAGGAGGTAAAGAAAAGTATGAAACATGCTTGGATAAGCAACACAGGTGTGAGATTTTCACAGTATTCTCTACATTACTCCAAAAAGAGCCCTTTTGTATGATGAGTAGGCTACCGATATTTTTTATACTTTAAGTGGGCTGTATTTTTGATTCGTATTTGTACACTGTGGTATTGTTACTTTTGCTTACACACAAGATCCGAGTACTTCTTCCGCAGATGGTTTTAAACAAGGGAAACTTTGTGGCTACAGGTTATTTAAAGCTGAATGCTACTGTAATTGCAGGTCTGTGACATTCTGGTCTCCTACATGGAAGTCTGACGCGCTACAGGCCCGTCCAACACCCCATCCTCTCACTTACTTTGCTACATTGGTTCCTACATTGGGACTGAGGCGAGGATTCATCTAGTAAAAACCATACAGGGCTGAGAAAGGTTGTATCTAACGTAATCCTATTATCATTTATTTGCATCATATTGTGTAGGTGATGATGTTATTATGGTGACTCTGTAGCTCTTCTAAAATTAGGTTGAAATGTATGGAGCAAAAAGGACTTGTAAAAATTGTGTTTGAAAAGCTCATTTTAAATTCACAAAGTAATAGCGACACAGTCCTAATAAGAATATTATCAGAAGATTAGAAACATTTCCCTGAGGTTCATTCATATATTCTTATTCAAAGGAAAGAGTTTGAAGAATTTCGATCAGCTTAACTAGTCATTATTTTAAAACATGATCAGGAACTAAGATAGGATAGTAGTTTTTTTTTTTTTGACGTTGACCAAGATGTTACAGTAAAAGTTCCATTAATAGATGCATTTAAAAATAAAACATATTTAAATATGTGGTGACCTTTAAATCCCTTTTGGAGCGCGGTTTAACAATTTTGTTTTTATGCCCATACGCGTGCACACACACACACACACACACACACACACACACACTCCACTGACACATACACTTTGCAATACAGCAGCTGAAGCAGATTTGTTCGAAGCCGTAAGAGTGGCGGAGCCAAATTGCTGACAGCTGTTCGGATATCAGAGCCGCACCACCACCACCTTCCTCCTCTGGTCTCATAACGGGCCCTCTCACCCTGCATGCACCCCTCCCTGGACCACACGCACACACACTCCTCGTCCCCTTCTGTCACCTTTCTAACCCTACACTCTCCTCCTGGCCCATGCACCCACGGACACAGGGGGTTGTATCAATATGTGACTGTTGCTGGGGACTTACACACACACACACACACACACACACACACACACACAGACAAGTAATTACATGTCAGACATCATTTACTCCAAAACACTATGTATTCAAGTTAAAATTAGATGTAATATTCATATTTCAGAGGATATTACAAATCTATAATGGTGGAATATTGGCTCTAATTTCAGTTAAATTCATTCCGTGTAGTGTTTTACCAAGTTGTTCTCACTCCCAACTCATCAAATACCGACAAAATGTGCTCCTGGAGACACCTACTGTCGCAGGAACTACCACAGAAGCTGTTTTGAGTACATTGCCAGGTGTTAATATTTGACATTTCCTTGGCCCTACTTAATGCCCCCACGTTACTCCCCTGGCCGGATTTGGTGTCACAAAACTGTCCAGGTGTATAGTTGTCATCAACACGACTGTGTAATACTGACCAAGCCGTCTGTCTTTGACGTGTTGGTGGTGGGAATGTGTTGGTTTCACAAGCCTGTGTTAAGCCACACGGTGCTGACAGTAAGTATTAAGAGACAGGCTGCTCATGTGACTTCAGGCCCAAACATATTCTGATGTAGATGTGACATTAGTGAAGTTCCAGTTTGTTAATTTACGGGGTGACTACAGAGAGAACACTCAATACTTCCCCCAACAACTGCTGGAGGGTTTTACTCAAGAGTGAAACATTTGAAAGAAATGATGTAGCTCCTCGACTTTAAAGTGAAAAATATGAAAGATAATGACCCTATTAAAATCAAATCAGGGGGAAAGGGCGGCGTTGAAATGGCTCGCTCGTCTTTCTGTGATCTGATGTTTCCACTGGAGGTTTATGAGCTGGAGAGACTGAGTCTCGTCCAGTCCTGATGATCAGTGGCATATCGACTCAGACCCCAGGGTCACGCGGACAGGAATGAATCAATCAATGCTCACCTCCTTCACAGTCATGTGTTTGTGTTTGCATGTCTTATATGTGTGTGTGTGTCTGTGTGTGTGTGTGTGTGTGTGTGTGTGTGTGTGTGTGTGTGGTGCTATGGACGAGAGGAGCGGTGCTGCTGATGCTCATTAAGGAATGTAAAGCAGCTCTTAGTGCTTGATTCAGCAATATTGGCGATCTGGATAGGATGCCAAGGGAAATGTGGAGAGCAGCGACAGTTTATAGTAGTGTAGTAGTAATCTTCCCCATACTTAGGGGAAAACACAAAGAGGACCCCTGGAATTTCACTGATGTATTTGATGTATTTTGAGTCATTAAGTGTTTGTCCCTCACTCGATGAACTTGTGTTTTCTGTGCTGTGCCTTTTATTATCCAGCAATAATATCAAATCTACAATTTGAAATTCTTTGAAAATCCTGCCTGACACATGCTATCATTTAGACAATTAAAGAATCTCAACGCAACACGAGATATCAGACATATAAGATCAGATCCATCCCTAAATGATGGCTGGTATTATGGCTTATTACCTCTGCCGAGGTTATGTTTTTGGTTAGGTTTGTCTATTTGTCAGCTGGATTAAGGAAACACTACCAACCCAATGTTCATGAAACTTGGTGGAAGGGTGCAGCATAGGCCAAGGAAGATCAGTCATTTCAGGCTACAAATGAGAAGCCTGCTTCTGTTTACTGTGCGAAATCAAAGACCCAGTTTCAAAAATGATTATGAATTTCAATGGTAAATCCATTGCCACTGTTAACATTGTTATTGGCATGCGAGAATGGAAAGGGAAATCATTTCTAATTGGCTGTTTAGCATCCAAACCAATCGCTAGTAGGATTATCAGTCACTCCTTGTGTTTTTTTTTTTTTAAAGGAATACTATGGTTGTGTATTTTTTTTATCGCTTGACCTTATTGCATTATAGCATTTTTAAATCAAACCATGGAGCTCTACAACCTCTACATGTTGCAGTCTTCACTGTAAAAGGCATCTCACCAAACCTTCTTTGTAAATGCAGGACAGGTTTGACCAAACACCTTTCTCCTCCATGCTGTTTCCATCTGAAGGAATCACAGGCTTCCGACACCTGCAGAGATCAGCCTTCACAACTGTTTACCGGCTCTCTGTACACACACCACGAGAGCCCCTCAGTACAGAGCAGCCAGCACGCATCAGTATTCACTCAGCTCTTCTGTCAGGAAATGTTGATAAAATGACATTTTCATCTCCTCTCAGGAGCACTAGGACATACCTTGCACACACACACACGCACGCACGCGCACGCACACACACACACAGTCATAAACTCACATTAGACATCTATCGTACGCACTGAAACTTACAGGCAGACATACTGTATGAGCAGATGTAGCCACATAGACATGCAGAATACCACACACACACACACACACACACACACACACACACTGTCGTCCCACTCAACACATCAGACTCATTCTCCTCAACACGTCCCATTTAATCTGATCGCTGGCTATAGGGAAATGTGGCAGGAAAATAATTAAAAAGTGTTTGAAGGAGAAGAAAAGGACAGCGTGGAACATGACGGGACGAATAATAACAGCAACAACAGTGGCATAGTCTTTTTTGTATTTTTTTGTTGGAACACTGACGCTCGAATTCAAAGAACTGCAAACGCTATCTTCCCCGCCCCAAGGTCCGATTCACAAAAGATATGGAGCTAATGATATTACAGCCCATAAAGTTCTGCAACTGAGTGGAATTTGCCCTTTTTTGCGGAGGGAGAGGGAAGAAATAATTATTTTATTTGTTTTTTTATATGTATATATATATAGTATATGTGTGTGGCTATTAGTACCAATCTTTGCAAATTGGTCTGTTTTTGCAATGAGGCTCAATTGCATAGAAAGGGCCCAATTTAGCGACAAATGTCCGCATATTACCTAATTAAAATATGTGCAAATAGCACAGGAGCGCCAAGACACTATTTGCTTGGCAGCGCAGTTAGGGTGCATTTTAGCCTTTTTTTGGGTGCCTTGAGAATGACTGTTTTCACTTTGTCTTAGTTGGGCCATAAGAACCACGCTCTGCTTTCATGAATGAAAACATTACCGACTGAACACAGACCGGATCGGCAGCGTTTACATTCAGGTTGGAAGCGTTACAGTAATCTGCGTAGGGCCTCAAACTTCAACAGTATTCCTGGGTACTTGTTTGTGTGAGTGTGTGCAAAAAGCGTTTAAAAAACTGCTGTTTCTAATTCCTTCCGTTCTGCGAGTGAGTTACAGAAAGCTGGGAAACCCTCACCAGGCTAGGCGTTTGCAATCATCAAAACATGCAGCAGTATCATAAAATATGCCTGTGGGAAAGCTTGCTACTCATTTATCAAGAATACCTGGGTGCTGACATTAGATTTACTGGCAGGAACAGTCTACCTGAGGCGAGTTACGCTTTCATTAGCAGGTAACGCTCTTTCCAATCACACAAGCCCCGAACTCCTGCCAGTTAAAGGTAATAACTGAAGCCATACTTTTACAAAGACATAAGCCAATATAGGGTTGCTGAAAATAACAAATTAAGATCATGACTATATGGATGACTCTGACCTGGGAACAGTTGGCAGCATTTTAATAAAAACTTAAAAAGGTCTTCTAAAAGAAAGTAAACTGTAAACTGTATTGTCTTTTTTCTCAATACCGTAATCCTTAACTTTTGCCCACAGTTGGCGGAGTATGTAACGGAGCATGTAACATCTTAAGACTTCATTTCCTTTCCTTTTTTTTTTTAAAGATAATTAACCATCTTTACAAACTGCAGCTGTCTAAGCTGTTATATTTTCACTGTCTTTCCAAAACATATGTTCAAAAATAGAATGGTCTGCATCAGCATTTTCATGCTCTAAGCAATGTTTGTACAAGTGTGAGCAGACGGTCTAAAGAAATGCTTGCACAAGGGTATATTAGCTTCATTAGACGTTTCGTTTGTCTCTAGTTCAGATAATTTTGAGCATTGTTGAAGATGAGAGTGGAGAGTGTGTTTTCTTTTTTTTTTTGTCTTTTCTTAAAAGAAGACCCTACAGGTCAGGCTCATTACCCACCTGGTCTGATTATCTTCCCCAAATTAGCCACAGAAATGATCATCATTGCACTGCTGTCAGCACCGCTGCCCTCAGTCACTGGCACTGGAGAACAAGGTAAGAACAAGGGTCACTGTTCAGATCGATATAATCTGAAACCAGAAGACAAGAAAACAAGAATAGAACAGTATAGTAGATTTGAAGGATAAGGCTGGTAATATTCTAAACTTTTCTTATCGCTAACGCATCCAATTAAAATAGCCAAACGTGGTCACACCAGAAAGTGGCACACTGAAATTCACGTGTTTTTGCGAAACATTTGCTTCAGGAATGTTGGTAGTGCAGTGACGACATGCGTCATGTCATGTCATGTCATGTCATGTCACGTCATGTCACGTCATATCATGTTCCCAACCAGGAACATGCTCGTACTAGTTTGCTCCCTAAACTTCCTTCCTAACCGAGACTTATAAAGCTTGTTGGCTCGGTCACCAAGTTCACACAATTTATTCAAAAGACATACTTGTACTATCGATTTGTATCCCACAATTGTATGCAAATGTTCTTTTTCGTGGAGCAATATATACTCCAGAGGGGGACAAAGAGGGTTGAATAAAAGTGAATGGTGCAACACAGTTAATAAGCTACAATATATTCCTCCATTTTGGAGTCTCTATTCTCCATACGGTCAGCACTGCCAGTCTGCTATTGTTCAATGGCGCAACTTCCACCAAAGTTGAACTGCACTCGGAAAATGAGTGCTGATTTATTTTGCCCCTGTAATCAAATCCTTTGATTAGGCCAATTTCATTGGAATTAATTGATTTCACCGGGAATTTTAACCGTTTTAAATGCTGCTGTGACCAGGACCTAAACTACACCAGAGGCTGAAGTTGTTAGCTGCTACTTGGTCGAATTATTGATTTGAGCCTAATGTCTGTCTACGTACGTACGTTAGGATACTACGTAAATTAGGGTACTCCGTGGGTAAGGATAATACATACGTTAAGATACTACCTACGTTAAGATACTACATACGTTAGGATACTCCATGTTGTGATTCAGAGTATGGGATAACTATGATAATATTTCTTTTTTTGATATCATATTTAGTGTGAGTTTACAGGACTTCTCGTACCTGTGATTTTTAGCAGTCTGGTCATTTGCTATCACCACTGCTGGGCTCATAAAAGAAAGACCACTAATGCTAGCTACACCCCCCCCCTCGTTTGTACAATATGGGACAAACACTACAGATAATGTAGAGAAGGTGGACAACAGTGTTCAGCAGGGTTTGAAATAACACGAGAGAAAAGCTATAACTGCTCTCAAATGTCAGTCAGCAGCTGCTGTGGGGAACGCCCGAACGCAGGTTAAAGCTTCTGCTATTTCCACAAATATATTGAAAAAAGTGTTCATCGTCTGACAAAAATGTCATTGTAGTTTAAAGGATGAAGAAAAGTGATAACTTAAACATTAAGACACAGAAGTTTAAACATACAGTGCAGTCCATGCGTCGGATAGAGTGGGAGTGTGGGGTGAGACAGGTGTGGGGGGAGCACACATACATACAGTGACAGGCTGCCGTCCTGCTGTTACCTAACATTAAGGTGACATTGTCCCTGGCAGGGTGTCCCAAAGGCCTCTACCCACCAACCCAACACCCAACTCTCCTCCACGGCCCTCCCAGCTGCTGCCTCCCTTAAACTCCCCGGCTGTGTCCCTGCATGGCTCCAGTGTTTGGGTCTTTCTTTAGCCCGGGCTGTTCAGCAGGCTATATTGGCAGTCTGTCTTTAGCCCTGGCTATTCAAGGTTGCATTGGCAGGGAACTTTACTTTTCCAGCACCGCGAAGGCCGTGACAACAGCAGACTATGCCAGCTGTTGCCACCTTTATATACAGCAATATGTCATCTCTTTTCTCAGCTCGTCTCATCTGTCTCTCCCCTCTCGACCGGCGTCCTTTCTCTTTCTTTCGCCCGCTCTCTCTGTCTGTGTTATCTTTCTGTCTCTGTCATCTCTTGCTAAGTTCTGTCTCTTTAGGTTGTCTACATCAATCTGTCTGTTTATCCATCAGTCTGCGTGACTCTCTCTCTCTCTCTCTCCCACTCTTGTTTTCTGGTTTTCCGTTCTCCCACAACACTCTCTTACTCTCTTTCTTTGACGTTTGCTCTTTTGTTTCTCCCTCATCCTCTCACTTTCTCTCTCACTCCTTTGCTGATTGTGCCCTCCCTATTGAAGCAGGACGGTGTGTCTCCGCGCCCCGACAGCCTGCACACACTCCGAGTATTAAACAGGAGCCGGGAAACACAGGAGATGAATGTACAGCACTCGAGATTAATGAAGTGATTTTGAGGACAGTCCATATTACTGACAGACTCGTTCAAATCACATGCACACATCTACACGAATGCAGAGTTGTGCACACATTGCAGAAGCACAATCATGCTCCGGACTTCGCAAATTTAAGCGCACACACATTTAACAAACGCACACATTTAACAAACCCACTCTTGCTGCTTGGCGATGAAGGATAGAGTGAGGGTGGGGATAAAGCTACTGAGGAATATGAGTGATAAGACATCCACCATAATCATTCTCTGCTATTCATTTGCCCTCCCCCTCACTCCCTCTCACCTCTCCATCTCCCCATCAACTCATCTCCTGCGTTTTATCATAGGGTGGGTTTTAAACTTTGTTTCTCAAGGGCTGTGTTTTCCCCCCGCTGCTGCTTTTGCTGACTGCCGTGCAGATTCTACATTATGAGCTAATGCAACAAAAGGTTGCACTGCTGCTTTTGCAGAGATGTGACCTACTGTGTCACAGTGCTTTTTCATACTGTTATTTGTTGGAGAGTCTTGAGAAGGATTTGGCAACGTCACACAGCTAATAGCTTTGGATACTAATTTTACAATATGAGGATTTGGGGATGGTTTTAAATCTCTCTGTGACTGGGGCCTGGACACTGGCCCAGACTTTGACAAATTGCACTCTAATGTATGTCAGTCTGATATGCCTAAGACAGCGATGACTTGCAATTGGTCAGCTCTTTTCCACACACAGCCTGTCTGTAAGTGCATCGGAGTGCTGTGAGTAATATATGTAACTCCTCAGAGGATGTATTTCAAAGGCTCTTAGTGCAAAAAAAAAAAAAAGGGCCACAAATCTGACACATCTGATGTTTTAGGAAATATTCCAAATTTTGTATTAAAAATAATGTTGGTTGTCATTTAGTTCATTTATTTTAAAATAACTATACCAGAGTTATATCTAACTACAAATCAACCAATTTCAGATGCAGGCTACACCGTTTTCTTTCCACCATTGCAGCCATTGGCTTCAGTCATTTCTGCATATTATACAGATCTATTAGCAGACTCTTCAACCTTTTTTCAGTTTTGTATTTCATTATACTGAACCTCTGTATACATTGCTGTCAGTGTTACATTCATGTTGCTTAGTATACCAATGTAAACATACAGTATACTTAAAAAGTTCCTCATAACAATCATTTTAGCAAGTTTCAAGGTGTGCTAATGGACTTTCATATTGTACATTGGAATGGGTTCCGATGGATGTCTGGATTCGTGGAGTCAATTCATCCATATTTGTGTGGTTTGCAAAATGTTTGTCTGCAATATATGTAGAAGTGATTTGTAGAAAATGGGCTAAACTTGCAAAACAAATGGTATTGTTCTTTAATATATTGGCGACATATTATAATGAGTACAATTTGTCGGTTGCGGTTTGCAAACACAACATTCTTTGCCCCTCCTCCTCCTCCTCCTCCTCCTCCTCAACGACACCAGAACAATACCAGTCAACCCTAGTCTCAAAATTCACTCGTTTGAGAAGGAGCTTTGTCTGCTCGGTGTTTCGTTTGTCTTTCTATGTTTGCGTTTGTCGGCCGTTGTATTTTTTAGCTCACTTGGTCACTACGTTTTTTTATAAATGTCCAAAACACAGCATGATAAGAAAATCTGTCTGCAGCATCTCTGCAGACAGATTTTCACACACTTCTAGTTTGGTCATAAGTAATAATAGAGTGAGATTATTTTTGCACAAGAATACACATTGTTTTTTTTTTTGGAAAATCATAGTTATTGTGTCTTTTAAGACTAACAGACTACCAGATAATTTAAAAAAATGGACATCAGGGTTTTGTAAAAACCCTTAATTTGTTTTCTTCGTTGTGAGAAATGTTTGCATAGTGTGTACAGGTTACACACCTACTCCTCAGAATCTTCTTGCCTCCATTATATGTTGAAACTATGCTGCACGTGTCCCTATGACGGCGCGGTGCTTTTACTCCAGTAAGTGTCCACAATGCACTAGGGCATATTAGCTGACTGTGGAGATGGCGTACAATGATGGGTATCTGCACATGTAACACACACACACCCCCCCACACACACATGGATGAGGGGCCATGCTAAGGGGCTCAGGTATTGTGTAATGACAGCCAGGGACATCTCTCTCTCTCTCTCCATGTCAGCTATCCATCTCTGTCACTCTCTCTCTGCCAGTCTGTCTCTCTACTCATGCTTTCTGCCTGTCAGCGATCTATCACTGTCTTTATCACTGTCTGTCTGCCCGTCTGTCTGTCTGCCTCCTCATCTCTCTCTGTCTTCCCCTCACTCCATCACTCACTCATATTTTCACCCAGCTCACTCTCTCACTCTCTGCTTTTGAAGTCCTCTATATCTTTGCCCAACTCTTCGTCAAAGTCAAGGTTTTTTCGCTCTCACTCAGTTTCAGCCCTCATCAGTTGAGTTTCATTGATGTTTTCCTGGACGCCCTCTGCTTCCCACCAAGGTCTTTCCTCCTCCACCCCCCCCCCCCTCTCTCTCACACACACACACACTCACACTCACACACACACACACACACACACACACACACACACACACACACTGTTGCTGAGCCAAACTCTCTGTCTTCACAGTCCCTCTGAATGCACAGAAATAAGTAACAATATGTAACAAAAAGCTATATTGTAAAATGCTTTTTATGTAATCCCATTACAAACACCCATGTACACAATTAATTATATTTAATAGATAATTATATACTTTTGAGGACTCACGACCATGGCGGCTGAGCAATGGGACTTTAATTTCCCAGGA
Source organism: Bovichtus variegatus (assembly GCA_943593645.1). Lineage (NCBI taxonomy): Eukaryota > Metazoa > Chordata > Actinopteri > Perciformes > Bovichtidae > Bovichtus > Bovichtus variegatus. Next base: position 9,131,898 of record CALSCE010000016.1, on the reverse strand, counting down.
TCCTCCCCGGGTGTCAAAGCCCTACATCACTTCCTGGGCCTGCAACTGGAAGTGCCCTAAACTCCGCCCATGGACTGAATGTAAAGGAGCTATTGGTTAGTGTAGCCTGCGATCACCATCACGTCACCGGGTGAAGAACATTTCCACGGCTCTGATCTACATGCAGGTGGATCCCTGACCCTCGCATGGCAGCAGCGTGCACCTCTTTTCTCCACCACAGCGGCAGCTCGCCACATCTGATGGCTCTCTGATCACCGTGCAGTCGGCTTGAAGAAGATGCTCCAGATGCTTTTTCTCTTCATGGTAGAGATGCGAGAGCTTGCCGTGCTAACCCTCAAACAAGTTTAGTGCATGCAGCGTCTAGACCTCACAACATAAGGAGCAACGAGCGGTTAGCAACGAGCTGACAGAACATCAAAGACTTGGCCAGCGTCACGCCTCGAGTTTCCACATTGTCTTACAAGAGTGATTACTGCCAACTTTTACAATAAAATAATTCCAAAAGCCTTCAACATTTACTGACTATTGGTCTGGTAATGTTTGGTTGTAGTTATTAATTTAATTATTAAGCTACATACTACATTTACTGGCTATTTTCTTTCTTTGTCACAAAGGTGGTGCCACCTCGAGGTGATTTAATATGAATTAAATCATACAAATGTACTATAATTATTTTCAACAATAACTTATTCCTTCTGATAGACATTTTAAAGCCTTTTGAGCTAGTGCACCTACATCATTGTAGTGCTACATTATTATCAAGCCCTATTAATGTTTTTCTTTTTTTTACTCTCAATAGTTTTATTGATATTAATTATCATTAATATTTGTTAATAACCATACTTGCTCGTACCAACAATACATTTTAACATTGTATTTAAAGTGGGTTTTTTTTGCCTTCAATAATTGAAGAGAAGAATATATAGTATTTCTACATCATATTGTGATTACGTTTGTAGATGAACTCGGCTCAGTGAGCTGAAGCAATACAGTGGATCTTGGTGGTGGAGGGGGCAGCGGCTGCTGTGGGCCCCATATTCTGCAGATAAACCAGTCACTAATAAGGAGGAATACTTTGCATTTGCAACTTTTATTTTGTGAAAAACGGTGTCTTAAATAGATTCTTGTGTGATCGTTTTGTGTGAGTGAGTGGGTTCCCATGATGTCTGCTATATGTGTTATGCATGCATGCAGTTATGTGCAAGACCAAGTGTATGCTGCGGTGTGCATGTGTGTGTGTGTGTTTGTGCCACTGGGGCTGTATATATCTGCATTGGCTGTTTACTGCATTGCAGGAGATCTGTCCCAACTGGCGAGGGTACCGCCTCCTGGAGTGAGCACCTCATTTCGTTGGGAACGCAGTCGTCAAAATGTGCTTTGTGCCTTACGAAACATTACAGCTTGCGTCCCCTTCAGTGAATATTAAAAGAGGAGCTGAGATTATAAATCAGTCGCAGTTTCACAGAGCGAGGACACAAGTGACGGCTCCAATTGGCAAACTTTTCATCATTTCTTTTGTCTTTTGTTGGCGCTCGTCTCTGTTTGTATGCCGCGTGCTGATCGTGCGGTCAGGTACTGCACTTGTTCACGCAGCGCCAGAGACTTTTTCTTGTAGTTATCTCTGTCTGTATACATATGGTAGCCTACATGAGGTAATTATGTCAACACTGTCATACTACTCTATAAATATAACACTGTGACAGCTCCCTCGTGTTGTAACTCAGTGTTCAGGTGACTCACATACATATGCGAGTGCTACTGTATACCTCAGTCAACATTATTATATGAGCACACTTGGTTCCAATGAGTTATAACATAACTGACCATAGTTTAGTCTCAAGTCCGTACTCCATGAAATAACAAATAACGTCTGATCTCATCCTGGAGGAAAACTCATTCTCATCTATTATGCTGTCAAACATTGAAAGAATCATGGTGGCCTATTGCTGTGATCAATTACGAAAACGAACAAACAAACAATGACATCTCGGTATTACTACATAGCCTACCACATTATACAGTTCTGATAATCTTTTCTCAAAGGCTCTCAATATGGAATTCCGAGCAGATGGATTGCCTCCACACAGCTCGCAACATGGCAACGGCTCAGCCAGTGGTTAGCACGGAGAAGTTTGGATTACAACTCAGACAGAGGGAGAGTGATTTCGACGTCTACTATATCTTTACATCTCAAATTGTTTTTCGCTGCTATATTAATGATCTGACTAATGCATACAGAACCTTTAACATATGCCTATCTTGTTATATTTTAGAACGTTCTTGTTATTACAGAGAATCAATGTATTTAATCAAAACAATTCTCATTCTAACGCCATGAGCTGGTGTGTTGCTCCATGTGTTGTCAAAGTGAGAAAGACATCCAGTCAATGCCTGAAGAGGGGCATCAGCCAACATCATGGCAAGGGGAAAATAAAATGACATTAAGCGCTTTTACATGGTTTGATTGAATTCTTTTTCGTGCTTCGGATGAGACAGTCATTGATCAATCCATCCATCCATGCTGCTTATCCAGTGTGGGGTCACGAGGCGCCGCAGCCCATCCCAGCTCACATTGTGCTAATTATGTTTTGTTCAGATTAAACTTTGTGTGTAAAACCGTAACTCAAGCAGTATTTGGTCTCAGGAGTGGTGGTGTTGGTGGATAATCTGCATTGGATATCTGATTAATTTGACTGTCGAGGCACAAATAACCAGGGTGTAGCCTCAGAGACTTGCAGTGTGTAGTCAGAGACAGAAGGGAGAATACTGAGAGAGACCACTGAGCTGGAAATTGCAGATAATATCTACAGTCCGTAGAGGTAAATTCACACACATAATTCAAATCTTCGCTTACATATTAATTAAAATACTGCCTTTTGGAGGTATAAAGACATAATCCATTTTAGGATTTTAATTTTTTCACATGCAAAATGGTGTCTGATCTGAAATATGTGCATGTATCCAGATAAGGAAAATGCAAAGTTTGTGATGACAAAATGTCCAAAGGTTTGTGGTGTTTGCTGCTCCTCGCCTGGATTTCAATCTTTCTTAAAACACACATTTTGTGTAATAACAATAACGTTTAGTGATTAAAAACTCTTGTTAAAATAAAATAATAATAATAATACTGGCATGTAGTAATAACAAGAAAAATATGCCATTGTAATATGAAAAATATCTTATGGCACGAAACTCTTCTGCGTGTGTTTTCATTGTAGTGAGAAACTGAGGAAATATTGTTACTTTGATGGTGGAAGCGATGTGCAAAGGTCGATCTGGAAATTGCTTCAGTTTAACGTCTATGAATGTGTTCACCTTTCATGAAAGAAAATATTTGAATGCTGTTCACACGCAAGATAAATAGATCATGGAAAGCACAATATAGATAAGTCATTATGTAGAGCTGTGTCTGACAGAAGCTGTGCAATAGCTTCCCTGCTTGTATTGACAATGGTGTAATGTGTTTTTCACTGCAATAACAGAATAGAGTGGAGCCGGATATTGAACCACGTGAAAAGTGGTAATGACATTTTTCTATTTGGTTGATGGAGATGATAATGCACACAATTCCCACCAGCTGATTCTTCTGGATTTTCCCCCCGGTTGCATTGAATTATAGTTTGTGTCTAAAATCACCTGGGGACAAGGTTACATATAGGCATTATTAAGCAGCAGTTTGCTTTTGCGCTTGGCCCACTCAGCCCCCGCACATGCAAACGTTAGCAGCGAGGATCGAAGCATTAACATTCTGAGGGGAGAATGTGCTGCGTGTGCGTGAGATGGGTGGGGGCATGGGTGGGGGGGCTGGGGTGGGGGTGTGCTGCTGAAGGTCTGGTATCAGTCAAACTGTCTTCTTCATGCATGAGTGATTGGCCTCGCCTAAGGCCTAATGTGGAATACCGACAGGCGGGGAGGTAGAGGTGGAGGAAGAGGATGTTGAGGTGAGAGGAGGAGAGAAGAAAAGGGAGCAAGAGAGAGAAGAAGAAGAAGAAAAAAAAAAAGGATGGGAGGTGGAGACATCCACTCCATCTCATCCCAGCGAGGGGGACAGAAGTCAGTGTAACAGCAGTCACTTGGCTGATAACAGCCGTGTGGTGCTGGCTGTCTCTCAGGACTGCTTATCATGTTTTCTTTCTCCTTTCCCGACTTCAACATGTTCGTTCATTCATGCTTCTTGTTTGTTGGGCTTTTTTTTCTTCAAACGTGTAAGCCTTAGTGATCACTTCTGATTTATTTGCTCAGATAGGATTTTTTTGTTTGGCTGTTCACATAATTTTTTTGTGTCAAATATCGGTCACGGTCCTGACGTGACCAGCATGGGCAAAAGAACATCAACAAGCGCCACATGCAGCATGCCGTCGTGCAGAAGTGACCATGGAGGCCGCTGAAGTCGCCGCTTAGGGTTTCATTTATATGCTGATGTGCAGTGGAAGCCAGCACATTGGTAAGCAGAGGATAACGAGGAAGAGGATGAGGAGAACGTAAAGCTAAAAGTTGCATGAATTCTGATATGACTGCTCAGGTTGCATTGCAAGAAATCAGACCATATCACATAGGAAAGTGTCCCAAATTAGAATTTTAAACTGACAAAAATACAGTCACATATTCACAATTTTTTTTATTTTGGCCACTTTCGCCTGCAGTCTGAAACATTTCATCCTCATTTTCTTTTCTTTTCTTTCTGTCTCTACTTTTTTCTTTGTCTCTACTATTTTCTTCCCAGAATCACAATCTGTCATCTTTAATGAGTAATATAAAAAAATGAAAACACACTCACCAGGCTTTTTCCCTTTTACACACACACAGACACACGCACACACACACACACACACACACACACACACACACACACACACACACACAGATGTGATAAACTCTACAAATTGGCAGAACCTATTTTAGTCTGTGAAAGTTTAGTAAACTCAGCTGGCCCTTTGGCCCATATCCTCTTGCTTCCTTATCCTTAGCTTTTGTGTGTGTGTGTGTGTGTCTGTGTGTGTGTGTGTGTGTGTGTGTGTGTGTGTGTGTGTGTGTGTGT
>CALSCE010000016.1:9101397-9126850 GCA_943593645.1 Bovichtus variegatus | reverse complement strand
GTGTGTGTGTGTGTGTGTGTGTGTGTGTGTGTGTGTGTGTGTGTGTGCAGCACGCGGCCACCTACATCACAGGCTGACAGAGCCCTTTCCTTTTATAGCTGCCCCCTGAGTAACCAGCCCAGAAAAGGGAAGCGGACAGGGGACAGACACCGTGTCACATTCTCACGCACCAGCACGGTAAGACACACACACGTACGTGTACACGCTCCAACAAACACCTACACGGCCCTGCACATGTTACACGCAATCTGCAGTGCGCCGGTACACAAACACATGGGACTACAGCTTGCATGCAATTCATGTATAGGAATATTTGAATGTACACACAAATAGCAACATGTAAAAGTACACGGTACTCACACACACACACACACATACACGCACCCACACACACACACACACGAAGGCCAGACACATTCATGTGGCCATAACAATAAAGGTGATCTCTGCTCTGCATTAAGCTGAGATATACAGTTCCTCTTCATGCTGCTGATCCACATGTTTTCTAATTAACAACGATAATTCCTACCTCTCCTCTATTTACTGCTGTGGTAATAGGGGATATCATGACAGGTATTAACCCAATTATCATGAGAATTATAGTCCCCTCCATGCCCTAGCTGTGTTCCAGTGTGAAAGTAACCATCATCATCCATCCTGCCTCGATAACAAAGCCCATTAGAATCCTCACAGCCACCGTTATGGCCCAGTGGATGTTTGCACGAGAGGAATTAAGCTTTGTCTAAATAGCTCATGTTGAACTTAGAAGCATCTAACTTGTATAAGGTGCTCTTGTCTTTAAATATGTCTAAATAAACCAAAAGAGTAATGCGAGAAGAAGTCACCTGGACTGCGGAAGAGCAGTGGAAACACTAAAGAACCATCTCATGCCAGTGTAGTTACAGTGTGGCCACGTTGCTTTGTTATTAGGATATACATAAGCATTTATTTTTTATTCAGATGACGTTGCAGCCCTCTGGCCTTCCTGGAGATCAACAATCATACTAAGTATCTCTCCCCCCCTAGGAGGAGGTAACGTGGGTGTTTTACTTTCCAGGAGGAAAGTAAAACACCCACTATTGGAAAGTAAAACACCCACTATTGGATCCACCGTCATCTGAAGGAATACGTATAGATTGTGACTTCAAGTCTTAATATGATTGTTGATATTGAAGAAGACCTGAGGGCCAAAACCTCATCTGAAATTTATAAGGGCCATAGTGTGCAACCCTTTGTTTTTCTTACTTTCAATGAAACTCATGAGAACACCCAGAAACATCATGATGTGACAACTCTGTTGCAGGTCAACGGTTGCTGGGAGTTTAACCTGAAAAGGTCACAGCATACACAGCGTACGCATGAAGTTCGGTATGCTTATCTTGAGGAGTACCACTCACAACCCTGTGAAAATAGTTGCATAATGTGTTCTGCGAATCTGGAGGGATCTTTCTACAGTTAGAAAAGAATAACAATACAAACTGAATGTGTGGGGTTTGAAAGAAGTGGCCATTCAGTCTCCAATGATAAAAGTGATTAACTATAAAACATTGTCAGCTGGTTTCCCCGCTGCCTTTTAAATGTGAGTCAACTGAACTAAACTTGAATAGTTTGTTCAAAGTAAGTTCAATGAATTTACATCTTTCATTCAACTCATCATTTCAAGTCAGATCAACTAATTTTGTATAAGTTCTGAAGTGGTTTGAAAAAACTAGACATTTTATGTTGAATTGACTTGAAATTAATAAAACTTGGACAAAACTTTAAGCATTCCTATGGAGAGCAATGTGAAGGTCGTTCCACTTCCACTTGGTCCAGACTGAAATATCTCAAAAACCATTAAATAAATGAACATGACCTTGGTGATCCCTGACTTTTCTCGTGTCAACAGCAGGTGTCACTTATACATACATGCATGTACATGTACATGGACAGCACGAATGGATCCCCGACAGATGTATCCTAATGACTTTGGTTGTCCCTGACGATTACTGTAGCGACAGCTTTATCATTTAAATGTCTCTAACACTTTGGTTTACGACCAAATACCTGCAAAACAAATGAGCCTCAGCTGTGCTTTGTGTTTGGTGTTATATGCTATATGTTATATGTACTATGTACATGTACTATGTTGTCGTTGTGAGCAGAACATTGTGATGTTAGCATTAGCTTAAAGCACAACAGGGCCTGAGTACAGTACGGCCTCACAGAGCTGTGAGCACGGCTGGAGACTGGCCCCATTCCACTCCGTGACGGAGTGAACTCTGTTTGTAGTCACTCTCAGGGCTCAATGAAGCACCCTTTTTTAAGGTGTAGGGTAAAATACAGCGGCAAGCTTCAGGACAAACTTCCCTCTCTCAATGGTTTCATATCAGCATCTTTCGGAAGGCGGCAACCTAAGCCTACAGAGAAAATGATGTAGCTTTATGTATACAACATTTTACAATCTAATGAACACGTTATCAGGTCCCGTCCCATTCGTTAGATGTTTTGTGTTGTTTTTACTTCCTGTTTTATGTTGTTAACTGTATGTTCCCTCTTGTGTCTGTTGTTTCTAGTTCCTGTCCCCAGCTGTCTCCACTCTGTTCATTAGTGTCTCCACCTGTGTCTTGTTATCCCCTCCCACTTCCTGATGTATATAGTCTGTGTGTTGTTTGTCCCTTGTTGCCAGTTCGTCTTCGTACATTCATGTCAAGAGGTCCAGCGGTTATCCCGTTTCCCGTGTTCCTGATTCCCCGGTTCCCCGGTTCCCCGGTTTCTTCGATCCTGTTTCCATGACCTGACTCCGTTTTCGCCTGATCCCTACCTGTTGTTCTGCTACGCTGAGGACCTACCTCTGCGTCGACCTTGTTTCTGTGACCCGACTCTGCCTTTGGATTTCCCCTGCATGTTTGTATGTCCTGTTTGTCTACTTTACCCAGTAAAGTATATTACCATCATCATCGTTCTGTCTCTGAGTCGTGCTATTGAGTCCCTCTCTCCGTGTGTACTGGTCGTACCGTTACACATGTCTATCGTTTTCTAGACTAAACAAGGGTATTGTTGACCCTAAATACAATGTAACCTTCAAGTTGTTTATGTGTGTATGACAATATTTGAGCAGTTTTACGAGTGAATGTTTGTATGGGTAGTTGCACGGAACTATTTGTACGGAGCTGGTTCCATGACAAACACAACACAGCGTTGCACATGGTCAGTAAAGGCAGCTGCTTGAGTCTGCATTGATGTAGACTCGCTGTTGGAGGGTTTCATACTTCCGCTCCCCAACTCAACATGGTGGACCCTCCACGTGGACGCACAACCTGAGTGGAAGAGGGTACGGAGCAGGTGTAGGGTGCAGATTGGAATTGGGCCTGGATCTGAATCCAGCACTACTTCTATTCCCCCAACTTGATGAAAGTACAACACTTCACCACTCCTTGATGATGTTCACTGACTGAGGCTTTGAACTAAACTGGACGGAACTATTTCAATTAGCAAGGTGATTCAAAATTCCCACCTTAAGTTTCCATACTATTATTTTCTATTCTATTGACCTACGTTATCGGATTCTCTCTTCATCATTGTCTGCAGAGTATGAAGAGCTAAGGTGTGAACTGAAAGCCACCTCACACTGTTGAGACACATGGGCTTTCTGTTTGCCCCCTCAGGGTTTGATATATGTAGCTTCCTGTATAGTGCATGACAACATTAGTATGAACAGTAACATCAATCTGGCCTCTCTAACATATGAGCAGTGATCCACTATAACGTATGGATGAAGGGACAAGAGGGAGAGAAAGCATGTGAAGGGTCTGATTGTTAAGAGAGGATGGATTTTTAGCGGGGAAAGTCAATTACGGCTCACAAAGCACTTGGTTAAAATATCAAGGTCGTCATACGGTGATAGAACCTGTATCCGTGCCGTGTCAAAGTGCCATTTTTCATCGCTTTGTGTCTCTCCTGGAGGTCAAACCCATTTGGGCTTCATTTATTAACCCTAAAGTGCTGCTGCTGGCAGGAGCTGGGCTCTCAGCACTGAGAGGCTGGGGAGCAAAGCAGAGGTCGCCCACAGGGAGAGAGCGCAGTGTACCAGTGCATATGTGCAAGTATATATACAGCAGTGGGCCGACATGTTTTTATGTGCATGTACGCGCATGCATGCGTAAGTGATAGTCCATCCAGCCATCTGATAGAGTAACACTTACGGACACGGTGTGATGGAGTGAGGAGACACTGAGATCCACACAAACTCAATCTTCGCTTATTGTCAATAAACATTAAGGAGCTCATCAAGGGAAAGCAGGGGACATTTTGAGTTTTTATCACAATAATGACACAGTGCTTTAGGAAATAAGAAATCAATGGAGCCCAGCAGCTCGCTGAGACACTGTCTTCAGATGTACAGTGTCCACACGTCTTTTCCATCCCCGCCACAGAGGTCAGAGGTGAAGGTAACTCCATTGCTCTGCCAATAAGGAGAAATGTTTCTTTTTTTTTGGAGGATTGAATCCATTAAGATACGTTAGAGCAGGGTCTATGAGTCTATATAACTGGATAAAGTTATGGTAGTTATAATATGCTGTGTAACTCAGTATTCTTACAAACACTCTTGTCACAAACATTTCTAAAAAGTTTTATGAAGCCTTATAAATGCATTATATTGTCCTATGAATCTGCTTATAATGCATTATTTACATGACCTTCATAGAACGTGTAACCAGAGTTCTTGTCAAAACTGCATGTACCAAGTATGTAGAAACCAAATACTTCAAATATATTAAACTGATCTGCAACTTGTATTAAAGTGGCAACTTTTCCCATTCAAGCGTTTCCAAGTGGTACTTTTTGCAAAGACAACCGGATTACTTTCTGTTTTCCTCAGGGCCCACTACTGCGACACATTTAACAACTTATTCTGACCATCAGGAAAAATGCAAGAAATATGTTCAAATATATTATATTGTAATAATCCCGATGCTGCTCAGAGTAATGTCTGCCAACAGCACGGGGTGACTCTCTCTCCTCTTGGCAGTCTCTCCCTCGCTACAACCCACACGACCACTAAGCTTTATGAAAATGAATGCACGATGCCAATAGGCGTATGACATCATCTGCTGAAGTTTAGCAACTTTTAGAGGTATTGCTAACTACCTTCTTTGGAAAAGACTTGGCAACACTGCACAGGACACAATAAATGTTTGTTTTGCACGACTTTGTGCCATAAATGGAACCTTCAACTTCCCAGGAGATCGTATCAATCTGGTTCTGAAAAATCACGTTTGGGCGGACGGGTCTCAACACTACAATATCCATGAGCCTCGTGCGCAGCTGCTATGGTGAAGAAGGCAGTCGGAGGTGCAAATAGGAATTCCAAACGCTTTATCGTTGCGGTTGTTATCATAATGTAGATTAGTTCTCCGAGAGGAATCCTTATTGCTTTTTTTTAAAAAAGCTTTCTGCCAAATCTAACATGATTACAGTTGGCTATCAATGGTGCATTCCTTGATGTGAGTGTCCAGGAGTGTCTCTGCCTTAACTACGAGTGTTTGTTGACAAAGCAATCTCACGACAAATTCCACTCAGTAGCTGTTCTGGAGCTTTTGATTGTTCCCTAAGAATGACATCTATATTGGACAATTGGATGGGCATGTAGTGTGTCTGACTTTTATACAGGACACTCATGTTCGAATCTCATCACAGATCTGCAGTTAACATTTGCTCGCTCTGTTCACCATGACCACAAACTCTCCAGTTGTTAAGGTTATCTAACCCTAACCACACTTTAAAGCGAGACTATGTACCTTTTAAAAGAAGCCATCTCTCACTTTTCTCATTCTTCTTCTTACAAATGAAAAGTTAAATTCATGAGAAATTAGGAACTCTTTTTGTTCAGTTAAATATACTCTAAAGTTCAATTAAATATACTATAAAGAGGTTTGTGGTGTCTGATGTTAGCATTAGATATATGCTGTGTAACTGACGATAACAAGCATGTTCCCTCACTTTATGACTCTTTTCTACAACTGTTATGCTACATCTTAGACACATTTTGGTCACATCTTTGATCAAAGTTCATATGCCACGATCATGATCCCTAACTATAACCATACCATAGTTGCCATGCGCATTTGTAGAAATTAAGAATAAAAAATAAAAAAACGTTTTGCTTTGTCTGGCAATGGGGCTGGTTTTAAACAATGTTCCTTAGCTGACGAAGTTTACCCAGTTGTCATAGAACTGATGTTCTAGTCCAAAATTAAAGTTTCAGCTGCTCTTTAACTTTTTCATTTTGCATTTATCTTGTCAGTTATTGTGTTTCCAACGCGAGTGCAGATCCACAGCTCAGCTCTAGTTCACCTCCAGCTCTCTCTCTGTGGAGTCTATGTTGCCCTCATCTCTCTATTGAATGTAATGTTACTTTCCTTGCATACATTACAGTAACACGCAAGACTTTGTCATCTAGCAGGATTTCGGCACTTGCCAAGCGATCTGATTGTAGAGAATAGTTTATCTAGCTCAATGTGTCATATCTGCATTGAGCAGGCTACGCGTTCTCTTCTGACTGTCAAGACTAAACATCTGTGCAAGTTGGTGGAAACAGTTTTAATGTGGGCCATTTCCTACCGTGCCTTCTTCCTCTGAAAACCCCTGCATCTCTCTAGTTCTTCTTTGTGTCCCACAGCTCGATGCCTCTCTCTCTCTGTCTGTCTCTTCTTTCTTCCTCTCTTCTCCCTCTCACTGGATCTGTGATATTAGGCTTTTTAAATAAAATTGACTTGACTTAAATGCAATTGCTATCAAGTTGAACAGTAGCTGTTGTATAACACAAAAACAAGAAATCATTTGAAGTATTCCATTTTGCATATTTTTGAAGTAGCTCGCCTTCGACAAGACCACAGTCATGCTAGTTTCTCTGTGAGGCTGCACCTAGGCACAGTGCAGCGACGTTTTGGGCTAAATACTAACATCATCCTAAGGTATACTGTTTACCAAGTTCACCATCTTAGTTAAGCCTGTTAGCATGTTTGTATTGTTGATTAGAAGTAAGCTAAACATACAGCTAAGGCTGATAGGAATGACATTGGTTTGGCAGGTATTAGCTCATAAACCATCATAGGCCTATTGGAGGAATGGACATTTTCACCCTGATGATGAAGCTAAGGTAGATGAAAAATGAGGAGCTCACCAAAGTCATTTGGATACATTGTTTTGGGACCTTGAATGTCTATATAAAAAGAGGTGTCAATCAATTTAGCAGATCCGATGTTTTACTGGGTAAGTGAAGTGAACTGTTCGATTGGTTGGTGACACTAGAGGAAAAGCTGGGATCAGCAAAGTCAGAGGGAATTGTCATCTGACTCAAGACTACGCCATCCCTACAGCCAATCTGCTAGCATTGCTAAAATACCGTGTTGTTACCATCAAGATGACTGCGAAACTACACAACAAAAACGGAAATGCTAATATGCTTCGAAACCTGTCCTGAATTATTTCACAGCTCCTAATGAACCTCTCATTAAACCTACCTTACATGTTTGCTGCTTTGTGTTTTCAAACAGCCTAACCTGTTCTGCTTTTATCAACATTTGCAACAAAAGTCATTATGATAATGGTGGGATGCTCTCAGATCATCCGCCAGCGGAAAGCATGGCCAAATCAGGTAAATGTCCTTGGATGTATCAAATCAGGGAATTAGCTGTTTGATAATTGATTCAGTGTTAATGGTTAGGCTTGCTTGTGTCTTTTGTCTCCGTTGTGAGTGTTGGCATGTTTGATTCATGTGCTACTGGTCCTTGTTGTCCTCTACAAAAGTGTAATGAGCTCACGGTGAAGGGCTGTGATTGATCAGCCCATGTACTGTACATGTGCTTTACTGGAGTGCTACTTAGTTTGTGTGTGTCTGATTGTGTATGTGATTACGTATGTTTGTGAAAGTCTTTTATGTCACCCTGCACTTTCCAATTCTGGCTTGTTTGTATTAAGTGGTCTGAAATGAACCCATTGAGTGAGTCCATTAACACCTTTCTTTCTAAAGGTGATTCGGTGCTGACTCAGGTTCTGAGAAGGAGGAAGTGATTCCTGAAGGACAGTCCACCGATGATGAAGTTCCCCTTTGCAAACCCCAACCCCTGGAGTGAGGGATTGTGGGATTGGCACTTCAACCCCACCCCTGCACCCTCACAAAGGGAACGGAACAGCGTAGGGGAATAAAATGCTGATCTCAGGAAATCAGGAGGAAACCACTTGGGGGTCAAGGAGAAGAGAAACGCAAAGAGAGAGGTATAATATTTTAACTCAACTATAGGGCTTTTTATGAGAGGGAGAGGGCCAAAGGAGTGAGTGAGTTAAAAAAAATAAGGTAGAACGAGGGTAACAATAAGTCGTAGGGAGCAAAAAAAAGACAAAAATAGCCAGGAAGATAGATGAGTGTGTGAACAAGATAACACAGAGAGTAGAGGAGATAGAGAGTGATGTGTATGACCAAGAAATACTATGATATTATCCCACACTCTCTTTATGACAGTTCTTCAGTGATAAGAGGTGATAGCTGGGGTGTTAAAGGTGTTGGCTTGAAAAAGAGATTGATAAAGAAAGAGAGAGAAAAAGAGAGAGAGGGGTGTAAAGAGAGAGACTCCAGATTAAATGGAGAGGGGATGGTGACATCACTTAGGAGATGAAAGCAGCCAAAGTATGCCCTTCAGGCTAGGGAACATATTGTCACACACACACACACACACACACACGCACATACACACGCACACACACACACGATCGGCCTAGTATTATCACACAACCTCTGCATATGTAACCTGAACACAACTTTTCACCACATGTTTAAATACTTTGTCATTTACATTATTTCTCTATACTTTCATATCACATCTCATGTTGCATGTAAACTACGCAAAGCCCGAAGGTGATGGCTGTCACTTTTTCAAGCAAGACTGAGAGCTTTATTTTTGTGAACCCAACAGCGCGGTACGGATGGCAGTAAAGTGCACCCTGCCCAGTGCATAGCGGGTGTGCCAAACACACTTTTGGTAATTTTGTGGCCACCTGTGGCACACTTAAATATGTGGGATCAGAAATAATACATTATCATCTGTGAGTACCAATATGATCCTGCTCGTGATCCACAAATAAATTGTGAGTTTTAAAATGACACACTCATAACAATCTTTCGTTTCAAGTATCACTACCATAAAATTTTACCCAAAACAATCTTTATTACATCATCTTACTAATCAGGGCTGATATGTACTTTTCCTTGGAGGCAGAACGAGTCAATTGTTATTGCAGCTGCTGTGAATCTTGCTACAGTAGTTCATTCATTGATGATGAAGTGAAGTGATGACAGATGAAAGTGGATGGTGCCGGAGTGCTTTAGTTTGACAAAGCTCAGAGAGCGTCATGATATTTCTACCCCCTGGGAGCTACTTCCTTGAAAAGCTTGCTCTGGCTGAAAACCAATGGCGATGTGAGCCAGATCACTGGAGGCCTTTGAAATGTGTAAATGAGCCCACTTCCATTTTCCAGATTGCATTTTAATACAATACATACATTGCCTTTATTCCTACAAATGAATTGTACCCAAATCCCTATTAGATATACTGAATCCTAAGGGATATTTCCATTGTCCCGATGTATTTTTCAGATTATCCTGATTGTTGAAGCCAAAATTCACAGTGTTTTCATTCACACCAGTTGATGGGCAGGGGTGCAGATGTACGTATGATGAATGTGTTCCAAGGCATGATGAAAATCTTCTTGAAATTATTATTTTGTTGGACCTGATTTAATATGGACCCATGGAAAACCTACATACGACCTGTGTTTCACGGAATCTCTTCACTTCGGCATTCTATGCTCGGGTGAGACATCCCCTGAGCTTACGCGGAAGCCAAGGGTTTCCTGGGACAAGCTACGGGCGACCCCCCCGGTTTGGCCCCTCTGGGACGTCTTTCTTTAACCATGGGAAGCTGGCATCATCATAGAGCGTCAGTAGCTGGGCTGACTTAATTTTGCGAAGACTAAGGTAGTGCGCAGACGGGAGTGCTTACCTCCTCTCCATCACCCATAGATAAGGTGTGCACTGTAGAAATGGGAAAGGTCCAAGCCCCTCATCTGCTGGTTCCAACATGATTGAGGCTGTTGTCTACTACATCCATTCGCCCATTCGTAGCTACCACTTCATCTGCCTGGCAAGATTGGAGAAGATTTTGCACAAGTTGGTAGTATGCACCATGGTTCTCCTGCTTATTATTTTAATTTGGAATCCAAACACATTAGTTATGCCAGACTTAAGGTTAACTTAACTGTGGGACTCCTCCTCTACCCTCTTCAGATGAGATCTTCCTTTCCTTCCATACCGTCCAACCCAGGTCTCGCTCTCGTCTCTAAGGAGATCATAGATCTTATTTTGATTTTTCATTCTGTTCCCTTTCAGTGCAACACATATACCCATGTGTCTCAGTGTTTCCCGACCATCATTACAGAGCCGACACTGCAGCTCTTTGTCCTTTCGATCTTTACGCTTCCACACTTTCAAGTGTAGGCACAGTATTTCTATGCAATTTTAGGGCAAAAATAATGACCAATTCTTGCAATCGATCCTCAACCGGGCATCAGAGCTAGTCGTTGCTGATTTTGTCTTTTTTGAAGACCACCATGACAACGCCCTGCATTGTGAGACACCATTCTTTCTGGAATTCTCTGTCTCTCCATGCTGCAGTGTATATCTCTTGGGCACTAATTTCATGATTTCAAGCCTATTTTTCAAATAATTGCCCTTTGCCGATTGTGCGCCTGACAAGCCTCAGTCAGTCTTCAGGCCAACACACCACCTGAGAAACACTTTTTGGCCCAGAATTTTCTGCAGTATTCCCAGAAACTCATCTGGCACTATTGGGTAGCAGAAAGGGACACTGTCTGCCTCGGGAGGGGATGCAAATTGCCCTAGGCCCTCACATTTGTCATCCTTTTCCCAAACTGTTTGGAACTGTTTTTGCAAGACAATTTCTCTTTTTCGTCAAGGATCCACCTGGCCACACTCTTTCTATCCTTCTTGTACATTGTCTGCAACAATATGAATCTATCTTTTATTGTTTTTGAGGCAATTTTCCCATGTGTGGTTGAATGTTCTGGAGCTTCTTGATTAATACCTTTACATATTGATTAGTCTTTCTGGGAGTCATGGTCAGGGGCGAGCTACTACCTTCTCTCGCCTCTCCATCCAGATTTTCCTCCAAACTAGCCTTCATCATTACAACCGCAGGAGTCGTGGGAAGCAGGACCTCCAGGTCATGACCTCTTTAGCCAAAGCCAAGTAGGGCTTGTATAATTTGCCAGCTTGGGGTGCTCAAGGTACCCTAAGATTCACTAAAACTGACTAGAGCAGTCGCTTCTGTGACGGCATTTCTGTCTTCTAATTCCTGTCCCAATTTAGGAGAAACATCCCAGCCTTTCCGGGGGAAGATGGATTTCTTGGCACCCCCATTCAAGCCCTTTTATGCAGGCTTCCCTCTACGGTTGACTCTGGGCTTCCTCCCGATATCTTTCAGCACATGGCTCTTCATGGATACCGCCTTCGACTCCCTGCACTAAGGCTTCGAAGAGATTGTCTTAATTTTTGCCATTTAAAGTCACTAGGATGACTTTCCAATACTGACAATGAGTTTTGGGCTCTGTTGGGGTGGCGAGTCTTGCACTCCGCAACTGGTAGACAGTAAAATACCATTACCTGATTTAAAAAAATGGTTGTTGCAGAACTGTAGGTTTTAGATATATGAGCTGTACATGCTTATCTTACAAATGCAAGTCAGTTAATAAGCATGCTAATCTAATGCATAATGATGGTGTTCAGTAACAAAAACAATTGCATTTAAAAATATATATATTACTGGTAGTAGGCCTTCTGTGATTATACATTTGGAATTTGAAAAAAATAAATGTACTTAGCTTATTGCAGCATGGTACCAGCTATGCATAACATAAGCTCATTTCAGCTGTCCATGTGCAAGCACTGTGATCTATTTCTCAGAAAAGCTCCAGAGAATGTGGAAAGAAAGTGATCCGTGAAGGAAACCATGTTAGAGTCAATGTAAAAACAATTGCAGAGTGCACTGATTGAAACACATTACAACTTTGAGTGACTATGAGCCCTGGTCCATGCTAGTCATCTTTGTGGAACCAGTGTCACAAAATAGTCATTTGAAACAATACCAGTTAAATCAGGAGGCAAGATAATAATCAGCTCTGGATTTCATTCACCCAGTGCCACAAGTGATTAGAGCTGGGACATGTCATGCTGTGCGCTACAAAGGGTTCCAATCAGAGCAAGTTATTGGCCAGTCAAACTACATTACACTGTTCAAAATAATAATTGTATCTTTGCAAATGATCTTCTCTGACTGTAACATGACTTGACCGAGTAATATGAAATCTAGATTTGTTTATATACGTTTAGAACAAATTGCAAAATTATAAAAAAAGCATTGAGTTGATGCTAAATACTGAATTAAAAAAAACATTAATCACTTCTTAGAGGTGGTTCCTCCGCTTAATGTCAATTGTGGCATGAATAAACACATGCTGAACTTCTTGGGCTTACTATTCATTTCCAATGGATTTCCAACAGCAACAACTACGGTGGAGACCTCTGATTCATTCAGTAAAGGTAATCTATCACTGTGAACATGACGCCAGCATTTGGATTTTGCAAAGTGGCATAAGAACATTAACATCTGGCTGTAAACCTTAAAAGGACATGGTGTCTTTTTGTTGTACTTCTCTGATTTCTGGCAACATAAAATGATGTAAATGTTGGTAGCAAAGACATTTTTACGGGAATTATGTGTTTCGAATTCCCAATCGATTGTTACTAGCTTGAACTCTAGACAAGAAACAACATATGTTAAAAGCAAATAAACTTTTATTTTCCGCAGATGTCGGCTGCCATGCACAGTCATCTACTTTAAATAACAAGTGATTCTGTGTTTCTTTTTGGTTGAATGGTAAAATAAAAAAAAGAAGGATACAGTAAATATTCTCTATCATTTCATTCACAAGCTGAAAGTCAGTAGTTTTACATTTTCCGATTATGGGGCATTATGATTACAACTTGGGGCATCAAAAACATGGCATTATCATACCATGCTTCATTAAATGCATGCGTCCTCCCTGACATAAACATTTTTTTTGGGAATGACTACTTTTTGCTGCGCCATTAATGCGTCAATCATATCTACAGTATATATTTTGTTTGATTTATCTTTACAAAAACTAATCTTGCTTGGCCAGGTAATGACTTGTTGGAGTCTCCGCTGGTTGCACTGCACATTTACAGTGACATTACTTACAAAAGTCCCTGCCTCAGGTTAGAAATTATTCTAGAATGTAGTTTCCCAAGCTGGTAGCAGATCTTTCACCTTTGCAGAGAGCCAGGCTAGCCAGGCTTCAGGTGCATTGATAACATCCTTCTGTGGTTGTGGTCTTGTAGTTTCAATATTTTGAAGGGACAATGGAAAAGGTCTTATCAGCTTTTAATGGAAATTGAGCAGAAACTACACAAGAGTTCATAGCAAAAACTAGAACTAGCACTGCTACTGTATGTGATGAAAGCATCCTGAGCCACCTCTCTTTAAGTTCTGCATTTCTTCTTTCGCTCTTGCCATTTCCATCTGTTTTTCTTCTATTTTCTTGTCTCTTTAGTAGCTTTTGTAGACTAAACGTTGACATTTTTCTCAGGCCTGAGGACTCTGATCAGAATATTCATAGACTATTGATTATTTCAGTTCAGGAAATGGAGGCTGCCCCTCCACACTTCTTTGGTTTTACACACCCCTCCCTCGATCTTCTATTAATGTGTCTGTGAAGGGAGAGAGCTTAAAGGTTAATTGATAGAAAGAAGTAGTGGCTGAGAAGGAAGTGGATGAAGCTGGTCACAGGACTTTATTAGTGGCTCCAACTGTCTACCAAACTGACATTGTGTGTGTGTGTGCGTGCGTGCGTGTGCGTGTGTGCGTGCTTGCGTGTGTGCGCGTGTGTATGTGTGTGTGCATTTTGGATTTAAGATTCAATCATAGTCTTAGCCATGAATTCCATTAGATTACTCATATTTGAGTAATTGAATCCCTTTTTGGATTATTTCCTTTTTATTTAATTGACAAATTCTATTTTAAATTTGAATATTTCAGAAGTTTCCCTAAACCAGACACAAACAATTAACCAAAATCACCTACAGGATGTCTTTGATTGAAAACCTGGGCTCAATTACAACACTATTTCTCCTTTAGTTAATACTGTAGCTAGCTTTTAAGCTTCTAAGCTAGCCTGCTTTATGCATCACATCTCTTACAGGCTATTGACGTTTAAAAATGAGTTTAAACACACAAAAACACAGTTTAATCCACTTCTGTATCCTTGGAACCTATCCTTACCATACTCCATACGTTTTCACTCTTCAGCATCTCTTCCTCTGCCAATAGAAGGTCAAACAAGAATGTTTGTGCGATCATGAGTTAACAAAAAGGCGCCTAAGATACAAGAAGTTCATGGTATTCCTCCCATATCCCACCCAATTACATGGAAGCCAACTAGCAGGAGTCCCTACTATACTGACAAGGACATGATGCCTCATTGGCTGCCTGCTCTACTCAACTCGCTCTTGTTTTCTTTTAGCAAAAGTTGAGGATAGTACCTGGTACTTTATTTGGTACCACCTCTGTCGAGGTTGCAAGTACGCTGAGCCAATACTAAAAGGTGGAATCAAAACACTGCAGACCACTGAGAATTGATCTTTAAACAGCCAAGGTACCGTCAATAGCAACTGCAATATTTGTATTCACCTGATCCAGTTTCTTTTTAAATGGCAGCCTGCAAAACTACGAAATACACTACGTACACTACACCGTACAATAGACAAATACAGACGTTGCTCTGGTTGGTTGCCGATGTAAAGATTCAGAGTGTCGCGTCAAAGATAATGTCATGGCAGTTTCATGCAGCCTCTCTATGGCGATCAGCTGAGAATCCCGCCTACAGTGAGGGGGTTCTATCTGCAGTGGAAAACAAAAGTAGAGAAAAGGACCTGTGGCCGGTACTACGAAACAGCGAGGTAACTTCAGGGTTAACCCTGCTGGGTTTTCAGTCTTTCGACGGTGGTTCACTTCTTACTGGGGTAGATCGCCATGGTCATTTATGCTGCACACCTAACCTACTCCAGAGCAGGTTCTGTTCGAGATAAGAGATTAACTCGTGTAAAAGCACCAGCTGCTGACCAAGCACAGCTTGGTGCACGGATCGTAAAATAAACCGAGAAGAAGAAAAGAAGAAAAAAAGAAGTTATAAGATATATAAAGTCATAATCCAGGCTAAAAGCAACACAGTCTAAACTGTCAAATGCAGGAAGAAGAGCTGGCAAACAATCTCTGACTGTGTGAAAGCATAAATGAACAGGCCTATAATATGTAGGGCGTGTATCTAACTGTAATTACATGTGTGTATTTCATTAAATGAATGTGTTGCTCATGGCGTGTATGACAATATTTTATTCTTATTGTTCAGCTGACACCCCGGTGGTGTGAAACGGACCTGGGAGCAAATCAAAAATAAATATAAGAACATAATTCAAAGTGATAAATGTGAACACGCTCATAGTCAGACTGAGAAATGCTGGGTTCACTTACCGAGTTGATAACAGCCGCTTAGCGGGATTGTAGTTGTTAAGGTTAGTGAAGCCAAATAACACAAAGATATCCTGGGTCCGTTGAACTTGCTTCGTAGTACAGGCCCCTGCTACCAAAAGTGAGTGGAGTTGAGTGGAGCTGAGCCGAACCACGCAGTGGAAATGCAGCATAAGGTAACATTAAAGCTCCCTTTCCTCTGGCAGTGTGCCCAGCTGTTTAAAAAGGCTTTTGTTCAACCCCTGTTAGAGAAGCCTGGACTAAATTGAAATGATTTAGTCTACCCCTGGCATTCTATTGCTTGGGGAATTATGACTTGTGCTTGGTTTATTGCACAAACAATCCGAGAGCAGACGCAGCCTGAGTGCGCGGAGAAGGGCTGAAGCTGCAGCGCAGGAAATCTGTGCAAACAACAATATATCTGAGTGCAAGCATGCAGTTTGAGCAGAAGCAGAGCCAATCTAAACACAAGCAGGGGCTATTTGAAAGTGGGGGCATGGTTTTGGGGGAAAGCATTACACAATTTGATCATGCTCTCAAATTGAAAAACAACCCTTTTGAATTTAGATAGGAAAAAAAGCTCCATACTAGCCTTCCTTTGATCCTTCCATTTTACTTTATCACACCATTTGTTTTTATTGATTTATTGTTAATTGTCATGTTTTTTTAAACTATTTTTAGTTTTTTTGCTTGATTTTAATTTTTTTTTTTCGGATAGCGTAAACATTGTTTTAGGAAAAGTTATATGTTCGTTTATGTAAGTTTATTATTATTAGCATTATTATTAGCAATATTTGTGGCTTTTTGGGCATGTTTAGTTTGTAGATGCTCCACCAAAAGTTGTGTCTTGATTTATTTTCTGTTGCTTGTCAACGCTGACTTTGGTTTTGTGTGTTTTATTTCACAGTCATTCATTTAATCCATAGGTATGAGAACAAAACTAGAAACAAGAATAACTTTGGAACTCTCCCCCACTGACTGCTGTGCATTTCAGTCACAGGCAGACACATTCAAACAAACACAGAAATATACAATCTCACATACACACTCCACTATTAGACAAAACTGGATTTCTGAACTGCACTGTGATTACAGTTGACAAACCGCTTTAAAAACGTCAGAGAGCAGTGTAGCATATGACAGGACTGGTAAGGAAGACAGACTCACAAGTCCTCTCCTCATTACATCTACAGTATCCCTTAATACTGCAGGCTTTTGTCAAGAAGTCCATAGAGTTGTCAAAAAATGTTCTTGCAGTTGCGATTTTTTAACATTTGTCTCAAATAGGATATGTAGTATATTTGTGTGTACAGTTACAGTGTGAGTGAATGTCTGAGGTCTTTTTATCCCACACGACAGCTGTGATCTCCCAGTCAGTCTGTGATCCTGAGGCCTTGTGGATGAGTCCAGTCAATGGGAGGGCAATTGATCCAAAGTCATTTTCAGGCTGCAGACACAACTTTTGTTTCGTCCTCCACACCAACATAGCACTGCTTCCCGGGAGGGCAGCGTGCAGCGAGCAGCTTGGGCGGCTTGGATTCCTAGCACTGTTACTAACAGCGGGCTGATGGAGCGCTAGGTCGAACCTGTGTAACAGCAGCAACAGAAAGTTTGACGATCTGGCCAGGAGTTGCCTAAATCAGTGCTATCTGCTAACTGCTGACTGCTAACGGAAGATCAGTCCGTCTCCCAGTTTCTGCCAATTTAGATTTAATCAAAACAAACTATCAGAACGTGCAGGGATCATGGATGTAATGTAGACAAGCCCTAATTCTGCTCGAGTCAGGCAGCTGTACTTCTTCTCCCTCTGTATTGAGGGCAGACTGGACCTCCAGTGACTCACTATCGCCTCTCGAGGAACAAGTGGTATTACCGGACTGGACGGAGCAGGTAAATATCTCTGCAAATACATAGACGTCTTTGAACGTCAACACTGTAGATGTTTTAAGTTTAAATTCTGTCTTATCTTACACATTGAACCTTTGAACCAACATTTAAAGAATCTATATGCTTAAATATATGTTGAGAAAAAAACGCTTGAATAAATGTTAGGAAATAAGTATTTGTAATAGCTTAAATTCTGCACATCACCCAACGTTCATATACTCAAATTACTATCTTTCTGGTTTCTTCCTTTCTCTTATCTATGTTTGCTTGCTTCCTGGCCAAGCTACAAAACTTTAAATTGTTGTTAAATCAAAACTCAAAAACTCAACTAAAAGCTGATTGTTATCTACATAATTGTATATAAACTCAGTTACTGCTCTTTAAAAGACCAGTGTAAAGATACTGCAAAAAAATACAGACCCTGAGAAATCCAAAACTGATGGAATCTAGAGCGTCATCGTTTGAAGCGTAGGGCCACTGACCAAGCAGTGAGGATGTGTTAGACCAAACACATGCAAAAGAGACATTTTCCTTTTTTGTCGTGGTAAATAGCAAATGTTAGACTGCTAATATGCTAAACTAAGATGGTGAGCAGTGTGCTGTGTAACATGCTGGTGTTAGCCTTTACTGCAGAGCCTAGTACAGCATAGACTTAAGAATTAGACGTAATTGATAGGTCTACATGGCATACATTTCATCATCTGCCAATGTCCCCGCAGATCATATAGCCAGACAAATGTGTGAACGTGTCAGCCTCTGCTTCTCCGTTTTGTTTTATCCGTTTAGTCTTGGGGCATTAGATAGTGGAGTTGCATTCGATGGCGTCACACTGAAAGACATTTCTAACTTTTGTGATTTTGCCCGCACCCCACAAGGAAGACCTTGTGGTTAGCCGTGATGAACACAGCACAAAAATTGCTTTTTGTCAGGCTAGAATTTAAAAAGTACTGCAACGGTGGCATTGACAGGAGTGCCACTTCTCTAATCCAGTCAGCGTCCTCTTTTGTCTTCCTCGACCTATCATCACTCACCTCGCTCCCTTAGTGCCTCTCCCCTTGCCCTTTTCTCTACCACCAGCTTAAATATACTTTAGACAGCATAAAGTGAATTTCTTAGTGAGTTTCCCAAACATTTTGTAGCTGGAGGACTAACCCCCCCCCCCCATTTGAACGGGTCATAAAATTATTATGGATCTATGTTTTTTTTCTTCTCAGCCCTAAAAAGAAGTTATTACCCAGAAAGCAGTTTGTGTAGAGCCTCTAGCTCTTCTCCAAGCCACTGTCTCAGAGTGGGAGTGAATCAGTGCATGAGGGATGGTATTCTTGACACAGCTATGTGCATGGTTGTATTGTCGATTTATGAATATTAATTGAGGTTTGACACTATTATTGCCTGAAATGCATGCTGAAAGATGGCATCTTGCCCGAATCATCTACACGGCAATAAAACTTAAATTGGAGTGCTGCACTGTATTCTTTATCTATGATTTATGCACCTTGCCATGACTGGAAATAGAATCTGAGAATCTGAGGACAAAATAAACCACCTGAATGAAAGCACATCCTCAAAACATTTACTGTCATTACGGCGCATCAGTATCAATCAAATGTTGGCGGTTTTGCTCTAGTTATTTTTGCCTAATAAAAGGATTTACGTGTTCCTTTATTCTTAACCCCGCCCAGGTGGACATGTGTTGCCGCAGGTTAAGGTTAGACCAGTTTGAGATGCCTGGTGACTGAAAATAATGGAGTGAAACAAAACAGTGAAGTTTAGAACCATAGAACCAAAACAATGAGCTGAAAGACACTCAAACGCTCCATAGAGCTGAGAGAACTGCAGTCACATGATAATTCTCTGGTGGGTTCACATTGCACTAGATATCTATTCACAATCCTTAGGTTTCCTTAGCTGACATCCAGCCGTTAAGGAGTCGGGCTTGACGATGCCTTTTAGGTAGACACCTTCATTTTTAACAGACATATAAAAAGTCTATCTGAGGCAGCCCAACAGGCATGAAATGCAAAAGGAAGACTTTGGAGGACAGAAAATGCAGAGGACTCAAATTACATCCCTCATCGCTTCGCTAGCTACCACTCCTTAACACAGTCACCGCTCTCCCAGACACCAAAATGCCTTTTAAACCGTCATTTAATCCCACCTAATGAATTAGAATCCCCTTTTCTCTTTGCAGGGTAAGTAGGGCTTAACGGTAATTGAATGGGTAGTACTACTCTGCATAATTTTTCTTTTGAAAAGAAAGGGAGGGGGTAAGAAGAAAGATGTGTGAATAGAATGTGAGCTTACTAAGAGGAAACTGGCCTTGAGTCCACAAAATGATATTGAGAGGAGGGGTGGGGGCTGCTCAATTCCTGCCTGTACCACCCCTTTGCTGACCTTTCTGAAATGGACTTTAATGCATAAAGTGGAATAAAGCGGAATTAATCATGTGCAGGGACTAGGTCATAGACAGGGGTGTAACAAAGATGGCTGAGTGGCATTATTGGAGTGTGTGTGTGTGTGTGTGTGTGTGTGTGTGTGTGTGTGTGTATGATCACGCATACACACTCGCACATACACATACCTATAAGCATCATCTGCATTGTTTGTCAAACAAAGGTGCAGACAAGGTGAATACACGTGCGGATAGCGCTTCCCTTTAATCGCTGTGTCGAGTTTGGAGAGTTTCTAAGGGCGAGCACTGCTGCTGTAGTCGACTGAAGACCTTTGTTTAGCTTTTCTACTGAGTGACCAGCTAACCTGCGTGTGATCGTGGGGATACGTACGAGTGAAATTGTCGGCACTTTCACTCCTGTGTGTGTGTCACGGCCAACAGATTTGGTTGTTTGTGACCGAATAACGAGCCAGCTAAGATGTGCAGAGCTGAATCTATGGATATTGTCCAAAGTTCATATGAAGAAAGAATTATAAAGACATACAGACACTGGCTCCTTCCATTTCAGTTGGATATGTGACAGCTAATTAGAAACATATTACAAATATGAATCCAGGCACCTATTTAGATATAGTTATATTTAGTTATAAATGTAGCATGTGTCTGATCCTTCAAGTGTATTACTGGCTTCATGATCTGGGCAAGTATGTCTGCTGTATGTGTGTGAGTCAGTGCTGTTACACTTCAGTATTCAGGTGAACAGCTGAAGCAGTTGGCTGAAAGTGAGGAGGGCTGCAGGTCTATCTCTCCTCTGATCCGCTGAAGCCTCGGGGTTAGAGACATGAGTAGAGGGCTCACTGCTGTAGCTCTGAGACCCGGTCGCTCTCTGCGGGCCAGAAAGCTGGACTCAACCCAACAGGAGCCGAGCAGGGAGGGCTGTAACACTTCAAATACTGTGTAAGGGTTATACGATCCTCTCAACACAAAAGAGCCACTCTGGTGTGAATGTGAGCGACGGAGAAAAAAAGGCAAGGCGAGTCAGTGAGCACGAGGGGAACCAGAGCACGGGAGAGAGAGAGAGACAGAGAGAGAGAGACACAGAGAGAGAGAGACAGAGAGAGAGAGACAGAGAGAGAGAGAGAGAGAGACAGAGAGAGAGAGGGAGAGAGAGCACGTAATGAGAATAAGAAGGGAGAGAGATGGAGAAGTCATAAAGAATAAATCACTGAGCTAAATGAACAAGGGAATGGATGAAAAATGGGAAGGTGAGAGAGAAGAGAAAGTCAGTCAGATAAAAAGAAAAAAGGAAATAAGATATTCAGAGGAGGGGGGGACGGAGAGGGAGAGGCGGAGAAGTGAGTGCTCCGTGTTGTAAGTAATGGCAGCATAGCGACCTTACTGCGGTGCTGCTCCACACTGTGTGTGTGGATACGTGAATGTGTGTACACTCGTCGGTATGCCCCTTTCCTCATTACCGCCATTTTTGTTTGTACGTTATTACGTGTGAACCGTATATGGCTGTGTCTTCACTCGCGCGAGTGTGCATGTGTACACACGTGGTCGTGCAGAACAGAGGTCAGGCAGCCAGAGGCATGTGCGCACATGTGTGTGTGGTGTCTGAAGCTATGAACTCGCAGCAGTGAGTGTGCAGTCTGACGCGAGGCTGTAGAGCGGTGATCCGCCTGCCACCGCAGATCAGCGCCGCCCTAGCCATCAGATGTGACAGCCACAAGCATCAGAGTCCACGCTAAAATAGCCACCATACGGCTGTTACAAGCCCCGGTGACAGAGCTCTGCTTACAGCGACTGACAGCATCACATTTCAGCACCGGGGGGGGAGACTGGACGTCGTTTGTATCTTAATTTGCAACATGATCACCTAAGACAGCTGGCACGACTGTGTGCAGGTCATTGCTATAACTGCATAACTTTAGAAATGACAGCAGTAGTGATTTTGTAATATATACAAAAGTCAAGGTTTAAAGAAGTTGAATAATGTCAAAGTTGTCAGCTTAGACGTTTACCCATGCCATGAGAGTGGGGTTGTACAGAGGTCATCGTTTTAGTTCATTAAATGTTTAACATGTAGTATGCTCTCATGCTGCAGGAATGCATATTTCAGCTGAAACCACGAGCTCTTCGATTCCCACGAAGATTATTGCGGAATGTTTTTGGTTGTTTTAAAAAAAATATGTAAACAGTGGTGTAAAATACACATTCATCCACAGACTTACTGCTGCGAACACACTAGATCTATTCACAGCAGAAATACAAGAGGCTAAGTATATTGGCTGCTCCAACCGTAACGCACTGGACCTGCTGTGAGCTGAATGCCGGGAAAAAAAATGCAAATTCACGCAAAGGGCATCTAGGCACAGCAGTAATGTAGAAACAAAATATGAACGCCTAACTCTCTAATAAGGCACCCTTTGCAAAGGCTTTAATAATGGTTACTAAATCATTTGTGAATGTGTTTTTCTATATAGATCAGTAATAATCTATTATGGTAGTAAACAATCCCTTTTGATATTTATTGTTTTTTATTTGCTAATAATGCCGACATAAGTGTTGCTATTCCATGAATAAATGCCTAACACGTAGTTAATAAATAGATGCTCTGTTTTAAAGGGATTGTTATTAACCTTGCAACCAAAACCTTTTTTCTTATTCATGGGTTTTAACTGATCCATAAAGCGCTACTAAACTATTTATTAGGCATTATCAATGCCATCAGTTACATATAAACTCATATTAGAAAGTGGTAAGTAGTAGGGGACAGTTACATTTTTATTTCATGTTTCATGTTTTTTTCCACTGAATAACAATGAAACTAAATGTAACCTATTTTGGCCGTAAATTATAAAACAGTAATGTGCTCCAGCTGTTTTGAACAGGTCTACTTCTTCTTCTTCTTCTTCTTCTTCAAAAAAAAAAAAAAAAAAAGGCTTGAATGCAAGAAACAAGATAAAAGTAGGTTGTTCACCCTCGCTGCAGCGCCATCTCCGCAGCGCCTGACCCCTGAACTGTAAAGCCTTTCCCAAACTGGAGCCCTTAAAGCTAACTTGCATCTCAAGGGAATTCTGTAGAGAGCAGGTGCACTCTGTAACTCGTACAGCCTTTATTACTCCCATACATCCAGATCATTCAAGCCGCCAAATGCTGCTGATACTAACTTTACCGACTCAAATGTTCCATGGCTTTCCTTTAAAAAGCTCGGCAGCGTCTCCTCTGCAGACTTGTGTTTCTGACACTGACTTATGCTCCCATGGAAGTCTTTTACCCACCACAGCATTCACTTTCTTTTTTCGCAAGTGCACTTCACTTCGCTCGCTGTCATGTGTGTTAGTGTCGTCACAAAATAAAAGGAAAACTCTGTGATGAGGTTTGATATTTTGCATTATTTGCTGTGATGTTCATGAAAGTGATTCTGCCGTGACAGCTGAGCGAAGCCTTTACAAAACCACAGTTGTAGTTCTGTGAAGTTCCTTTTGTTAAATTCCCTGATATTCCATAGAGGCATGCACTCGAGCATTCACTTGAGAATTGGACTGACTTTGTGTTACTCATGAACATATCTGATACGTCCTGATTTACCTGGGAAATATATCACTTTCCTTTACTATCCCCAAGGCTGGGGAACATGGGGGAACCCACTGGTGAAAACGTGGCTTTGTCAGTTTAAGCAATTTATTCAAAAAGCATGACCACTGTTTCTCCAGCACTGATTTAGCTCGATGGCACTCTCTCACCACTTACAACTTTGTGACCTACAAATGAGCAACAAAGAACACAATGGATTATGCAGATGTTTTTTTCTCTTTGAGTTTCAGAGCGCACGGTGGCGATGTATCAACCAGCCCAGATTGCAACAATTTCAACCCAAAACTTGTCGATCTGCAACAATGTTGCAATGGAACACCACAAGCGGACAGAGGGGACTGAAGAGGAGAGCGTGTAGATTACATTCACAGGCAGGGAGATGCACATTATAGACATAAATATATATATTTTGAGTGGAGGGACAAGCTCAGCCTCCTCCAGTGTACGCTCCAATTCTCTCCCTTTCCCTTATCTGTTTACTACGGGCAGGCACAGCTTTTAGTCTCAGAAGGCCTGCTTACGGCTCTCCAAACACAGATTTCACTGCATTAATTCATGTTGATATAAAAAGATTTAATGCAACATTTGACACAACAATCAAAAGGCACAACTTCCCTTTTTTTTTTTATCAATGAGTGCAAACGTGCTGGTTTATTTTAAGTGTCAGCAAAAAAGCTATTGGAATAAAGATACATTTGATAGAGTTGACTGAGCATTGAAGAAGTTTAATGAAGTGCTCCTAATTAAACTGATGAACGTCTTCTCGAAAACACGGATAAATTCCAGTGTTCATTTGCCGCAAAGGTTGCCTAATTGTTAGACGTTTTAATATTGTTGACTCTAAGGTTGTTATTTGATTTGGTATGTATTGAGTGTGATTAAAATGTTAAGAATTGAGCCAATACTCATATTGTCCACATGCAGGGTACCTTTAACCAAGTGGAGTTCTGCGTTGCCTCGTAGCGTGACGCTATAAATCTATTTTAAGACCTTAATTATTTTAGTTTATGTTGTATTTAAACAGTTTCTAAATAAACTCCGGTTTAAATCACGTTTCCGAGACATCGGCGTACTATGCTGACTTGTCACGAGCCACTCTCCCCTTATTGTTTTTTTGTGCGTTAAACGTCACTTGCACAAAATGCGTCTTGCATTAATCTCTATGACCGCCAGACTTACCGGATATAGGAGCAGGTGTTCCCAACAGCTTCACCCAAAGAGATAACCTACAACAAACAAAGAGCACCACAAAGAGCTGGCAGCAGACAGGGTTTCCAGCGACGGGGAAGATGGAGCGGCATCCTGGTCAGGCTTCCATAGTGTGCTACTCGACCGCTCATTCCCAACCTGCTAGCCAATGTATGGGCTCCTGACCACATTCTGGATGAGCTTCAATGTCGAATCAGCTATCACAAGGAGATAAAGGACTGTTACGTGTCCTGCTTTACCGAGAGCTGGCTGGGCCTGAACAGACCTGACCAGGCTATACAGCCGTGTGGAGCATTGCATGGCCACTACTGGCAAGATAAAGGGGTGAATGCTTCCTCATCAACAAATCATGGGGCACTGACATGGGAATAGCCTCACAGTCCTGCTCGCCAGTGTTAGAACATCTAACTGTAAGGTGCAGACCAGAACAAGCAGATCAGTAAAGCTGATTATGAAAGTGCATTGTTGACATTGGAAAAATTGTCTGTCAAGATTAAGACTTTTCGCTCAAATCCCATTGAGTAATGCGGTTTGCTCAACACTCCACCACTGATGAAGACTTTTAGATTCAGCTAATAGCTTTGGAAATTTATTTAAATTAAAATGTAAGTTGACGTAGTTCACGTACTTATTTAAACCCATACTTAAACCTACTGTAACCAAGTAGTTTTATTTTCTGTATCTAACCAAGTAGTTTTATTTC
>CALSCE010000016.1:9079291-9101387 GCA_943593645.1 Bovichtus variegatus | reverse complement strand
TAACCAAGTAGTTTTATTTTCTGTATCTAACCAAGTAGTTTTATTTCCTGTATCTAACCAAGTAGTTTTATTTCCTGTATCTAACCAAGTAGTTTTGTTGCTTGAACCTAACAACATAGTTTTGCTTCAGTTCATAACGTTAACTACATGTTTAAAACTGCTACCGCCTTTTGCTGGTACTCTCAAACAGTCTTATATGTTGTTTTTGTAAACGTTTTGCAAACTAACTATTCTTTGGTAAGGGGGGAGGGGGGGGGGACTGAATAACCACTGTGCATTGAGCAGTGGAGTGCATATGGTGAACATTAAAAAGAGCCTCACCACTGGAAATTGATCAGTCCCTTCTAAAGAGCTGCACTCAGACCTGCTCAGTTAACACCCAAGTCATCATCTCTTCCCTTCTCCCGAGTACTGTATCCTCTCTCATTCAACCAGTCCTGTGTAAGGTTATCTATAATGTATGCGATGTGTGGGAGAGACCGCACATATTAATAAAGCTTTACTTTTTATATGCGGAGGGTAAAGAAAAGAGACCGCCAGCCCAAGAGACGACCACCACTGACAGATTGCGTGCATGAAATTACCTGCATTTGGCATCGTGAATAAATAAAAGCTAAATTAAAACCAATTAGGTAGTATATTAGGGATGTAAACAACAGTACAGCCTGTATTGCTGTTTACCTGTTTTTTTATTCATGAAGGTGCTCAACTGTTACAAAGGCATTACATAATGTAACACTGCAAAAGAACACTGTGGGAAACCTGTTCAGAACGAGATAATGTCTTTTCTCCCCTTTTCTTCCCTCCATCCATTCATTCCTCCATTCTCTGTGTCTCCCGAGTGTACAGAAATGAGGACTCGCTAGATACAGAGACTCTAAGAATAGGTCAAAGGTTGTTAATGAATGTTGTTTTCCTCCTCCGCCGGTACTGTCCTATTGCTGAGCCCTTGTGTTTAAAACTGTCAAGTGGCAAGCCAAAACCATTACGGCCTTGGGATAAATACAGAAGATTCGCAGTAATCCTGTGTGTGGATGTATATGTGTGTGTGTGTGTGTGTCGCCACTGCAGAACCTTCCACAAGGGCTGATGTTGTCAAAGTCCTTGGGCCGCCTTTTTAGGACAAACAAATGAGGTTAAGTCAGGAGAAATCGATGATGCACAGATACACAAACAAACAAACAAACAAACACACACACACAGACACACACACACACAGACACACACACTTCTGCATGCAGGAAAGCGAAAAGTGTGTGTGTATAAATACCCATGTCATCAACAGTGCGGTGGAAGACAGTGTCTTAGAGTGTTTTGGAGCTTTGAGCCCATAAATCATGCTGAACAAGAGAGAGAGAGAGAGAGAGGAGAGAGAGAGACCAATAGAGGATACGCTGAAACTCACTTGGCTCGCTGGTTTTTACTATTTCAAAGCGCCCCCATATTCCACTTTTCTCTTTCTCCAATCCTACCACCTTTCTCTTTTTTTTTTCTTTTTTTTCCTTGTAACCCTCTCAGCTCTCACCATTTCTTGTTCTTTTCCTTCCCTTCCATTTTCACCCTCCCTTTCATCATCCTGGATTATTCCCTCCCATTCCTCTCCTTGTCCTCTAACCCTCCTCTGCTCTTCCTCTCTCTCCTCTCATTGTCTCTCCAACCGTCCACCTCCTTTTGCCTTTTTTTTCCCTCGCTCACCCTCGCACGACTGATAGCAGGTACAAACTGGCCCAGCCAGCACCAATCCATCTCAACACAGACCTGCAATCTCTGATATCCGGATTTAACCCCCCCCCACCCCCCCCTCCCCCCCCCCCCCCCCCCACCCCTTCACCCCCTCCTCCCCCCCCCCCCCCCCCCCTCCCTACACACACACACACACACACACGATCCGCTCCTTCACTTACCTGCACCAGTCGTCCTTCCTGTCCTCCATCACTATATACCTCGGTTCTGCCCCCATCCTTCTACTGCTACTCTCCACTTCCCTCTTCCATTATCTATTAATCTCTTCCCCAGCACCCTCTGTTCTTGCCATTCGCTTACAGTCAAGCAGAGATTGTAGACTTTCCTTGTCTGTCCAGCACACATCCATCTCAAGCTGTAGCAACACTCGGCTCTAGAAGCAGAAAATACTCAAGTCCTAAATATGTGCACTGAGAGGAGTGGGAAATCATCCCATTCATAAATCTATGATTGTAAAGATTCTAGTTAACACACACATATATATAGATATATCAATATATATAACATACACTTTCATTTCAAATGCCAAAATTTACTTAAAGTATGTTCTAAACGCAAAGAGAATTTTAGGACGCCTTCACACGTTGCTCAGTTCATTTGGTCCAGATCAATCAACTACAAACTATTACAAACAAATCAAAAGCTGTAAACATGATGTCATATAGGGACAGGTGGCTCAACACCACCAAAGCTGTCCAACACAGCTTCATCATCAGCTTTACATGCAGCACTTTACTGACGCTCAATGTGTTTACTCGTGCTTTCTGTGGAACACAGCGAGCTCACTAACAAATAAACAATTATGAAAAGTGGGGAAACGCTTTGAGCGAACTGGCCCTTTAAGCATAGGAGTTCAGTCTTGGCGGATTAGTCTTGATGAAGGAGTGAGTTTGAAAAGTTTAGTTTATTGCAAATCATGTTTTATGTTTTTTCTGACTATGTTCAAATGCAGGTTGTACAGTTTTAGTTTCAATCCCTGGTGTATTCTTCTTCCAGCCATCCGTTGGTTTGGTTCATGTTGGTTGACATAAAAGTAAATGACTTGTATATTGAAAGTTGTGTATTCCATGAGATCTTGTCAATGTTGCATTACCATTGTGTGCAGTTAAAGTGCACTACCACACACTACAACTTTAACAAAAATGAAAGTTGAAGTGAAATTAGAATTGTTGGGTATCGGTACGTGATACCTTTAAGGTATCGACCCAAATAACCCAGTGCAAAGTAATATCGAAACTTCTCCTATTTGTCTGGTTTTGCTCGCAGCTTTAATTTAATGCAAGGTGTTGTTGGCCCACTACCACAGCAGCTGTGGTGTGCTGCTGGCATTTTAAGCAATGAAAAAAAAGGTATTAAATTAATTATTCTATTGATATCGGCATCACTTTAAGGGTACTGGAATTGGTGCTGGTATCGTCATTTTTGAAACGATACCCAGCCATAGTAGTTGGTGTTTGTTATGACTTGTCTCCACTGTGTGTTGATTGGTGCAATACTAGTTTGCCACATCACTTCCATTCAAATAGTGGGAATCCTTCCTCAGTAACATTAGCAAACTAGCTTGCTGGCTTCCACTTTCTGAGTGGAACACACACTTAACAGCCCGATTGGTTCTCACACATATGTGTTAAGGTGACAGACGGTTTAAGGAGTAACTTTGTTTTTTTATCTGGACCCTATTTTCCAATGTTTCTGTGTCTAACTGACTAATTGGGACAACCATTTTTGAAATTGGTCCAGGATTGAAGAGAGCGATGGAGCCGCAACGTATTTCCTCTGGACAATGTATGTCCACCAAAAGTATTGACAGGCTCAGATTGTTATGATAAGTGTCTGATAGCATTATGGAAAGGATTCTACAGAGAAATAACACGTTTTTCCTGACTTTCTGCTTGATCTGTTTGTCATTGTGTCGCGTGATTTGCTGCCGGAAGACATCGGCGGAAACCTGAGCGAGAGTCGGTGGGCGGAGTGCCGGTGTCGTCAGTGTTTGTTCTGTAGGAGTATTCAAAGTGCAGCTTAGTGTTGTATAAAATATTTGCTTTTGACCTACGCACTTTCACTTGGAAGTTCACCATGGAAGTTGATAAGCATAGCTTCCACAAATATGTTCGGAAATAGTTTTATCCTCTTTTGAAAACTGTAAAAACATACGCAACAGTTGGTGGTTAGATGTGATGCTAACCACACGTGCTTTATTGTCTGGCAGACCTATACATGCAGAACTACGGCTGTGCTCCATGTGAGGGCTTGTTTGCTTTACTCATTTGCACAGATTGCTGCATGAAAAACAAGACCTCCTTTAGAACCGGACAAAAGACTATTAGCGAAGGGGAAATGGGAATGAGATGAGGGAGGAGCACCGGAACGTAAGCTTTATTGTCCAACAGGTAAGAGTGAAAGACATTGAGAGAGAGTGGGGAAGCAGGAGAGAGAGGAGTCAAGGTTGTCGAAAGGCACTTTATATTATCTCACTGCCTCAGCTCCGGCAGCGTCCGCCCTGAGCCCAAGGCCCGCTGTATCGCACCTATATCTCAACAAATTCTTCCAGCCAGAGCCTGCAGCCTTTTCATCATCAGCCAGCGTACCACTTCTTATAATGTCCTCAGGAGCACCCTCAACCCCCGGCTCTCCCACCTTTCTCATTTATAATAGCCTTAGTCTGCTTCGCTCTATCATTCTGCTAATATTTTGTTCATCTTGGATGTGCACCTTGAAGAAACTTTTGTCCCAGAGGTAAAAGTGTTTCTGTTAGGTCTGTTCATGACCGGCACTGGTAGTCCGACTGCACTCTGGGAGCTCTAATGCCCGACGTGCACACACACACACACACACACGCACACACGCACACACACACACACACACACACACACACACACACACTCATTAAAAATACACGGATGCACTTGATAATTATCACAGGCAGTCCTGAGCATATATGAACCTATTTAAACGCGAGCACGTAAAGAGAGGCACTTTTAGCTTAACACACACAGACACACACGCTGCTGCAGACACCCAGTTTGTCACCATCTCTGAAGTCATGGGTTTCCATCTTGTGGAGCGACTTACTAATTTCAGGACCTTGAATAAAGTGTTAGTGATAAATCAGAGCTGCCAGCACCAAAATACACACAGATTCATCACTGGATTAGCGCTCTACTTTTATTCATCTCTCTTTCTCTGTCTTTGTCTCTCTCTGCCTTTGTCTCGCTTTCTCTTGCCCATACAAACACACACGGGCACATGTATGTAATTAGTCTCACACTGTCTGTTTTATTCACCACATTTGAATTAAAGGACACAGTTTTGTTCCACTGCAATTAGCCTCACATTGTGTTCCACTGAATGACCTGAAATCCAGGCCTGAACGTGTACTCTGCTCTTACAAGTCATATCAAGAATGAATGTATCAAACTGCCATAGAGTATGTATTATATCCATTTGAAGTCAAATTAAGCGTTTTATCTACTTTAAATTTTTGGGAAATATGGAAGAACACATAAAAGGAAAACAGAACAGTGTACAACAATCCCAACAATAAACAGCAAACACGAGAACATTTTACAGTACGTTCCAATATTTATAGCTGGACCAATTTATATTTTTCTATGAACAATAGGTCAAATGACGTTATATGCTAAAGGGGTCACTCGTCTTATAACCTGACTCTGCATTCCTCTCCAGCTCTATTGAGCGTTTTAGCATCTTTCAGCTCATCTTTTTGGTTTATGGCCACAACTTCATTATTTAATTCATAGATGTCATCAACCCTGTTTCCAGCAGGGACAGCCCATTTTTAAATGGTAAATGATCCTTTAAGTCACAGAATCTTTCCTCTCAATGGTTTCCTCAATGAATTTCAATCTTAAGTCAAGTCAACATTGTTAACACGGCCCTCACAACAACTTAAGACAATCTCCCGTCAGTACCAGGTGTTCTCGAAAGAGTCAACTTTTCATGAGGTTCAGCCCTGTTTTCAGCTTAGCGATGCATTTTCCTGCTGATCCAAGAGGCTTCTTAAAGAGTTTATTCAGTTTAAGGAATAGGGGACATTTCTCAACACAAACATCTGGAGATACTTGGTTTTCATTGGATAGGAAGGGGATGAAAAACTGTCTAACTAAAGTAACTAAAGCTGTCAGACAAATGTAGTGAAGTAAGAGTACAATACATGTCTCTGAGATGTAGTGGTGTAGAGGTAGAAAGTAGGATCAAATGCAAATACTCAAGTAGATTACAAGTACTTTGAGCTTGTACTTAAGTTTCTACCCCCCGTTATACAAAATATTTGCCTGGTTATTGTCTGTTTGTCACTGTTTATGATATGTGAGTTCCAGTCAAGTAATGATGACTGATGACATCATCAAAAATGGCCAATCAATGAGCTACCCGTCAGTCCGTATAACTTTATGTTTTTTAGTTCTTCAGTCGTTTGTGGTAAGTTGTGTGAAGATGAACCGAACTGGAACTAAAAGGCAACATATGATGAAGGTGTAAAAGAACCCGCACGAAAACCGTAGAATGTTAACTTCAGTTCTGACGTTCAGAGCGATCCAGAGGTTTTATTTCCTTGTTAACGCCTTTCCTCAGTATTTAGTACCATTTGAAGACTAGATTACAAAAAAAACCTCCGTAGTGCAAAACCGGTGCTGACACTGGTGGGTATGAGGGAAGTTAGGGTTTTGTGCTGTTCGCTCATCTAATTGTGAACATTTGTTTCAAACGGTTGTGAAATTACAACATTTAAAGAGAGTGTGCCGATTAGATCAATAACCTAAACTGTGGCAAAAAAAAAACTACATGATGAACAAAATGTGCTAATATATAGTTAATGCCATTTTAAATCAGCGTAAAAATTGCAACTATTGCAATTGTCCTGAAGCAACAAGACATAATAAAACCAGTGTCACATTTGTACAACGCCGCGCCGGCTCCTGGCGACAGCCGCTCCTTGTGTGTGCTTGCTCTCTCATGCTCAATTGGCTGTGAGAGACACTGATACACAGCGATCCGCCCTAATGGACTGTACTCTGCCGGGAGTCCTAATTCACGGAGAAAATGATCACCTGGCGGCGCCCGGCTCCGAGCGAAGGGGACTGAATGAACAGATGTACAAGTAGAGCGAGGTAGCATGTTAACACACACCGCTATCGCGAGCCACAGCTGTAGCTCTGATCTCTCCCAGCCCTCGACATGCTCACGCTCCCTCGGCCCTCCTTTACAACACCTCTTTCCCCCCCTCTCTCACCCTCTGACTCTCGCCTTCCTCACCACCTCCCCCTCCCACTCTCCCCATTGCTTAATTCGAGTGCTTTGCATCGCTCAGCTGTCTCACTCTTCCCCTCTCCTCAGAATAATGCACCGCTTGGCATTCTGGTTCTCCCTTCTTACAGTTTTCATTCTCTAATTCCCCCTTTTTGCCCTTCTCTATTGTCCCACTCTGTCTTTTTATTTCCTCTGTCTGTCTCTTCGTCTCTGCCTCTTCTCCTCTGTCCTCTGTCTCTCTTGCTCCCTCTCTCTGTCCTCGAGTGGCCAGGAGAATGATTATGCGAAGCAGGACTGAGATCCATCAATGTGTCCGCGGCTTGTTCCCCAAGTCCCCTCTGTGGGTCCGCCCTGCCCCCCACCCACTCATCACCCTCATCCAGCCCACCGACCAGCATGGCATGGCGGAGAACAGTGGCGAGGCACGCTTCCCGCTGACAATAAGGATAATTGAAACTTGCCTTGATTTAACATGGTTCTTATTGGTCTCGTTGTAATGCAACGCCATATCTGAAATCAAGTGAGCATGGGTCAGGCCAAAACAAGGAACAGAGAGAGTGTAAAACTGTCCCATGACCTTGATATTGAGACATATATATCTGGGTGACACAAAGGGCAAGTCAATGCTATTCTCAGCCTAAGCAAGAAGTCCATGTAGATGCCAAAAAAAATCAGTTTGGCCCAAAGCCATGGACCTCCTTCCTTTCTTCCACTGCCTTGTACCACTGCCTTTACTCTCACCTGACTCCGCCCTTGACTGCTCAAAACACGCGTGTGTGTGTGTGTGTGTGTGTGTGTGTGTGTGTGTGTGTGTGTGTGTAAGGAGATTCCCTCTATCTCTACCTTTGAGTGATGGCTCAGTCAAAACCCAGCAGTGCAGTCGCATCATGAACACTCGTCTCCTCAACAGTCTCTCTCACACACACACACACACACACACACACACACACATACACACACACAGACAGACACTATCATCCGATGGCTGGATTTTTATTCGAAAACAATAAAATGGGGATGATTTTTGTCAGCGTAACATGAGACAAGTTTATATTTAGATGTGTTCATCGATTTGCAGCTGACACACTACACTGGGGCTGTCTGCGGCCCATAACTCAGCCTGTGCCACAGAGATTGGCCAAATCCTGCATCCTCTAAATCATACAGCAGGGGGACGGCACAAAAGGACAGACACAGGCTTATGAAGGATTCTGATTGGTTTATTTCAGCTACTTGGGGTGCATGTGATACACTCCTAACTCATAAGTGATGTCACCTGGAGGGGGAGTGAGAGTGAGTCATCTTCTGAACAGTATTGTACAGTATTTTAATTCCAACAGCTTAGTCACACGGTATGCCACCTGACTTGATTAGTGCTGAAGGAAGTATATACGGATCTTTAACTTTAGTAGAAGCAGAAATACTACTATATAAGCACATGTCATTACAAGGAAAAGTCCTGCAGCTAAAGTATCTAAAGTATTTTCAGGGAAAGGTTCTCAAAGTACCAAAAGTACTCACAATGCAGCATAATCACTCCTGTTCAGTGTTGGGGAGTAATTTGTTACATGTAACTGAACAGCATACATTAATCAAATGAGAAAATATATGTTATTGTAATACATTACAGGAACGAAGAAAAAAGAGTTGAGTTAAATCAGTTACTAATCGAATTGTTGAAAAAAAGGGGTTACAAGGGAATATTTTTTCAATAAAAAGCTTATATGTCGAATATAAAATTCATTATGTTGCTTGGCATCTTTTTCGCATATTTCCGGACAACGCGGGTCTGCAAAGCCTTTTGGACAAATTTCAGTGCAACACCATCAAGGGTAGGATGGTTTACACCCGGCTGTCTCTACGTCCAGACAGGGTCCATTCATTTTGACGTTTGCGTTCAAGAATTTGAGCTTTTGCCTTTGATTGGTTCTCTCATCTGCCGATCAAACCAACACACATTGCTCCAAGCAACCTGCGACCGGCCGACATGGTGTCGGGCAAGAACACCTTTCCGTGCTGGAAATTCAACAATTGACCTGCTCAATGTCAAACTTGAGAAAAAAATCCATCTTTCCCACAACATGTAAGTAATCAAATGTAACAATTTACAGTACTTTGATAATGTCAATAAATTGTTACCATTTTTAACAGTGTAAGTACTAATATGTAACCTATTTCGAAAGTAACCCCCCAATACTGCTCCAGTTATATTAACATATATAATATTATTACAGCTATGCCTTAATATGTTAGTAGTATTTTAATATTGTAGCTTAGAATTCTTATTGAATAGTGACTATGATTACATTGTTACAACGTATACAATACAATAATGAAAAAACAACGACTCGTGGATATGCGCATAATTGCTGGAAACTCTGATAATTCTTTTCCCAGGCAAAAACTATCCAGCACAAAAGCTGTTTCACTGTATAATCGAGATGATAAATGTCTTGCCTTACATGTATTCTGAGAAATGTTTGCAGGTGACCTGAACCACTTTTTTGTCTTGACTTTTCGTGCTTTTATTTGACTGCTGACAGTGAAGAGAGAGAAGAGAGGTGAGACAAGGCAGGCTCTGTGGCTGCAACCGTTCAGCCGCCACGCCACTTCTTTTGCACCATTCATTCATCATGACCCTCTGACACCATGGCCTGTGCATTGTTGCTCTTGCTACAGTCTCATTACATAATGGACATGGACTGATTAGTTGCTCGGACAAAGTGCATAGAAAGCTTGTTTGTGCATTCCAATGAAGAAAACTGGCAGTTTTTGTGGATGCGAAGCAAAGCCGATGAGGCTTCATGTCTAGGGTTGGGTATCTATATACTTTTGTTACGTAACTTACGTACTTAACTAATGCCATTTACATAAGAAACATACTTATTTAACGTAATAGATGTACTTGTTTTCACCCAAACCACATTCTTTTCCTAAGCATAACCAAGTACTTATGTTGCCTAAACCAAAGTAAACCTATGTTGGAATTTCATTTTGAAAAGACATCGCATGTATGTAACGAGCAGAATTGTGCGTTTCCTGTGAACACAGAAGTTTATTTTGAAAAGACACTACGCGTGCACAGTGACAAACGGAAACTGACAACGCATTTGAAACTGAGGCCACTTTATATAACTTTATGTATTAGGAGGTCTTCACATGTCCACTCAGTTCCAAGTAAGTAAGACCAGGACCAGGACAAGATGCTCAGTCTAATCCAGTCAGGTAGGGTTCTGTTTTATTGTTGTAGTGTGTGTCAATACGACATGAGGCCACCAACGCACCATTGTTGGTGTTCTGTCTTTTCCTCTTTTTTGGTCAACCACATTTTGTTTTTAATTGCTTTTGGTTCATCTTATTGCTGTTGTCTGTCAGAAAGGTTATGGAGAAACTACCTGCACAAATGTCATGAAACGTAGGGTGTAGCACACACCAAGGACGAACCAGCAGATCCCAATCTCGGGGCGGACACATATTTTTCACTTTTGGTTAACACTGCGAGAGATCTGCGCTCTCCGAGTGCCCTTCCAGTTGTCCTTCGGTGTGTTTGTTTGTCAGCAGTCTTGCGGAACAACTACTCGCCGGATTTTCATAAAACTTGGTAGAAAGGTGTAGCATTGGCCAAAGAAGAAGCCAATACATTTTGGTGCTGATCCGAATCACGTGGGCGGATACACGCATTCGTTTTCACTTATGGAAATGGCTTTGGCGTAGGTCTGCGTTCTCCGAGTGCCCTTCTAGTTTAAATTTTTAATCTGGCCCATATGTCTTTCCTCCCTTAGGCTCTGTTTTTAAAAGAAAACATTTAAGCACATCGGGTTCAAGTGCGTTTTTCTGTGCTGCGTAGACCAGATTCCGGCCCACTATAAGCTCATGTTGCAGTACCAGTCCCCTGTGAATAGCACTTTAGACTTATTAGTTACCAGCATTTAACTAGACAGCAGCGATGTCTGCACTGTCCATTCACAGCTCACCAAGCCCTCGCCCTAATGGCAGATTCACTGAACTTTTATTGCAGGTTCATCAAAGAGACCCATAAACATAAAACTGATATGGGACCAGATGGGTGGCATTCCATACACTATGTCAGACATAAACCTCTAGATCACAAAAGTGGCGGTACAACACAGTTCACATCTGTAGAAACATAGGGAGTAGAGGGAATTGAGTTTCTCAGATGTGGCAAAACATTTTTATTTGATAACAGCGAAGAGACAATCTATCAATCTGCAAGACTCTTATTTTACACACTTACTTTGGATATGTAATCCAATATCCAATATTTAAAAGACTACAACTAAACATATTTCCAAATTGTACAAATACAAATAAAAATGAGGCATTTGAATGAATGTATAAATTCCACAACACACAATGGATTCACAGTTACGGCAATGTCATACAACACCAGCGCGAGCAGCTTTTCATTCATATGACTTGCTGCAGATTCATAGTCAACAATGCAGCTTTTTGTTCTAAAAAACTAAAAAAAATGCTGTCAGAGCTGTGTGGACACCCACAGCGTAGTGTAAAGTTGCTTGGTGAGATAACAATTTGAATTTGAATTCATTACATTTTAATTCCATTATTTAATATGTCTAATTAAATGACACATTTGAAGGACATTAGTCTCAGTAGTAGTGTTTTATCTCGGAGCAACAAAGCTTTCAGATGTGTCTCTTGGTTACCAATTTGTTTGGGTGATATAATACGTGTCAAAATGCATATTTGCTGCTACAGCAATAATGTTCAAATCTGTCTGATTTCCTTTTATTCTACTGCTGTTTCTTACATTCTCCCATTGATCTGGTCCAACATTTCTCCAATTTTCCATAGCAAGCTTCTATACACCGGAATCACCGGGGGAGGTTCATGTGGCTGACATCACGTGAGATGTTTTGTCTTGAAGGAAACTGCTTTTCACTTTGTATCATTTCATCATACAGCAAGGTTGTCAAGACCTCGTACCAGAAACTGGTGAAAGTAGTGGCGGGTTTGAGAGACAGAGTTAAAACAGTATACCACAAGAAGTACACAAGCAGTAAAGGAGCTCTATTCAAAGCTGGTATGAGAGACACTAAAGATGCTGAGTCACATGTGTTTTTTAGTTTCTCTCTTATTCCACTTTTAAAATTCTATAAAGGTTGACTGTTGTCTATTCCTGCTACGACCTGCAGGTCTTCACCTGAGCTCCAGTGCCACCAGAGTGTTGACACATATTATTTTTCAAAATTATTCTATAAAACTGGTTGTTATTGTTAGTCTGTAGTGCTTCTGAATCATCATAAGTATTTTTAGTTGGCATATGATGATTGAAATTGACTTTCAAAGGCAACACGTCCATGCCTAGCCTTGTTTATTCATGCATGCACCACAAATAAATAATGAAGCACCTACAACTAGTTTCAGCGAGAAAACATCTCTGGCGCTGCCTATGTATTGTAATAATGAATGACTGTAAGTTACATTTATGACAGCGCACGTTTTTTTGATGGTGCGTGCCCTATCACTAAATA
Source organism: Bovichtus variegatus (assembly GCA_943593645.1). Classification (NCBI taxonomy): domain Eukaryota; kingdom Metazoa; phylum Chordata; class Actinopteri; order Perciformes; family Bovichtidae; genus Bovichtus; species Bovichtus variegatus. The sequence goes on along the minus strand of CALSCE010000016.1, from coordinate 9,088,860 downwards.
TCAATTGGACACTCTGGGCTGCACAGTGTTGCCGGATGGAAAATGGGGAACTATTGTACCAGATTCTTAAAATGATCGTATTTTGAGAAAAAAAATATCGTACGTGAGTCATAACCACAAGAATAAACGCGTACAAATCTACCCACAGCATTTTTTTCCTTACTTTTATTTCAAAGGGGATGCAGCAGTGCAGCTATCGCTCATGAAAACTCTCTTCAAACGAGCGAGAGAGAACGACAGTCGTGATCGCGAGTCACGTTCGTTAATATTACAGTCTTCCCTCTCAGCGGGGCAACGGGACTTCTCTTCAAGGGCCTTTCATTCACAAACAAAAGATTTTGATGAAGCCTGAACTTTTAAATACTCAAGGTTACTGGCTGCTCCACAATGGCTACAGAGTACAACATGAGCCAGAGACCATTTGGCTTTTTTTTTGTTGTATTTTGCTACTTAACCAGTTGGTCAATGACCTCTGAGAGCATCTGCTTCCTCTGGCTCCCACTCCTCAGCAGGGACCAGGACTGTCAGCTTATTGTCTTATTGTTGTTTATGGACAGGGGCCCCTCGTCCACAGTTCGGTCCCCTTGTTCCTGAAGTGCTCAGGGACGGACGGCCGGTCCAGCACAATCAGTGTCGGAGCCAAATCAAAAGTCTTTTCATTAGATTATAAACCTAAAGTATTATCCAAAGTCACACGTTTACCTTTCTTCTCCAGTGGTTCCAATTAAAAGTATAATCACATCCTTTTTCTTTCTCTCTTCCCTCCTTCTTTCTGTCTTTTTGTTGCCTCCTCGTCTTCGCCTTCTGGCCAACCTCTCCTCTATTTTCACATTTACTTTTTTTCAATCCCGCCGCTGGCTTGGATCAGAGAGCTCTCTCTCTCTCTCCCAGATTAAAAAAATAAATGTCTGTGGGACCTGTACACTGTATCCATTGCTTCTCCCCTGCCACCAGGTAATGCAGAAAGAGCATTCATCTCCGAGGCCATTTCACACGCCAGCTAAAGTAATGGTCCCCCGGGAACTTTTACTGCATCATGGGGAGGGGGGAGGGAGGAGGGAAAACAGTTCAGGAAAAAAAACAAGGAAATATTTTGGTGTTTGCTCTCGGTGGTTGCAGTTTGTCTCCAAAGGGACTGCCCCGTCACGGGGAGACTGAGTTTGTTTTTCTGTCCTACAACACAACCTTATTATTCTGTCTGCTCGCCAAGCCGGATCAGATGAGTGTACAGACTCTAAAGTGCCCGTTGACAACACTGTGGGACTCACAGATCAGCACACACACACACACACACACACACACACACACACACACACATACACACACACACATATGCAGCACTGCAGGTATGACTGGAAGGAGGGGAGCACGGAGCAGCCATGGTTACATACACACGCACTCCCAAGCATAAATTAAAAACACACACAAAGGCAAACACTTTGACTCATTGAGCATTTTAATTCAGAAATGAAAGATGTAATCTGACTCAACGCAGCCCAATCACAAAGACAAATACATCACAACAGCGAAGCACTTCACCTCACAGATGACAGGAAAAGCCCCTACAAAATAAGAGGTGCAGTGATGCGTTCTATACAGTTTTGCACGTTTGTATTACCCGCCGCATCGCTCTTTATGGAGAGGAATTAGTGTCCAGAGCAGTGACAGATGCATGATTCATGAGAAATGTACAAATGTGTCTTCCCATAAACACGCAAGCAGCCGACTTGAATAAATGTAAAAGTATTTATACAAATACTATATGTATGAGAATAAAAGCCTCGAAAGAAGACCAGCAACTAGGCGCAGCTGACCGGACGGTCAAAAAGACAAGCTTATGGAAAAACTTGATCAGTAAAATGTAATGTCAAAAGGTGAGACGGATTGTTTAGGTTTCAAATTGTAGTTATTTGTGGACAGAGGGAGTCAATAATACTGACATTTGTATTGTATTTGTCTTGGAATTTAAGTGTTTGTTTCTAGTTTGTGGCAAATGCACTTATGAACCTACTCACAAATTGGCGTACACATTTCTATATCCTGTTTTTTTTTTTTGTGCACCGTGAAATGTGCATTTGTCACTACTGTTGACACTAACTATTGACAATCCATATTCTTTTTGCATTTGCCAGTGAGAACTTTTTGACTCGCCAGTCAGAGGAATGTTAATCTTTTGGTGTGAGCAAAGAAGAAAAAAGCAGCTGACGAGTAGGTGTGAGAATGAAAGAAAACAAACAATAAAAATAATAACAGAACACAAGAAGTGTGAAACAAGGGAAAGATTAAAGGGACTAATTGGAGTAGTGGGATGCCTGTGAAGGAGCCGGAGCAGAAAAGGGAATAGTTTAAAGGCGCTATTTTGCTCTGCTCTCTGTTTGACTTTTTTGAACACCATTAACATTCCAAAAGTGTGTGTGTGTGTGTGTGTGTGTGTGTGTGTGTGTGTGCTTGATGTCTGCACCGGTGTCTCCAGTCTCTGCTGTGATCCCAGGACACGTCATACACACACACACACACACACACACACACACACACAAGCGCAGACACACGCGCGGTCCCTGGAGCTCCTGAGAAGCGGAGATTGCCTCTTTAAGGTGGGAATCAATATCCCTTTCTTTCCCCATCCCTCCACCCTTCCTCCTGTCCTCTCAATTCCCGGGTCCTCTCCTTCTCCGTCTCGCAGTGTCTCTCAGCCGCCTCCTCCACAGATACGTTCGCCTCACCTGAGACTCTTCATCAGCTCGGAGACACACACAAAGTGAACACCTCTCGCCCTGCTGTCTGCATGAGGGTCCCTCCTCCGTCTCTCTCCCTCTCTCTTCGTCATGCTGTCCATGCATACACAGCACCACCCGGGTGGTGGTGTCAGTGCGTGGAGGGTTTGAGTAGGAGTTTGCGCAGCTGTTTGGCTGTAGAGGGGCTTGCACCTCTTTATTTGGCAGGGCTAAAAATACTGCGGGGAGATTCGGCAGGGGGCACTGCCAGGGGAAGAACATGGTGGTGCTCAGGCGGAAGGAGGCTTTAACTAGAGAAGCAATTTCAAAACTTGTCGACTTTGAAGGGCAAGACTTTGGAGGCGCTCGAGTTACACAGGTCATTCAGTCACATATATATTAAAAATGTGTATGCACACATGATTAAGAAACATAATATACATTTTAATTGAACCAATATCATGAAACACATGTTTGTTTCTCTACATCAGTGGCTCTAAACCCCCGAAAGTTCCCTTTTTGAGAAAAAATAAAGCATTTCTTTTGACCAATGTATATGTTTTATTACATTCAATATACAACATTAACGATAACAGCACAAGACTATTAATAACCTTACACTGGACCCAAGTAGGGAACTCAATAATGCAATTTGGAACTGATAATCGTGAATACCGCCAACGCAACTGCACTATATATATATTTTTAGACACTTGTCACACAAATCTACACCATAAGCCAGTTAGTTTTACTGGGGCTTATGTGCCAGACTATGTCTCTGGTGTGTCAAAGAGAACCACAACTCCCAACAGCCGATTCTTGTATCGAATAAACAACATATAACTTATTGATTCGTGAGCTTTAGAGGTGCTGTTTGGAGGATTTATCAGACAGAGCCAGGCTAGATGTTTCCATCTGTTTCCAGTCTTTATGCTAAGCTAAGCTAAGCTAGCTACCTCCTAGCTTCAGCTTGATATGTAACGGACAGACACGGTATCATTCTTCTCATCTAACTCTTGGCCAGGTAGCGTATTTCCCGAAAATGACAAACTGTACCTTTCACAGGCTTCCAAGCATGAGAGCACAGGACCAGTGACCGGGTGACAGGCGTGATTTCCGTTATAGCCAAACGAAAGTCATGGTGCCAGTTCAGTTTGTTGAATGCCTTTGTGACAGAGCACCCAAAGCCTTCTCCGACAGGCACATTGTGGTGAATGACAAAAATTTTGTTCTGTGAGCCGTGATCAAGGTCAATATAACTTTCCTGGTAAATCCTCTTTGTCTTTTTGACACATAGGCTGTAGTAATCTCTTCTCACTGCAGTTTTCATACATTTCCTAAATAAATAAAGATGTGTAATTTTAACGAGATTAATCCCACATTCCCACTGCGTGCCACGGCATGGTCCATATAGTTCTTAAAGTTTTTAGTGCGATGTGGGACATCTATGTCGTTTACAGTACAGACCTGAAATCCAGGGCGTTGTTTCAGCAGTAGCCAGGGGACGGCAAAGTGTCATGTCATCAAGAAGGTTTTAACAGACATGTAGCTCTCTCTTACAGTCAAACGCATAATGTCTGCATGTAATGTGTGCCCTTTATCGTATATTTTGGAGCGTATTTCAGCACCATGGACAGTGGGCGGAGGTCTGACTCTCCTTTATCATTTGTTTGAATTTCACAGAAAATAAAGAAATGGACTGAATTATATGTTCATTTCAATTAGGTACCCAAAGGCTGTTCAAAGCACAGCATAACAAAAGGACATTTGGCACAAAATAGGCAATTTATTGTAGTTGCAAACAACAAAGCAGGCTGATTTCAGTCTTCAATAACATGTCTGAATGTGTTCGTTATAGGAGAAAACAACTACAATCACAGACGCCATTTGTACAGGCTGCTGGGGACTGATGAAGATCTAAGGAACGAACAAGTTCACTGACCGTATAATACGTTACGCAACCCTAAAACGCTGACAGAAACACACGCCCTTCCAAGCACTCAAAACGTGCAATATAAATAGGCTACCATTTACCCAGGGAAGATTTGCTGCTCCCAAGTGATCAACTTTAAGGCAATACAAGTGAAATCAGTTTCAAATTGTTGTAGTAAAAACAACAGCCTGACCTGTGCCTGAAATATGCATCAAAAAGTCTAATTTAGGACTGTTGTTAAAGAGCTGAGCCAAGGAAAAGCAACGTGGAGGAAATAGGACAGTAACGTGACACACCAAGCGCTGGCAACAGGAAAACAAATAGAAGCCTGAGAAAGAAGGGTAAATGAAGCTCAGACCAGACGAGTCTATTGGCAGAGAGAATGATTAAAAGTGACTGGATCACCATCCCCAACCTTCCTTTGACAGCCCCCCTGCCTCAACTCCCAGTCTTCCCCGCCCTGTCCCTCCCACTCTCCCACCCACCCACTTTTACCCAGACACCCCCCAGCAGCACTTGGGAGGCTATTTTTTGCCACGCTTCACTAAATAAGGCCGTGGAGCATGGCTGTGCGTGCGGGCTGGTGGAGGGGTGCGCGTCTCTGGTTCTTACCTTGGTATAAAAACCCTGGGACGGTGGGGGTTTCCTCTGATCATGCTGAACCTTTCGCCTGCTTCCCCCCTCATAGTGTTCTCCTTCTAATTTGCCTTCGTCTGTTTTTGAAAAAAGCCAATGCACAAACACTGCCTGTGAGCGGTATCAGTTGACCTTTTATCCCAGAAGCGTTTTTTTTTTTTTTATTAACGGTAACAACTTGATTTGTAATTGCTACGTTTTTTTTTTTTTTTTTTTGTAGTCCGTCTTTAATCTCTTTATTTTGGAGGAATTGTTTTTACCGACTGCTGGACGGCATATCGGGAAAAGTGACAGAGTGGAATATGGGGGCTAAAGGACAAGAAAGACAGGAAAGAGTAAGAGTAATTGAGTTAACTGTTAAAAGCTCCCCATTCTCCTGCCCCCTTTCCCCACCTTTCTTTCATTTTTCTTTCTATTTTTGCTTTTTTTGCCCACCTTTTATCCACCAAAACTTTGCACTTCCCTTCTTTACCTCCCACCATGCCTTTTCTTTTCCTTCCCTCTTTCCTTCCTTCCTTCCAGCGCGCTTCCCTTCTCGTTCTTTTCCTTTCTTTCAATCTAATCTTCTGTCTTCTGTCATTTCTGTCTTTAAGTCTCTTACATTTCTCTCCCTTCCTCCCCCCCCCCCTCATTTGATTTTTTTCTTTTTTTTCTTTCTTTTTTTCTCTTTTTCTTTTCCTCTCTTCTTTTTTTTCTTTTTTTTTCTCTTTCATTTTTCCCCCCCCCCCCCCCCCCCCCCCTCATTTGATTTTATTCTTTAATCTACATCATTTTTCCTGTTTTCCTTACCCACTGTCTGTCTTTGCTCAGTCTTTCATTCCCTCAACCCCTCCCTCCCTCCGTCCCTCTTCCCGATTTGTCCTTCAGCTCTGTCAGCACTCACTATCTCGCTCCATCTCCTTCTCGGGCAGTCTGATCAGCTGTCCTCCTCCTCCTAACTTTACATGGCCTGGTGTGGTGCGCAGGGACAGCCAGCTGCCGGCTGACGCATTTCACTGCCCAGTCATCACTTCAAATCGAATCCTCTCACATAAAGCGTGCTTTTTATATTGCCCACTATTTTTTGCTCTCTTCTCCACCTGCACGAGGTCCTATGATTTTTTTTTCTTTTTTTTTCTTCTTGGTCTGCCTGTTTTTTCCCCTCCTCCCTTTTTCCCCCCATCCAGTAAGAGAGAGAGAGAGAGAGAGAGAGAGGCAAGGCAAGTCCCGTGATCCTCTTCTTTTCTCCCCTCTCCTCTCCTTTCACTCCTTCTCTCCTCCTCCTCCTCCTCCTCCTCTTCTCCTCTCCGCAACCTTAAACTCTCCATCGCTGATTCAGCTCCCAGGGAGGAGAGACTCCGCCTGCAGCGACCGCTTCACTCCGCACGGCCCGCCATCCCTCTCTGGATCACCTCTTCTACAGTAGGTGTGGAAGTGTGTCTGTGTTTAGATATTTGTAAAATAATTTCCAAAGTGTACTTACTTACTGCATATATTTGTGAATGTGTGTGTGTGTCAGTGTGCTTTGTCTGAGCCACACACAGTACATCTTCTTTTTTTTTTCATGAGCTGCTCTTTTGGAAAAAACAGATTGTGAGTTAGGGAGCTGGAAAGAGTCTTCTTATTTATTTATCACTGCACTCCTTGTTAGAATTGTTGTAGCAGATTCACATGTTAGCAAATGCCCACGCATTCGCATGGGGTTAAAAGGTCAAGGGTTATCGCTGAGGTGTTACACTCTAGAGGGTTTTCAGATCAGCTAGGTCGGCTCTATTGATATTCCGGTGGAAACCATTTAGAATAATAATGCTAAGTCGCTTATTGTCTCTCTTTATGACTGAAAATGAGACTACCTGATAAACGTAACACACATAGGTCGTCGCCAATTTTTTGTAATGTGCAGGCTGAATGTATTTTAATTTTTGAAAACATAAACATATACATGACAGCATATAATCATCATTTGAGCTAAAACAAAAAAATTATTGTTTAAAATCAAATATATCTTTTTTTTATTCAATATCAGCACTGCAGCATTTATTTCACATGCAGTACTGTACTTTTGGTAAATATTCGACGCAGCAATATGAGCCACGAAATGTCAAACCTTTCCATATAGCAGCAGCAGAAATGTGTGCTGTTGAAGCTGCTCAGTGTACTATATTTGCCTGCAGGACAGGTGAGATGCATCAGCGGCAACACCACATCGCTATGTTCTAATGTGCACCAGTGTTAAGCTCACCGGGACCTCAGCTCTATCTATAGACGGGACACACACATGTCACTCCTCGAGAGAGGTTTAAAGTAGAAGCAAGCTTCTAAAAGTGTCCTGCATATGCTCCCATCCCTCTGTCGCTCTCTCTCTCTCTCTCTCTCACTGCTCAGGCTACTTTTACCCGGTGAGCAGATACCAGGGAGATCAGTGGTGGTCAGCTGTCTGTCAAGAGTCCAGAGCTCTGACAGGAGGTGGTGAGGTGTCGGGTGTCATGCGCGGTTGTCGCGGTTATAGTAGACACGCAGCTGTTTGAAGGGAATCTATCTGTCTTTCTCTCTAGCAAGCAATCTCCCACAGGGTGTGAGACTTGGCTTTATATGGTGTTAGCTTGACTGCAGCGACTATGTATGTTGAGAGGATGGAATGAGGTTCATAAGAGGAAGAGGAAGAGGACGAGGATTTTGTATGTTATCTGTTGATGACAAATGCCTTTCGACACTGCGCCCTGTTGTAAGGATTACAGAAGTCATGGCATATGTGGGCAAATTCCATCCACTTCCTGCCAGGTTGCGTATCACAGTGCAACGCGGCTGCATTTACACACTGCCCTTATCTTCGTGATCTACAGCAGTTGGCTATTTCTCCCCGGAGGGTTGTGATTCCTGCCTGGAATATTGGGACGGTGGTGGCGCAGAGGCCAGAGTGGATAGGCAGCTTAATTCTTTGTAATGTGTCTATGTCTAGTGGCGGGCTGGAGTGTGTCCGCGTGTTCGCCAGGGTGCAAAGCCCCCTCGTTTAACTGGCCCCGGCTGGTGATTTACAAAACCTTCCTTCCATCGCTGGGAGAGAAAAGAGGGGAGGAATGAGAGAGAGGAAGAGTGTGATTTATGGAAGAGACTTTTAGTTTAATTACTGGGCGGGCAGGGCTGATGTGCACAGCCCCCATGGCACTGCTTACACAGTGGTGGGAACACACAAACGGGCTCTTGGGGGGCTACACGGTATGACATATTCATATAGGTTTTGTGGGTGCAGATGATACACTCTGCAATTTGTGCGTTCATAGTGCAGGAAAAGGCACAACAGATGAATTATGTAGTGTGGAAAAGCAATGTACAGTACCTGAGCAGGGGACTCAAGTGAATATGCACAAACACGAGTGGAAATAATATTCACATAGCTGCTTTTACAAAATATCCATTTTCCACTCCACTGTGGTGGCACACTCGTGTAAAAGTTTGCACATTTCTATACAATCTACCACTTCCAAAAAACTGCACAGCTCTTTCATTTTAATTCAGATATACTGTACATCCTTTTATAGTATATAGTTTCTTCTATTCTACATGCACGTTTCTTGATTTCTGAACTTGCTTTTACTTGCTCCCACTATGTTTATGTTCTGCACCAATACACCCAAGCAAATTCCTGTACTGGAAAACCTACTCGGCAAAAAAACAGATTCTGATTCTGAGAAAATAGAATATTGAGAATATTGTGCTGTGTCGACAGTCCACGTGCCCTTTTCATGGAGGTTTGATTAGCTGTTACTGTCAGTCAAGGTGAAAGGTTGACAGCCAAAGACAAAAGAAAGACTTCCTGATATCGCAGTGAGGCAGTGCATCCAGCCGCAGTGCATGCTGGGGTGTCTGACTAGTTCTTACTCTTACTTTGTATAGCTTAACTGGCCTCATATTAGTGGTATCCGATATTTAAATTGGGAGTACCGGTTGGGAAATTGCGACACAGTAACAGCTGTTCACCCGTAATTCAAACACACACACACACACACACACACACACACACACACACGCACAGAGCCACACAAAGGCACACACACTCCCAATAACCCTTATGTGCTTCCTGCTGCTCCCACCATAGGTTTCCTTAACGCCTCTCTCAGAGCCTTCATTAGATGCCTGACGTTAGCAATGGTTCAATTCATTAAAAGCGCGACTCAGCCTTTGTGCATTTGCCTATAAATTGGTATTGATCTCTGAGAGGACGGGGAGGGGGGTGGGGGGACAGCTGAGGAGGGTGGGGAGGTGTGTGTGTGTGTGTGTGTGTGTGTGTGTGTGTGTGTGTGTGTGTG
>CALSCE010000016.1:9049539-9078509 GCA_943593645.1 Bovichtus variegatus | reverse complement strand
AGAGAGAGAGAGAGAGAGAGAGAGAGAGAGAGAGAGAGAGAGAGAGACTGCAGAGGCAGCACCTGGGACACAGACTGAGAGAAGAGAGAGCGAAGCACTTCTTCTTCTTCTTTTTCTTCTTCTTCTTCTTCTTCTTCTTCTTCTTCTTCTTCTTCCCAGTCTCCTTTTCTTCTCTGCTCTCGCTTTACTGCTTCCCTCTTTGGTGCATCGGCCCAGCTGAAGCAGTGGAGGAGGGAGGGGGGAGGGGGGGCAGGGGGTCCTTCTATCCAACATCTGCCTGTAGGTAAGTGCAACATCTCCCTCAATTTCCCTTCACCCCCCCCCCCCATTTACCCACCTCATCCCTTTTCACTCCACGGCTGCAGCTGAACCTCTAGGCGTGACACTCAAGGTGAATCATGTGTGTGTGTGTGTGTGTGTGTGTGTGTGTGACTGCTTGATAATGTACAGTATGTCAAAGCAGAGTGGACACATGAGGTGGCCAGGCATCGTAGTGATGCTGTAGTATTGCAGCATTTTTTTCAAATGTGTTCTTTCAGGGGCAAACAAAAAGGGAGATTTTATTGTCATTAGAGGGAAATATTTTACTCTTTCAAAAGTGTCTTTTCTTCTTGGTGTTTCCTCTTCGCAGTGTAAAGCGCTTTGGACTGTGTGACAGTTTAGAAGAGCAAGCGGGGTCATTTGTTAAAGCTTTAAGAAAAGTTGTTTTAGCGTAAATAACTGCCATTTTAGTATGCATTTGTATAAAATTGTGGGGTTTTTTTGTTTTTGTTTTTTACTCCTGAGTGTGTATGCGTATGTGTGTCCTCAATCTTCGAGCTTAGTCAGTGGTGTCTGGAGGGACCCTGAGGTGCCGTGGGGGATCACAGGGGGGTTATGTGCATCCAGTGATCTGAGTAGATCCTGATTCAACATTTTCTTCCTCCCCGTTGAGTGTGCTGGGGGTGAGGAGGAGGAGGAGGAGGAGCAGGATGGAGGGTGGGGGGAGGGCCTGATGCGCCACCAAGGACAGTGGCCTGCTTGGGGGACATACTTCTTTATATGCCCATATGAACAAGAGCAACTATGGAATGTAAAGAAGTATGTATCCCAGGTTGGGAAAAATTACAGCGCTGCATCTGAACAAAACCCAAACTGTTAAACACAAACTTGACTCGAGTCCGCAGACTGAATCTACCACGTGGAGTCATTGGAGAAGATATCCTATGTGCTTTATTTCTACATAAAGGTCCCAGGTACCGGCGCAACTCATGTACATGTGCAGTGTGTGTGCACGCCGCGCATACTTTTTCCGCCCTGACGTGGCCCAGTTGAGTCCAGTCAGCTCGCTGCTGCAGAGGGATGCATACAGTGGAAAACTGTAGATGCAGCTGCAACTCCAGTCAGCAGTTTCCGCTCGCCTGCAATAGATTTACGGATATCTCTTTCACTCTGTTCTTATGAGTTTTACTGCAGAAAGGCGGACGCATGTCCCGTACTCTACTGGCGATGATTTCAAGAAGACCTTTCCGCTTCACTTTGGAGTACTTCTTTTGTCATGTATCAGCCTTTTGTGTTGGATAGTGAGAATTTGAATAACCCCGTATACACACACCACAGACAGATAGCAGTTTCCAGTAAGTGGTGCAGTGATTAAATGCTTGCTAATGGATAGTAGGTCCGAGAGAGGCTGGTCAGAAAGAGGAAGAGGCAGAGACTGTCTGCAGGAGTGTGTACTTACACTGTCTGGGCCTGGCCTCAAGCTGCTGGCCTGGTTATGGACGCTACATATTAAATATAGTGTCTTAGTCTTTTATGGGGAAAATGTGAAGTACATAATATTATGAGGTTTACATTATCACGGATCAGTTAGATTAGTCAGATTAGTTCTTGCTTTGAGGGTTCTTACGTAATGCTTACATTTCAAGAGCAGTGTCTTCCGGCCTTTACTAGATAGCTCAAAAGTGACAGGAGAAATGGGATTCAAGAGGGGGAAAATAACTTAGGACGACGGTTCTGCTTTCAAAGCCACAGTGTCAGGCTACCTGTCCCAGCCTGCTGAGCCAGCAGAACGTAGGTGCCACCTTTTGGTTCATCACTCCTGTGTGATAGTTCTTTAGCTCTGATTAAGTATGGATGGCAGGCATATGTGTGCAGGAACAATGACTAATCCGGGTGGGGTTTGGGAGCAGGTACGACAACCGTGTCAGGTTTTAGTCTATGTATTTTGGCCTACTTTGTATATAAATACGGTATGTGGCCTAGTTAGGGTTTACCTGTCCCTGTTTAGGTGTTATTTGGGCCAATGTCAGAACGGTAATTTGGCCCTGATCAGGTGTGCACCCCGGGGCGGCGAGCCTGAGTGCTAACTGCTGGGCTGACAGGGATCTGCAGTTGGATTACACTTCCTGACAATCTTATTTTGTGAGAAAAAAAAATGCCGACTTCAGCAAGGAACAGATTCCTAAAGCCCCCAAAACATAAAACCTGTTTGTGAGTAAGTACAAGTGTGTGTGTTTTTATGTTGGATGGATTTATTGCGGTGATTTGTAACAACCAGAGGGAAAGGTTGTTGTACTGTGGGAGAATTCAAAGAAGGGCACAGTGCTGAGGGGGGGGTTAGTGACAAAAGGGAAACGAGAGAGCAGCATAGACTGAAGTGGGATCGGAGCAGAGGGAGTTGTGGCGAGTGAGCGTGTGAGATGAGGCGAGGCGAAAAAGAGAGAGAGAGAGAGAGACTGGATTGATGAGGGTGTTGGGGGGGGGTGTGTGAGGGGGGGGGGCCTGCGTGGGGGCTGGGCGGGTATTGTTCTGTCACTTTGCCTGTGTCAGCAGGTGGAAGCTCTCATCAGGACATTAAATATGCAACAATGCTGACTGCGGCACCGTGCTGAGACAGCCAAAGCTGGACGACTGGGGGGCCCCACTAAAAGTAAACCAGCGGCATCGCTTTGCCTCGCACCGCGCTAGACAGCCATCCATCCACACACACACGCACGCATGCATGCACAACTCCGGCTTCTTCTCAGGGCTGCCCTGACCCTCCCTCCATGCTCTCCTTGGCTGGCTGGCTGGGTCGCCGGCTGCTAAAGCTGGCTGACTTACCGGCTGACCGGCAGGCTGGTTGACTGGTTCCCCCATCTGGGAGTCCACACAAGGGCAACGGCAGAGCTAGTAATCCACGGGCCCAGGGAGGGATTAGCGGTAGTTACATACAGATCAGTCATGTGGAACCCTGAAGCAGAAAAAATATGCTATGAATGTGGAATTCAATGCAAAATCTACAGTACAGCTGACCTAAAGTGTGTGTAAATCAATGTTTGATATACCACTCGCCGTCAACTACTGCTAAAGCCTAACAGTCAACTTTACGCTGATTGACTACTGTGAACGATTTCAGATCTTCTGTTGAAAACATCAGGGGTTCACCATTTATTGTAAATATATACATGCATTCTTTTCATCAGATGAATTAAGCTTCTGTGTAGAGCTCCAACATTGAGCCTCGTTTCCACTCCCACAGTTTGCGATCGACCCTGAACCCTTCTTGAAAAAAGAGGAGCCCCCTCATTCATTTGAATGGAGCCCGTGTGTCAACGTAGTGCGGGTGCCCACGCGCTGGACTCCGGCAAAACATTGCAAGGTCGTGCGGCATAAATTTGAACCTGCCTCAACTTTTGCTGCAATGCAATGTGACGTCATCCGGCAAGGTGCTGCGTTGGCCAATCAAGTACAGTCAAGCGCACATTCCTGGATGACTTTGTACCATAAATACTGTATTTTTACTGTTTGCCTTGCAATCGTCCGGACCTGGAAATACTGCATATGAAAGAAGAAAAAAGATGTGGGTAGTTAGGAACAATAGTTAATATGGCCGAACAGACAAAACAAAAAACTTAATTTGCAGAAAATGTTTGCAGTGTTCAGTGTAGAAACACAATAGTAATGATGAAGACATTTAAAACACAATTTAAAATGTAATGATTTAAAGTAATTATGGTGTCATCTTTATGGCAATACAAGCACGTCATGGTTACAAATTTTAATTTAATTTGAATCAGAGGTGAGGGCTTTTTAAAGGCCTTTGGTTGTGAGATTGTGTGTGTGTGTGTGTGTGTGTGTGTGTGTGTGTGTGAGCACAAAACATTAAATCATAGATTGTTAGTACGTATTAATGCACTGCACACCTGTACTGTGTGTGCATGACATAAGAAACAGGAGGTTTTGGGCAGGATGTGATTGTAAAGTCAACTTTTATATTAAGCGTCAGAGTTTATTGCCAGACTTTTTCTTTCTCTCTTTTAATGGTGTTTATAGTAAGTGTGCATCGGCGGCAATCCGCGGAACACAATAGAGGTAAAGAGTAATGGAAGTTGAAACAGAGGCGGCGGAGTGGTAATGTATGTGTCGTCTCGCCCTGATACAAGGACGCAGACGCAGCCTGTTCCATCTCCTTCTATGTGTATGTCGCTGAACTGAATCTCAGGAGGAATGTTCGTGTGAACCCCCCAAAGTCATTCCTCAAACAATAGGCACGCGCATAACACACAGACACCGTGCCATGTATTGGTGTAATGTAAATTAAAATGTGTATATGGACGCACAAACACTCAGTGGAAGATATACTATTTATATGCAGGGTTGGGTCAGATTCATTTGAAATGTACTCAGTTACTGAATAGAAATGCAATTTGTGTAATTAGTGGCGTAATCCACCTCAAAATCAAACAATGTAACTATTGCACCTTATACTAAAAGAAATTGACGCAGCCACAAAAAAAAAATGCAGTTCCACCAATAATCTTTTTTTCTCTTTAAACCTCTCAAAGCATTTTCAGGGCAAATAAAATGCATTTCACGTATTTAACATTTACAGTTGGTCAAATCAAAGGACCCTTACAGAAACAGTCGTGGCACAAACTGCAGGTGCGCTGTGTCTTTTCTACAACATGTGTGAGAATACGTTTTTATTGCAGCTGTTTTTCAGTCAAAGGACACATGTAGGACTTTGTTCTTGTAACGCAAGAGGAGAACTTACTGGACATGTTTGTCTTCCACTGCCAATGCAAATAAAAAGGGAAGACAAAAAACAGAAGCAAACAGAAGCAAAAACAAATATTATCTTTCCATGAGATAATATCACTGATACCAGGAAAAACAGATTCATCATTTTAAAATATTTAATCAAAAATGTACGTAAATAGTCCTTGAAAATTTAACTGTAATATAACTAGCCATTTTTTTTTTCCAAACGTAAACTGATTATAGTACCTTATTTTATTGTAATCTGATTACGTAATCTTGACTACATGTTATTTGTTACGACCCAACCCTGTGTATATATATATATATATATGTATATATATATATACTGTCAACACCAGCGAAGCCAGTGTTACTAATGATGTATCCGGCTGTTTATGATCTTCTTTCTAATATGTACACATTACATAGATATAATGTATCAGCGCTGAGATCAGCGGCTCACTGATGTGCTTCTCAAACTGTAGAAGCAGCTTTTGTTTGTAGTATCAGCGATGGGCTGAAGCCAAGGCAAATGTGTAATTTGTGTGCTTATGCGCTCAGTCATTACAGAGCCGTGGTAAAATGTGCTGCGCTTATTAGAGATGGAACATGTGCTGTACAGTAAATGTGTCACTGAAAATCCTGGCGGACAAATTACTCTCAGGAAAACGGGAAAAAAAAAAAAGACAGATGACAACAGATGAAAGAGAAAAAGATAAGGCCTTGATAATATATGACTTCAGAAACCTGATGAATTACTCCCAATTATGAGCCTTAAAAGTCAATTTGTTAATTGGCCCGGCGTTTTAATGTGAGAATGATGGCGCATCGGTTCAAAAGGAAACTGAGAATCGATTAAAACAACACACAGCATAATGAGAAACCAAATTACGATTTATCATTTAGCGATTAAGCCATACATTCCCCGTGAGTGGGTCAGAGCCGAGAGAGCTTCACCCGGCCCTCGACACACACACACACACACACACACACACACACACACATGCAGCGCGCCTCCAAAAAGCCGATCAGTCCCTTCGCCAGGACAGGGATCAATGGTGAGGTAATTTGTTTCGATCAATTAAACAGACATCTGCTTGAATTAGACTCCAATAGACTGCAAAAGGCCCAACCCATTCTGTGTATATGTGTGTGTGTGTGTGTATATGTGTGTGTGTGCATAGACACATCAAGCAACCCGGTCTCCTACAAAAGGACCATCCCATACTAAATTATATGTAATAGCATTATATACATTACTATTTTCTCCCAGATTACGGTGGCAGTTTTGATAACATGATAATAATTTAAAAAGATTAAAAAAACGTGGTTATGTTGAGTAAAAGATCATGGTTTGGCTTAAAATATGTAATACGTTTGTGATTTTATTAAAGTTACGGGTGTGAATTCAAACGTTGACTTCTGGTTTCACACGGGGCCCCGACAGTCTCCTGGCTGAGGTCCTGTGTTTGTTTGACCTTCCATCCATCCCGACTGCCTCCGTGGGCGGACAAACACAGTCTTGGATTAAAAGCATTTTAGTGATACTGCAGGAGAAAAATACCTTCCCCTCGAATGCAGATTGTTGTATGGGAACGTCTTTTTTCAGGAGACCAGGCTCCACAGAAGCCACAAAGAGGTGGCTACAAGGTGAAGAATCCAACATTACATTACACACTGCTGTAGGACACCAGCTGTATTTGTAAATGATTAGATCACTTTGCAGTTTATGTCCTCGTTTCACACACAACCCCTTTAGCTGCTAAGATGCAATGCACTGAGGAAACGGAAGAAAAAAAAACTTCACATCCGGAATGCCGTGGGCAACCTGGACGCTTGTTTATTGTTTATGGTGTAGGGAGGGCGGAAAGCGCTAAAAGACAGTTGTATTAGCCCGAGTCTAATTTAATGGCCCCCACTAGTGTTCTCTGTACATCAAGTGATGTTGCTGACACCAGAGCCTGTCAATTACTGTATGATATGAGGAGTGAGGGTCTGCTCCCTTCAAATGAACATGCAGGATAATTGTTATGCAGTGAAGCTGTGAAGCAGAGGGAAGTAATTAAAGGAACAAGGGCACTGTGGTGGTGGTGGTGGTGGTGGGCCGCATCCCCCTCCTCTCCGGCCCCACCGCTACTGTTTCCCCCTGCTCGCTGGAGATTACACACACATACACACACGTTTTCACATGCAGGTTCCCCTTATATATTGACACCCTCATAATTACTGTGCGGGTTTACAGTCATCTTAATATTCTAATTACACCCTGTCTGTGTTTATAAGGTCATAACGTTTACAATTTTACGACACAGTAATTGTCAGTTGACCAAAAAATTGAGAAAAAGGCATTTCCCGCTTTAATTGTTTTCCTCCGATGACAACACATATTGTATGCCGCCACTCGCCCAGAATAAACACTCCATTTTTTAATTAGTTGAACGTACACTTTGGTTGTAGAATACACAGTATGTGTCCCAGTGCCTTTTCATAAAGCAGCCCCCACCTCAGAGCACATGCATCCATCTCCTGCAGTATTTCAAAGATGCAATGCCTGGAGAGTCATCTCACTGAAGATATAAAGTCGAGTTTCAGTGATGAATCGCACAACTCGGAATGTAATGCATTCCTGGGCACATTGTTATTTCCATTACTGGTTATGAGAATAGTGAATGAAGACTTTTGAGAGAGTGGTGCTTTCATAAAACAGAACAGGGGGAACTCCTGAAAACTGTATTAAATCAAACATTCATAGCTTAATGAGTAACAATTAACATTACAGTTCAGGAAAGAAGAATTCTTTGGAGTTTAATGGTCAAAAATGTAAGTAGAGCGCGTCATCAGGACTGTGTGGTCGGCGTTGATCGGATTTCATTGACAACCAACCAACAATCATCCGATTCAGATTCAAATGTTGCTAAATTCCGATTGGTGCTGAGAAATACATAACCCGGCACACTTTAAATCAACTGTGGTACAGACTCAGCTGACCTCACAGTGAGGGGCGATTCCATAGTGCTGGAGCTGCAATGGTAAAATCAACTTCCCCCTGTGTTTTGAGCCTGGGCCGGGGCTATTGGTCAGAAGATCTGAGTAATCTTGGTGCATGGTCTTGGGATACACGTTGAGAAACATAAGAGGGTGCCATGCCATGGAGGGCTTTGAAAGTGATCAGGTGGATCTTCAGCTGAATTCTGAACGGGGAGCCAAAGCATGAGGGTAAAACGCTCTCTTCGTAGAGTGCTGGGTCAAAAGCCCGGTAGCAGAGCGTCACAGAGCAGCGAGCGTGGCTCTGTCCATTGATTAGTTAATGATTTTCTGCCGATCGTTTCATCGACTCATTGTTTTTTAGCTCCAGTTTCATGTGCTCAATCACTTTTGGGACATATGTAATACAATGGCCTGGCTCCAGACCTTTGAGTCCGCCCACTCTCACAAGGTCGACTGCTTCGCCTGGCGTCATGACGTGAAACAGCGGTTTCTCGGTTGAAAAAGCAATCGAGCCAATGAGTGCCGCGGGGGGAATAACCGTTAGCCAATCGGCGCCGCAGGGTGGGACTGACGGCCACGTAGCCAAGCTGTGCCCCGTTTGTGCTGCTGAAAAATATTCTTGAATTTCACACGACCCCCTTGATTAACAAATTTCTTTTACAGGCCTACAGTCTTCCCATTATCGCCAACATCGTATTTTGTCTTACTTCGCTCTGCTCTTAAAACTACGCATCAGTGTCGAGTTAAAATGATACCGCATTCAGGCGGATGTGTTGGTCTCGGGGGATTGGTGAGGGGAAATAGATCCTCCTCCCCTACGGAAATCGGTTAGAGTGGAGGCAATGTCAGACTGAAGATGGAAACGGGGTGTAAGTCAGCCAAGTCATTCAAGAGAACATTCATCATTTGGGAGATATTTTTGGAGTGTAAAGTCAGCCTAAATATAATTCCTGCTGGCCTAGAGTATGAGCACCCAAGGTATTCATTGGGTGTGTTTCACTCCATACTAATTTGTGTTCATACACAGCATGCCCACGCCGACATGCCTTCTGTCTGTGTGGGGCCCCATGCATCCATCTCCCTTTAGTCTACCACAGGAGGAGTGTAATTGGGAGCAGCATGCAGGAGGTGCAGGGTGTCAGGGAGTCAGTGCGCCAATGTGCTATAGCTACTGATACAGGACAGCAGAGGGGGAAGATGAGCGGGGCAGCCTGCAGAAGCAGCGAGTCAGTCATGGCCTGTCAGCTGGTAAAATGAGCCAGTCAGTCAGGGAGTCTGTCAGTCAAACGAGAGAGTAGTGAGTCAGGCAGGGATGGGCTGTGATAACCCCCCCGCCGCCCCGCCCCACCGCCCCTCCTGTAAGTGCACATATATATCTAAGAGGAGGAGAGTGCAGCGTCAGGACAAGGCTGGTTAGCATTCCGCTGTCATCACCCTTCCTGCTCAGAACTTGTGTTATCGAAGAGGGAAAAATAGGAGGTTGGAGTGAGAAGAGGTAAAGGACAGAAGAGCAGAAGAGAGAAGGAAACCGAGGTGGCACATTAGAACTCCAAAAATGGGTTTGGTGTGTGTGGGGGGGTCATGGTTAACAGGAAAGGCAAGGCCCACATGATCAATAGACAAAGGAAAAGAGGAACAAAAGATGGTGGGACGTAAAGAACATGAATTACGCAGAGAGAGAGAGAGAGAGAGAGAGAGAGAGCCAGCCGGCGAAAGTAAATCTCCCAAACCCATAAAGAGTTATGCGTTGTGATCTGTTCCACCGATCGTTGTGTGCTTTGAGATAATTGCTTCCATTTTGTTGCACAGAGACTATTACAGTATATGATAGCCGGATTACCATCTGTAGCAGTGGCTTTACACCGGCAGTAGTGCTGTATCAGCAGCAGGGCGACTGTAGAAACTATAGGTTTAGTGAACAGTGTGAGTGGGATGTGTGCATTGCCCTCAGGCTATTGTAGTAGGTATAGTCGGCTTTTGTAGAATTCGTATCCGTTGGAGTGAGCGCATTCGTCTCTGTCTGCAGCGACATCAGCACATCACCTCAATAGGATTACGTCTCATTGTAGGTCTGAAAAGTAGCGGTGCAGTGTGACTCCCCGTGATCAGGCTGCTAATTCTGTGTGTGGACTTTAGGTTTTTCACTTTTACTTTTAGGTTTTTAAAATGAGAACGGACAATCATTTTATAATGCTCTTTGGTATTTGAGAGAATCAAATAGAGAAGGAGAGAGTAGTGTGAGTTCATTGTTGGTTTTTGGTCTTTTAATGGGAATTGTTTACAATGAGAAAAATAAAGAATATCACCTAACATAACCTTTATTTATGGGAACAAAACTATTTTGTTTTACAGAATCATTCATCAAACATAAATCATTATGCTATGAAACATACTATTAATTGTCATACCCTTGATAAAGTCACATCATTGCATGGAAAAATACAAAAACTTATATTCTTATAACTATATTTTTGGTTTCTTTTAGTTTTTTTTTAAATGCTGGAGGTCACATTTAGTTCTCTACCATTCTAACCTCCATCACAGGATGTGACAGTGTACAGTGTGAATGTGGATACTACTACATGTATGTATACCTGTTAATACAACTAACAATAGCAGTCATAGAAACTTTGAGTTCAGTGATTTTACTTTAACAGTGTATAATGGCGGGAAAAAATTACCTGTAGCTAAAACCTTTTATTCTTTTATCCTCGGAATTGGCTTTAACATTTCTTTACCTGCACATTATACAGCTTGAAGAAGCGAAGTGATAGAACAGAAAGACTGCAGAAAGGTAGAGCGGTAAAAATGCCCGCTTTAACCAGGAAGTTGTGTGTCATTTGATAGAATACATTTCCATGTTACTTTACGTCCGTACGTCTGTCGGATCTGAGTCTCTTTCATGTGTCTCCAGTGGTCAGTGTGGCCGGACACACAGCTGAGTGAGAGGGCTACTCTAAGCTTCAAGAGGCCAAGTCATAGCGTGTCAGGGAGACATGGAAAGATAGAGAGAGAGGAAGAAAGAAAAAGCCCGGGCCTCTTGTGGTTTATTATGGGAACAATAAAGCGTTCTGGCCCAGCCACAAGGTTCCTAAAGGGAGATAAGAGAGGAGAAGGTGATAAGAACGAGGGGGGACGGATGAAAGAACATGAGTCTGTTATTCAAAAAATATTCACTTGGAAAGTTTAGAAAAGCACGGTGGAGAAAGAGTAATCAGATCGTTTACTGCACTTAAGCACATTATTGCTTTTTCTCCGGTGATGATTCGTCACTACGAGCAACCCTTTTCACATAACGCCAACCCTGTCCCAACTTTCAATTCCTATACAACTAAACTAGTCTCCATTACGTTTCGAGGGGAAACATATTTACTCCCGGATTACAGTCACAGTTCTAATCACGTGGTTAACGTTGCAAATAGACCTTTTCCCCTTCCGTTCGTGGACTGATTAGAAACGTATTTGTGATTTGTCAAAAACAATATTACCCAGAACAAAATGCCTTTTCTTCATAGCGTAATTGAGGAAGCAGTTTTGTCGTTTTTGTACAGCCATTGTTGTTTAGTTCTGCTATGTGTAAATGTTTAACCTGACAGCCATAGTATTAATCTTTGACGAAATAGTTGGTAAGAAAATCATTTAAAAAGTTCACTCCGTGCTTTAGGCTCCATCTAACTTCGTCTCTATCCCCAACTAAAGTGTATTTTGCCTTTAAGCCAAACGCTTTGTTGACTCACTTAAATCACACTTCCCCCGTCCCGACACATTCATCTTTACACAAGCGACCGAGACGCTGATCTGCCACAGATTCTAATCTGGATGGCTCTAACTAGATCGAGCCTCTTTCAATCCCCATTGTCCCAAGTTAAAACAGAGCAGTCGTAATGAAGCCTTTCACTCTCTGTGCGCTTTTCAGGCTGAGTAAGAGTGGGTGTCCCACTCTCTCACAATAGAAAAGCGTGTCAGCCGGGGCTATCTTTACGCCCGAGCTCCTTTCTGACTTAAACTACATTGGATTTTTTGTTTCGCGACAGTGCGTATATCAAGCTGCCTTTGTGGCCCTGCTGCGGCCTGTAATGAATGCATGGCTAAAATACCTAAGTGGTGGCGGTGGTTCGTTAAGGGAGGGGATGGAGGGAGCGGGGTAAGAGGTGGAGGAGGATGGGAGGGGAGCGTTGGAGCGTGCTCAGAGTGAGAATCAGCCTGCATAGCTAGAGCGGGAGGGAGAAAGAAAGGTGAAGACAGAAGGCAGGTCTGCTGCGGTTTGGCAGCCACCGCACATGGATCATGACATCATTCCCCAACGAAACGAGATTAAGTCTCTTCCACTTTAATGCCGTTCAGTCTGAGAAAAGAGTCTTAGGAGTTTCTTTTAAACACCCGCACGTGCTAAATTGTTTCATTTAACTTTTGCCGTGCCCTTCATTCTCTTAATCCGATCTCCTTTCATTTGAGAAACTGAAGCTTTTCCCATCATTTCTTTCTATCCGAGCTGTCTCCGTTTATCTGCCTTTGTTCTACTTTGACGAGAAATATAGTGACAGCCCTGTGTGCAGGAGTTAGCATTTTTCTTTTTTTTTTCTATATATATATATATATATCCTTATATTAGTTTATGAGCAGATAATTACCAATATTGGCTGTCCTGAGCATATTGACTCACCACTTCCTTTTAACTTTTGAAGCTACATCTCATCATTTTCTTACACATAAAAGCACACACGACAACGTTTGGCTCGGATAGGATCTCTCCCGTGCTTGTTGCCATGTTTTTTTGATCTCATTACAGTTATTGATGGTGTGTTACTGTGTAGAGGACAGGTCCCGCGGGCAGTTAAAGCTGGTTAGAAGACTCACACACATGTGCCGTAAGGAGGTCTGTTTGCTGAACAGCATTACAGCTTGAAGACTCTCTGGATATATATTTGGGGGAATTACTGAATAAAGTGGTTCATTAAAGACACTTACAGTGTCAGCCTTCTTACATTAATGTGAAGAATTTCACCTCTGCAAAGTCTAAGAAAAGACAAAGTCCCCAAGAGTCCAGTAAGGTTATATAAATAGAGGATACAGACCCTGGTCCTGTTTTAAAAAGCGAAAATAAAAGAGTGTCAAACCCTGCTTATATGTTGTAGTGGTCGAGAAAGAAAGCCAGTGAGGGAGCAGGAGAGGATATAATTAAATATATCATCTAAATAGGTATTGATCCTCTTAAGGGTGTTGCCGTTAGATTAAAAGGTTTAGGAATAAAACCGCTTTGAGGATTAAATCATTGTGAGGTAAAATCAAGAGCGCCAGAAGATAAACACAGCAATAATCACAAAGTATGAGTGCTGCAGACACTTAATGATGTCCTATATAGAGACATATAGATCCCGTAAAGATGCATTTAAAGACCATAACCAAAACTGCTCACGGCGCTACAAACAAATCCACGGGAAAGAGAGTTTTGGTTCAGTGTGAAATATGAACACAAGGTCAAGCAGGCTGTTTATGTCTGTGGAGATAATGTCAAAGTTGTTACATGTTAGGAAGTACATAGTGGACGCAGCTAGAAGATACTATCAGCACCGGCTGAAGTAACCCTGAGAGGGCTGCGCCTGATAAAGGAAAAAGTTGACCCCCGCAAGGTACGGAAACCACAGTGCGACACGTGAGCCGAGCAGCCGCACAAGGTCAGGAAGCCGACAGACATGTTTTATCTTCAGGGGAGAGTAAGGGAGCGAGGAAGTGGCTGAGCGGAGTATAAAGGCTCCTGTTACGCTCCTGTCTCCTTCTCTGATCAACCAATCAGGCGCGGGAATAGTGCTGAGTCAGCCGCTCGGTGCTGCTCACGTCCGAATGCAGCGGGAGGAGGGGTTGGCGGTGGAAGAGGATCCAGCCAGCCGGTGTCTGCAGTGGACTGCAGCAGCATTAGCACCACTAACCTCATGACAAGGGGGCGGGCAGCCAGCCCCCAAAGCCTCATCTCTCCTGATTGACTTTTATCTTTCATCACTTCTGCACTGCTCATCACAATCCCAGAGATATTACATCCACCCAGAATGTCTGCACTCAGTTTGATATATACGTCACACTTTTCCCTCTGCCTCTAGTCAGTGGGTAATTAGCAGGAATAAATACGGCCAGCCACAAAAGATAAAGTTTACAGCCTGACCACAGGTCAACTTGTTTCATTACTATGGTGTGCCTTGCATTAGGCTAATTACCAACTGGCAAACATCTTCATCAGACATGCACATTACGACAGTTTGTCTAAACCCGCTTCATTTAAGAGCTGCATTACAGGACATTATTGCTGTTTTAAGTGGATTTTAATGATTATTTTGTAAGAGCAGCCTCACAACTGTCAAAGGTTTCTGTCATCAGGAGCAAGCAGCAGCCTCCGGGATGGAAACGAAAAGCCAATGTGGAAGTGCCTTCAAGCTGCATTCTTTATAATGAGGGCGACTCCTCTGGTTGCAAAATGAAGTCAGATTGTATAGAAGCCTATGAGAAAATCACCCGACTTCTCACTTGACTTACCTCAGTAAACATTTTTTTCGAATGGGTTTATGGTCTCAATTGCTAGTTTCAAGTCTTCTTCAATACAGCATGATTAATAAGTTATGCTCCACCCTCTCATGAAGATTGCGGCCGCCAAAAAAACCAAGACGGCGAAGGCCAAACTTGAGGCTTCAAAAGCGTAGTTAACAGTCAGTCAAAATTCAGTCAGTGTCATCGCACCGAGGTGACAGGATGTAATACTCTGGAGGGGTTTCCAGGCCTCGCCCTCCCACGGCAGAGCGCCGGATGGAAAGCCGTGGCCTGACAGCCAGTCAGTCACTGAGCGCCACTTGTCCTGATAAGGAGAGAGAGAGAGAGCAGAATAGCACACACTCAGGGACTGAGACACAGAGCGTGCCATTTGGTCAGCGAGTGGAGCGGCTGTGTGAGTGATGGGAGTGGCGGCGCACTGCAGGTTGTATTAGTGCAGCGCCTGGTGTCAGGCCGTACATCTGAAATGAAAATATCACGTTGAGCAAGAGTGACAGAGTCTGCTGCGGGACTGGTTTCAAAGTGTCACTCCTCCATGGCGGTTGGGCTGGCAGCTGCTCCGTAACACCACCTGTGCTGTGTACGTCTCCCCCGGGACACCCCCGCTGACCTTCCCACTATGGCTTCCTGACTGTCTTTACCACTGCATCTCTCCCTCCCTCTCTGCCGGCGTCCAGCTGTCCCTAACCCTCACCCCCTCCTCGCCGCTTGTCTCCAATATAAGGGCAGGAATGCAGCGGGCAGCACAGTCCCAGAATAGACAAGCAGCCAGCCTATCTTCAGCCATGCATTCAGCCGGATAGAGGGCACCTACAGTAGCACTCATGCAAGAGTGCACACGCATGCAGCAGCCCGACCCACATACTTCCCTGAGCTCTCGTTCTCAACTTATGAATGCACAACACCTTTACTTATTGTAGTTTTGATCTTGATGGAGCCGCCTGGCAGTTTAATGCTGAAAGAGCACTCACCGGTGAAGCTTTCAGCAGCCATCTGAGCGAGGTTAACGATAAAACGCTACGGGTGTGATGATTCCGTTTGATGTCGGATCTGAGTGGAGGTGCGCGGGTCGAAGGAGGGTTGCCCGTTTGATGAGTGTGTGTGTGTGGGCCTCAGATTGCCAGAGTGGAGCGCAGACGGCGTGGCAAAGGGATTCTCTTCCTAATCTAGTGAAAAGCCTGCTCTGAAAAGGATTTCATGTGTAGCGCTCTCTCTCTCTCTCCTCTGAAGCTGATATTCGCGCTTGAACACACACAGAAGCTGGCTGAGCAGTACGCAGGAGAGGCACACTCGCTCACGTCGCCGCTCTCACTGTCTGTCTCATGTGGACATGCATAGATCATTGTCCACAAAAGTCACACTTCGACGATCAAAAACAGACATGAACATACATATGGTTTATGTGCTTGGCTGCACGGAATACACACACACACATAGACAGGAACTCTGCGCACACACACACACACACACACACACTGCAGTGCTACTGCATGTTGCAGAGGTAGAACAACAGCAGCTCTGGGACAGGTGGAGAATTCAGGCCATGCCAGCTTGTTCTCTCCTTCTCCGTGTACTACTTTACCCTCCGTTCTCCGCTCTCTTCTCCAGCCTCCCCTTCTTTTCCTCTTCTTTTTTTTTTTTTCCTCATTCAAGGATGCATCCCTCTCATCAATTTGCCGGTCTCTTGGGTGACAAGTTTATTAAGAGAGAGAGAGAGATGGAGGGAGAGGGGGAGAAAGAGTGAACAGGCTCTCGTCGTGCTCCTTAGCTCCTTACATGCACTGCCAGTATTTAAGCATTTCTTTTTTTAATGTGATTTTTGTGCAGTGAGGCTGATGTATTTGTTGTCTTGAGAAGGGTGGACAGCTTTGATACAGGACTGACAGTGTAATCTCTCTCTTTCCCTCTCTCTCACACACACACACACACACACACTCACGCAATGCCAAAACCCAGTAAAGCTATCGGCTGTGACTGTTTTACACTGTTTTAAATACTTAGTAGCAAGTCAAGTGAAATTCAGTCGTAGTTTTTTGTAGTTTTTAACAAATGTTACTCAAACAGGAGGACATAGTACATTTGTTGGGGACTATTTTCTGTGGCGGATTAATGCACATTTGGTGCTCTATTAAATATTTCCAGCAGCAGGAGTGTTGGATTGAGTTAAACTAAAGTCCAGTGTGTGTGTGTGTATGTGTATGTGTGTGTGTTCATTAGGGCCGCAACTAACTGTTATTTTCTTTATCGATTAATCGTTTGGTCGATAAAATGTCCGAAAATAGTGAAAAATGTCCAAGGTGATGTCTTATTTTCAATGCAAAACCCAAAGATATTCAGTTTAATATGATATCAAACAGAGCAGAGCAGAAAGTCTCCATATTTATAAATGGATTATTAAAATAGTGCGCCGATTCTTTTCCTGTCAATCGACTAATCGTTGAAGCTCTAATGTTCTTGGTTCAGGAAGGAACATGTCACCCGGTGCAACAGTTTGGCTCGTTGATCTATGGAACAGGGGAAGAACATACATCAGGCTTTGATTATTTTCACGACACTTTCATTTGTTATACAGAATATAAATCCTTTTAAAGCCACATTAACTGTTAAGACACTTTAATGCAGCAGAAACAAGCTGCGAACACAACAGTGACTGTACCGGTGAACGGACTGCTGCTTATTTACACATCATCATTCATTCAGCAACTTTATCGTTCATTTGGTGCCGTGTTTACAGTGATGGATGTTCATTCACTTGCATATTCACCAATACCTAACAAATATATCTGGCTGTTCAGCAGCTCAACTCTCCACTATGTTACACTAACTGTGTGTGCCTGCTGTTCGCTGCTGTGCAGGTTGAGTGCAGTGGGTTTATTAGAGCTTTCTTTCACTGAAAAATCGCTGCAGCTGAAAGTGACGCCGATGATGAGGAAGGTAGATGAAAACAGTAAAGTTCTGGACCGTAAAGCCAAAACAATGAGCTGACAGTTGCTATGAAGCTCTGTTGAGATGAGGGGAACTGCAGAATTGGGTGATTATCGCAGCCATAAGCGTTTAAAAACGAAATGTAATATACTATAGGGGAAGGTATTGTGTTGGATAAGACGTGCAGAAAAAAATTAAGTCAGTTGTGCGAAAGTCAAAGAAAAAAATTCCACACGAAAACATCAATAGCTTGGATTCCAGGGCCAAGACTCTGCTTAAACCGTTTATTTCCTAATGATTAAATGATTAGCTAGGCTAATTGAACCAGGAAATGAGTGAGTTCCACCAAGGGCAAGCAGAGCCGTGCGGCCAGCAGGAAGACTGGCGAGTACATCGTCTCTGCGCCGCCGCGCTCAGGCACGAAGGCTGAACCTGAAAAAGTCGGCCCGGAAAAAAAAAAAAATCCTGAAATACAAGCGAGAACAGGAACATGAGAGGAGAGGAAGTGTGTTAGTGTTAGTGCGTGTGTGCAAGAGAGAGAAAGAGAGGTCAATGAGAGTTAATTTTCCTGCTGTCCTATTCGCTGGCTTCATTAGCAGTATTGGCAGTCGGGTGATGAATTCATTGTTTTCTCAAGTTTGTCTGCAGCCATCGTTTATATGCGCTGCTCTCTTATCTCTCAGGGCCCTGCTCCCTGTTTTTCCTCATCTCTTTCTCATCACCCACATGTGCTTGTTTTTCTTTCTTTATCGCTCCTTCTCCCTCACACGCTCTCTTTTAGTCTTCCTCATCTTGATTTCCCCTCCTTTTCCTCCTTAAATCCATTCCCTTTTTTTTTTTTTGTGTATTTTTTTTTGTTGCTTCTCGTACGCAGTGACGTGCGCTTTCAAGGGCACCGTCTCCTCCAACAATCAATGTTCGCTTACCATGTGTCTGCATGTTTGCGTGTTTTGCGCACGCATGTACAATGAGTTCTTGTTGTGTGCTACTTGTGTGTACGAACAAGCCCTTTTCTTATCATTTCCTCCTTCTTGCTCTGTCTCTTTCAGGTCCCAGATTTGCCTGTTCACTTCTTCTTCCTCCACCCCGTCACCTCTCGGACCAGGCTCGCCCCCTAAAATGCTTTGCTAAAGCTGGTAAAATGGAACCAAATCAACTGTTCAATGGATTTGGTCCCCTTCAACCAGCTGTAGCTGTGCATTGATCACTGCGAGCACACACACGCGTATGCAGAAAGACAAACAAACGGAGAGAGCGCCGTAAAGACTCGATGTAATTCACTGGAAAACAGCTTTAAAGTGTAAATGTGAAGCTGCGTTAGCTTCCTCACAGTCCGAGACGCGGACACTCAGCCATCGATAAACACACAGCATGCAGCATTTACTGTGTGGATTTATCTCCATCACAAAGATTACCCAAAAGACACTGAAGTAATTTGCTAAATCTGAAAAAAAAAAACAAGAAAAAGCCAGGTAAGTAATTATAGATACTGCATCATGGTGAATTTGTATTTTTGCTGTGTACCGCTATAATTGCATTGTCCTTTGGAGACTATTTTATTCTTCTTTGCAGAGTGTGTGGTCCATGAGTTGCCCCTACTGTACGTGTGTGTGTGTGTGTGTGTGTGTGTGTGTGTGGTTGAAAAGCTATTAAGTGTAAGAAAAGATGCTGTATATATGTGTACGCCTAATGCACATGTCTGATCAATAAAGCTCCTTTCTGAAGTTCATATAAACTGCTGGAGTGGTCTTTGGTTTGAAGTGTGGTCTTACTGGGGGGGGGGAGTACACATTGATTACTGGCTTTACTTTATAGGTTGTGTTGACCCAGTGTTATTATTATTATTATTATTTCGATCCAGTGTTGGGCACAAAGGTTCTTTATAAAACGTAAGTGTTATGTTAAAACGTGTCTGCCTGGTCAGTTTAAGTCTAATCAGTCAAACGGGTCACGGGTCAAACAAACACGGGACTTTTTTACCCAGGAGGCCGCTGTCCGTGCCCTGTGTGAAAGTAAAAGTCCACGTGGACGTGTTTTAGTTTGAAGTTTTACTGAACCTGACCCAAGTAGTTCTGTTACCTGAACACAACCAAGCAGGTTTTCTTTTCATTCCCAACGTCGACCAAGAGTTTAAAACTGCAAAACCGTAATCAGGGAGAAAATATGTTTCCCTTGAAACGTAATTGAGAACGCAGTTTATTGTATGGGAACAGAAGTGTGTAGGAGATAGGGTTGTGTAGTGTGAATGTGTACTTGTCTAAAAACGGTGTGCATATGACATTCAAACTGCATTTATTTATTTTTTTTATGACAGTTTGAAACTACACTGTCCCACATTTTAGTGTGGATGAAGAACCCAACAGTCATTAATACAACAACAACAAACCAGTCCTCTGTGGTTTTCTACCATTGGCTGCTGGGTTTATTATTTTTGCCCATTGTTCTGGCAATTGTGATTTTGCGGGTTGTAGGTGTATAGGGGTGGACTATGAGAGAGGGTGGAAGAGAGGGTCAGAGGAAGACGGGAGGAAGGAGGAAATGAATTCAAAAGGGATTAAAAAGGAGAGATGAAGCAGAAATTTGAGCATCGCCATCGATTTCTCTTCCCACCCCTTCATACAGCTTCTATACCGCAGCTCCTGTCCTAACTTGTTTCACTCCTCACATCCCACCTTCCTTTCCTCACCCCTCCATCTCCCCGTGGTCCGCCACCTCCCCCATCCGCCGTGTCGCCCGATTGTGCGTGGCTCTGGAGGTGTGACAGATGTTTTAATGTGGCTGCGATTCCTTATCACCACTCAGCTGAAAGCTCCATTTGCCTTGGTCTGCCGTGATAGATGGGAGGCCGGGGCTGATCGGAGAGGAGACACTATGCTAACGAATGGGAGAGGAGGCTGAGGAGGGGGGGACACGATGAAGATGACACACACTGCTGGAAATGGTAGATGTGGTCATTTTCTGTTTTTCATGTCCCGGGTGTGATGAGCAAGTGAGTAATTATAGGAAGAGAGGGGTGTGTTTGCAATTACACTGGGATGAAACAGTGCTTGTCAGGACTGGGAGCGCTGCTGCGGAAATGGAGAAATCAAGCAGAACATACACGTTACAAATAAACTCGCAAATAAACAAACAAACCGACAGCGGTTTTGATTAAACCCTCGCGTGTTTACAAGCCGTTAAATCTGTGGGATTATTAAAAGTCGGTGGCATTACATCTCCTCAATGTTTTCGGAGCCAGAGAGGGGAAAGTAAAGACAAGAGACGGGCAGAAGTGATCCATCAAGCATCATATCTCAACCTATGAAGCAGGGGCGCATTACAGAAACACAGTGTCATTTCTCCATAAGGACACACCCTCGCTAAGATTATGAGGAAATATTTTGTAGAAGGCTACAAGTACTTCACTGTTACGATGGAACTTGAATATACAGTGGGAGTATTTGCTGATTTCCTGAGTATTTGATACATCGACCATGGCTTTCTACTCAAGAGGGAGATTAAGCTATGGCATGAGCGGCCTCGCACACTGCTGGTGAAGTGGACACCTAAAAATAGCTGTCAATATGTTCAGGAACCAACTCGCCCACTTTTTGTTAAACCAACAAAGGCTCGGAGACTTGGCGATCAAGAACTCTCTTGGGATAGTTAATTAACCCGGTGGCTTTCTTTTAAAAAATCTAGCGCTGAATCAGACAGTGAAAATGATCTTCTTTAGTGATTCTTCTTCTCGTCTATTACGTACACATCGTGCACACTTTCTTTTTTAAGCATGTACAATCTACTTAGAAACTGTTGCTTTTGTCTATTGATTGCCAAATGTATTACATTTTTTTTTGTTGCACATATGTATGCATGTTAACCTTGGGATGGGGGGGGCGACTTTTCACCTAATCACTGCACTTAAATTAAAGGAGGGGGGCGGTTGTCGTGACGAGCTGAAAACATGCAGCACACTTTGTTCATTTACTGGTAAAAATATCAACTGTATGACCAGAAGTATCATGAGCATGTGTGTAGTAGGGATAGTGTCAACATGTGTCATTGTTTACAGATCACACTATGAAAAATGGAAGCATTATCAACATACTTATAATGCGTTATAATCCGCTCATAGCGCCGTACAATTATAGTTATAAGCCCTAGAAATAATTATTAACGCATTATAAAGCATTTTCTAATGACACATAAGGGCATCATATGGTTTCACAATTGCCAAACAACTATGATATTTATCTTAAATTTAATGCAAGGAGTTTAAGTCAGCGCCTGTGCAGTCGCAACTTGAGCCCTGAATATGAGTGTCCAGAAATATTGCAGATATCCTCTCCAGAGACAGAAGGTCATGCCAGACGACATGTCACGTGACGTCCATGCAGAACGGGGTGTGGAAAGTGTTGGATGGAAAACAGGCCGAGGGGGTGAGTGAGAGACGGCATCATGGCGTGAGATAACGCTGCTCTTTACTGTACATCGATTTATTTATCAACTCACTGACATTGGAGAGCAAGGAGCAATGTGCCAAGTCACATAAAACAATAGGAGACGTTTTAATATAGAAATTGGAATGGAGGTCAGAGGGATCAGAAGAAGAAAAAAAAGGGATGGGGGGTACATTTGCAAAGTGCTGTGTATACAACTGTGAATGTACTGTAGCCCTGTGTGTGTGTGTGTGTCCGTGTGTGTGTCCGTGTGTGTGTGTGTGTGTGTGCGTGGTGCCAGGACGCATCATTCACACTGTATTGATGTGTGACCACATCCATCAGCACTGGCTGACACGGCTCTTTAAAGACGGGCGGGCTCCATGTCTCCACTTCCAGCTTCCGACTCCTCTCTTTCTCTCCTGTGAGACTCCCTCTATCCTTCTGCGCTACTGTCTTCTGCTTTCCTTTATCACCTTCCCTGCCACGTTCCTCCGCCCAGCATATCGTTTGCTGTCCCCTCACCTCATTAGACGACGGCGCTACGCTACACGGAGGCTGTTGACAGACGTCCTGGTTGAGATGGGAAGGTTTAGCAGCATGTTGCAGATCGAGAAGCAGGCAGCAGGTTGCTCACGCAGGGGAACATTGAGGGGGAGGCACCAGAGGGGAATATGGTGGAACACGTGACGAGAGACATCACCGTGAAAATTCTCCAGTCGATCACTGACATTGGGACCAGAATCTGTTGTATTACAAGTGTTCTGAAATGTTATACCTACGTGCCAACATGTAAATGACGCATTTTCTTATTAAATATGCGCTACTTTGCAGAACTCTGAGCATTGGATGAAGCCCGGTTCACGGTGCTTGTTTCAGTTTGTTCACATGTTAGAGACAAAGGTTAGTACAGAGGGGATTTGGGATATCTCTTTGTATCACTCTATAAATCAAAACAACAGATATTTAAAAAAATGTTTTTAGGAATAAAATGTTCTATAAATCAGGCTCTGAATGATATATGAACAAAGCCCTCTGTGAAAAGATTCTGAGAAATTTTTTGTTGTTGAGATAATGGTCTTTAGATATGCAAATGAGGCATTATCTAATGCTAACTGCTGGTGAATTTGGCAGAAAACTACCGACATTTATAGACAAGTTAGTAAAATGTGTATTTTTAATGTTTTCTTTCCTCTGGTCTGGAACTAAACATCTTTTTATTGACCAGCGCATGAAAGGAATTATGTTTTTGCCTGTAGTGTCTCACTTTAAGAGTTATTTAAGACTTTCAGTGAGGATCTGGAACAATCGAAACACAAAAAAACACGTTTTCTTCATATGTTGGCTTTGTGGGTATGGCAAATACTGTAGGTCACAAAGCAAAAGTATGACGCCAAAATGAATACATAGCTTAAATCTCTTAATGATGAATGATGTTTACTGATAGTCACAGGCCAAAAACTGTTTACATGTGTGTACATAAATAATAACAAATAATAGCTTTAATTATGGATTTGTTGCACCTTTTTCTTTTCAGAATAACATGGAATATTAAGAAATGAAGAACTATTTGATGTGAATAATTGCATTCTAGACTTATGATGGACTATATATGTACTGTTAGAAAAGGCATTTTATTAGTGTGACAGCTCTTTATCCAGCGAATCTGTGGAATATGTAAGGATTTTACACAACATGAACAATATGAACATATCTTTAGTAAAAATAGCTCCAGCATCTGTAAATTGAAATAAGTAAATGAAAGAGTGAATAGATGAATAGAACCAAGGATGGCATGAATGCAGTTTGTATTTCCATAACGTCACGATAAGTGGAAGGGACATAAATGAATCTGAGGTTTACAATAGTTGGATATGAAAGAATCATCCCTGTTATGAAGTGGTTCTGGTTGAATAAAGGATAACAAATATATATATATTATTGTATTTGACAGATATTCTTTGTTTAGTTTTAATAAACACACTGTCATCAACAGATGTCTCTCCTCACACAGATTGTACACTGAACATTTAAAAAAGTAAAATAATAATAAAAGCTGATCAAAGACTCTCAGATGTGGGATGAATATGGGCCCAGCAGTATTTATTCTCCCCATATGTTCATTTTTCCTAAATATATGCAAACATACGACCAAGTATCAGTTAATCCTAGCAAAAATACACTTTTACTCTTTTCACTCTTAGCAACTCGAACATCATTTGCAAATTGTTGAACGCTAATGACCAACGTTACGTGGCAAAATTAAGATTTTAATTGTATTATGGTCACCTCGGTGACAAAGTAAATACACTTCAGAAAGATAACGTATGTATTTGCAGTCCCCTCCTGACCTTCAGTCCTTGTGGGGCGATCTCAGGGCCCCCTGGCAGGAACCCCCCGTAGTGGACGGAGCTTGGGAAGAGTTACAGCACGTACAAAGTGTCCCATCATCAAATCCTCCACATCCACCTTAGTGTTGCAAGTAAAGAGCTGATCTGAATAAGCAGCGAGACTTCCTCGGCTGTGCTCTGATGGAGCATCTGTCTAAATTGTTTATCGGCCTTATTTCCCCATTCCTCCGGGGGGTGGGGGTGGGGTGGGGAGCAGATTCTGCAAAGGGAAATTAATGAGAAAGGAACTTTTTACTGTGAATTGTGTTCCCCTGTAAATGAAAAATGACAGTAATATGCTTTCATTCAATAATAGAACAGAATTCAGTAAAGTAGTTTGGTGTGATGTACTGGAACAAGCATCAGGCCAAACATGTGTTCAGTATGTGTGTGTGTGTGTGTGTGTGTGTGCGCGCGTGTGTGTTTATGGGAGTCATTGTCTTCCAACGCAGAAGCTTTGGAGCCTGTATGAGCAGAATGCACGCCGTGCCAAATGACTGAGTGCTCAGGAATAGCAGAGGAATCCTTGCATGAGCCAACAGACATGTTGTAGGACAAGGCGTGTGATCAACATCCGAATTTTAATGAAGTGAATCTAATAGTTTTTACACTTGAGCAACGTCTCAAGGTGCAGCAACATCCTGCAGCACACACACACACACACGCTGAAACGTTGTCCGCGTGAAAGTGTTTAGCATGAGCTCACACACAAAGAAATGCAGTTTCCAAGATGAAGCCCTTTGTATTTGCCTTCCTGCATTTTCTTTGAACCCTACACTGCAATCTTTTTGACTGTCACAGCCTCCCATTTATTCATATTTCAATTTGTACATGCGGTGATGAACCAAATGTCTTCTGTTTGCGTTCCTGGAGACCCCGAGGGGCCTCTTTAAAAGCTCAGAAAACATACTAACATACATTGCTTTTTATAACCTTGATATTTCCACTAATAAACATTTAACACGTCCACGACAGAAATGATGCGCTCTTTTTGTTTGGGCTCCCTTAGACTCAGCTGTAAACGCTGTTTAAAGACAATGAATTCACAGAGAACTAACACTCAACATCTCCAACACATTCTCACTCTCAACTTGTCAAACACTGACAGCCTGGTCATTGGGCTTTCTGCTTCAACCAACGACGCTCCACGTTCCCCGCTATGTGTCAGGGACGGGCTGTCAGTTTCCGCTCGCTTCATGCATGCTTGTCTTTTCAAAATAAACTTCCGTTTTCACAGGAATAAGTACAGTATCCGTTTACATTGGAGCTAGTGGAACGCCTGCTGCGTCTCATACAAACGTGCCTTGGCGCGTCAGGGAGCTCTGACCAAGCGTTGGTATTTGACGAGTTGGGAGTGAACATATAGTAACATCACTATGTACAACATCATATTGTGATGTTTGTATGTGAGGGACATTTTTGGCAATAAAAAAAAAAAAAGGAATGTAGCCTATATTTGTTCATGGATAGCATATGTACCATAAAACACAAAATATATTCTAAAATAAAATGTATGACGGTCATATACTTATTTTGTCACTTAACTTGTGGCAAAGAGAACAGTTACCACTTCGATACTTAAATACATATCGGATTATACTAAGGTAAGAACGGGAGTGGTTGGCGGACTTGGCTTGGGAACTGGAGGGTCGCCAGTTCAAGCCCAAACAGACCAAGCACAGAGAGTGGGCCGGTACCTGGAGAGGCCCCCATGGCACTGCTGAGGTGCTGTGTACCAGCTGCCACCGCTCCCAACACTAGGATGGGTTCAAATCAGAGTCTACATTTCACTGTGTGTGCTGTGCTGTGTACATGTGTGACAATAACAAGAGGGTTCCAATTCCATCATGATTATTTTTAGACGTGAGGCAGCGAGTAACTCTTTTTTACCTAATAATTCTACAGAAACCTAGATTTTTCTTAGTGTTCTACACACATATGGCACACACATCTGGGTGTGGGGGGGGGGGCAATCTTACATTTCAAATAAACAACCCCAATCTTCCAAAAAGAAAAAAAAGATTGAATGTTTTTCTCCCAGAAAACAAACAGAACATAATTCATGTAGTTGAGGATTAGGACGTTGACAAATGAAGCTCCATTGGAGATGAGTGCAGCTCTCTCATTGCCAGCGTTTTCTGTTTGTTGTGGTCATTTTCTTTTGCAGTGCTAAGCCTCTCACTGCAGTCCACGCAGACACCAGCGCAGTGCTCTCCTGAGCAGCAAGGCAGCAGAGAGACGGCTGACAGGCGAGAGGAGGAAAAAAACGGCCTTTCTCTGCTTCCTCCCTCCCTTCCTTCCTTTCATCCTTCTCCGACTTCTTTCCTCACCCCTTCCCCTCCCTTCTCTGTCCTCCCTCCTTCCTTCCTTCCTTCCTTCCTGTCTCTGTTCCTGCTACACAAGGGCTTTCAGTAAAAATATATCGATTTCTGCCTCCGTCCTCTCTTGCCTCCCCTTCCTCCAACCACACACACACACACACACACACACACACACACACACACGCTTGTCTCTCTCCGTACCTCTTCAGAGAAGAAGAAAGAGCGAGCAGCAACACTTCATCCAGCGTGTCATAAATAAAAGGGCTGGTAGATATTCAATCGACTGATAAACTGACATCCTGTATCAGCCAAAGGGAAAGTCAATGGAAGAGCAGCCGGGAGGTCTCCCACACACAGACTGCTGCACACACTCACACACATATACACAAAAATTCACAATAGGCATACTTATGTACATGCCTAGAGAGGACACATACAGTATGTTGATCAGAGGAGGAAATGGTTCCAATACAGTCTGCTGACCCACAGCGCTGTTTTTTTTTTTTTGTACATTTATATGACTTGTAATAAGACACTCCAAATATATCTTAATGAGATTGTTTCATTGTAACGAACACGTGTAAGTAGAAATGTGCCATCAGTTGAGTTCAGGTCCGACTGCTCCGGTTCCATGCAGGCTCGCGTCCCAGCTGCGTCCCGCAGGCGTAACCCTGAAGCATTTATTATATTCATTTATTATACACATCAAGTCTATTTTTAGCGCGCCTCTATGGATGGTCTGTCAGTCCACCACTTTGGTCCAAACTGAAGTATCCAAACAAATATTGGAT
This sequence comes from Bovichtus variegatus, assembly GCA_943593645.1. Taxonomy (NCBI): domain Eukaryota; kingdom Metazoa; phylum Chordata; class Actinopteri; order Perciformes; family Bovichtidae; genus Bovichtus; species Bovichtus variegatus. The sequence continues at coordinate 9,051,135 of CALSCE010000016.1, read as the reverse complement.
GTATTGCTGTGAGATTTTGTACGGACATTAATGGTCCCCAGAGGATGAACCCCAATGACTTTGGTGGTCCCTTCCCCTTTTTAGGACCACCAGCAGGTTGAAATTTGGGTTTTTTAGTAAAATGTCTTGAATGGATCGCTATTAACTTTGGATCAGAGATTCATGTCAGGCTCAGCAAGAACTGTTATCACTTTGGTGGTCACTTAACTTTTTCACTGGCACCATCATCAGGTCAACTAATAACTTGTCTAAACTGACTAAATGCCTTCAAAACTTGTGGCGTCTCAATCAGTTTCCGCTGTGATTCAAACTAAGTGGGTGAACATCGCAAAAGGGATTTTGCCAACACCCACATGTTAGCATCCTGACGTTAGCTGTTAGCTGTTAGCTGTTAGCACAAAGCACCGCTGTACCAAAGTATAGCCTCGCAGAGCTGCTTGCTGTACACTTTTAGTCTCCTTGACATCTGACAGTAATTGAAGTTATTTCATATCACAGACATCCTTTATCCAATCGAACAGTCCCAATGACATTACTTAGTCCGCCTAAAAAAATAGATCCAATTTAATTTACATCATTGACCCTCAGAGAGAAGTTGCCAATGTACGTTGGAATACTTTCTAACGTACCCCCCCCCACCCGCCCTATAAATAACTCTTTCAGAGGAGAGGGGAAGAGATTCTTTCTTTTGTCCAACAACATTTTCCCTTTCAGTCAAACAAATTCAGCAAACTTGCTTTTCAACCCAGCCACAAAAATTGCCTTTTCATGTGTAAATCAGATGTCTTTTTAGAATATTTTAAATAAAACATAACTGGTGAGTCGAACATCAGCAAAAACGTGTTTCTCCTCCTCTCTCCTTCTCTCTTCAGGGGTGGATCGCGTTGATCTGAGGAGTCTAGTCTATCTCACCGAGCTAGCTTATTATCTCCCCCAGCGCTCTCTTATCTGAATGGATGTGATGTCAGCCTCCTCTATCTATCTGTCTCTGTCTGTCTCTAGGCCAAGTGTGCAGTGTGTGTGATGTGTTTGGGCAAGCTTGTGTGTGTGTGTTTGTTTGGGATCCTTCCTGCAGGATGATGTGCAGGATTCCCCCGGACTAACCGTGTCCCACCTGTCTCCTGTCTCACTTTCTGACTGTTTCTCTGTCTTGTCTCTTCCTCTTTTGTGTAATTTTCTTCCTCTCCGTCCATCTCTGTGTCCGTCCGTCTCATACAATCTGCTCATTCGCCGGCAAGATCAACCGTCATTATCTGTCAGGTGCTAAAACAAATAGATAACTCTGAAAGGTACTTCGTTTTTATGGCACCATATAAATTGTCAATCGAGACGCATATTTCAATCTCTGACAAAGCGGGAGGAAATCATGTTTGATGGGTTGTGTAATTTCCTGTGGTGTTTCCAACGAACTTGTGCTCACACAAACGGTAGTCTTAATTATTCTAGCTAATGTGTTTTTACTTACCAGTTACATTCATTAACCTCAATTAGCCTCAGAAAGTGGCATAGAACCACTGCTGGCACTTATTCCTCACGACATGGACGTGTTTTCTACATCTGTGTGTGTGTGCGTATGTGTGTGTGTGTGTGTGTGTG
>CALSCE010000016.1:9027783-9038399 GCA_943593645.1 Bovichtus variegatus | reverse complement strand
GTGTTGTATGTTCACTGCTGAGCAGTTAGTCCTCTATCTCCCCGCAGCGTAATCTCTTGATTTGTGGGATTGACCCCTCTTAATTCAATGGAAAAGAATCGCTGTGACAGCAACACTGAATGGATTTTCAATGCACTGCACCTGCTCTAATAAGTTTAAGGATAACCTCGGCCTTCCTGCCGCACACACAGAGAGGGAGACGGAGAGGGGAGTGGCAGATCACACGCACAGATATTGTACAAACTGAATGAAGTCATCGGCCTTAATCAGGCGATTGAATTCCTCCATTCTCCGTCCTCTTACCTTCCCCCAGTCTTTGTAATGTGTCTCTTCAGTCGGGTGGCTCTGATCAATGTCCTCACTGTGGGCTGTGTCTCTGTGGACTCATCCCAGGACATCTTCATTAGAAGTCTGCTGCCAGATCTCACAGTCCCCGACAATAAAGCCTGTTAAACCTCGGATCCATCAGTCTGAAACCTGGCTGTCGAATAGCTTTCATTTTACATTTCAGGAGGCTGGCTGACACTTTGTGCTCGGAATGACGCTTCAAGATGGTCAACACATTCTCACTCCCAACAGGACCCCTTTTTGCTACACAATCACATTTTAAAAAGGCAGTTTTAATTGGTTGAACAGGGTAAGAAGTCGAGTGATTGTTTGACCCATCCACCCACACCTCATTATGCTGACTTTATTACTCTTTATACTCCATCACTTGACTTCCTCCTTCACTCCTGCCATAATTACTCCAGCCACTGATGGCAGCCCTGCACATTCATGGGGTGTCATAGTTTGACGTGTAAATGGACTGCATTTATATAGTGCTTTTCCAATCTTTGCAAAGACACAAAGCGCTTAACAACACGTCAGCATTCATTTATTCATGGGGTTCAGTATCTTGCCCAAGGACACTTCGACATGGGATCGAACTGGTGGACGACCACTCCACCTCCTGAGACACAGGCACCCCGATGTGTAGGGTCTATGACCAAGATGCCGTGTGAGTTAGTGGGAGACGACGTGGTTGCTGATGTGTACATCTGCAAATATGAAGATGAAACTTGTGATCTTTAGGTTCCCCTTTTTTACTTTCACCCGGTTGTTTGTCAGAGTCACTGGCTGCTGCCGAGGCTGAGGTGACCTGGAACACAGGCGAGGTTGTGCCCCGCGCAGCATGTGTTGCGTGACCCAGCGTCTGGTGGGGAGTGTCTGCCGAGGCTAAGGGGAGGTCAGGGAGAGTCCGACCTCGACACTGGACCAAAACAGAAACGGGGAGAGGAGGTGAAGGAGAAACGAAGGAGGGGAGACAGCAGCCGGGTTAACGAGCGAGGCGTGTGGAAGATAGAAAGTATGCTAGACTGCCTGCAGTCGTACTTTTGAGGGAAATATTGTAAATTTTCAAATGATCATCTTCAAAATATGATGCATTAGTGAAGATTAAACCAAGTATGCCCAACCTTGTGGCGCCTGAATCCTTACAAAAGCACCTCAGTGGCCTTTTGATAGATTGATTTTAGTTTGGGTGGAGTCTGAAAGATGCTATAGTCGCATTATAGTGTTGGATCTTGGCCTTTTCTCATCCATTTGGTGTCGTACCATTAGTTGTGCTATTTTGTTGTAAAATAAGTTGTTCTAGTTACTTAACCCGATTGAGCATCTCTTGCAGCGAAAGTTTGTACGGCAGCAAATTAAAAAAATGTATTTAAACAAGAAGAGGATCAATGGCCCCCAAAACAAAGTGTGATCTAGTATTCCTTTTTATTTTTACAGGTCCTTTTGTTTTTTATTTTTATTCATCTATTTCAAAGCGTCCATGTAAAATGTATTTTTTTTTAAATAAGATTTTCAAGATGTGACTAAAATGTCGGGTTTTTTTCTCTTAAATGGAGACAAATTGTTTGAAAGTGTAATTTTTGCTGTAAATCAAAATCCCGACCAATTGGTCGAGGCTCATGATAAACAAAGAAATTAAATGTTTTATTAGTGCCCAAAGGAAGAGGCCCGATAACAAGATTTGTTTCATTGCTTTATCCTGGATGGCACCATAGTTAGTCTCGCTTACTGAATTGAAAATGACAAAACTGTATGCAGATAAAAATACTTACACGACTTTATAACACTTGGCATCTGGGGCACATGATTTCGTCTTTGTTCTCTTATCATATTTTACTTGAATAAACTAAATATAAATCCAAATCTTGTTAAAAAATAAATATATATATATATATATATATATATATTTGCATTACATTAGAACGTATTGTATCAATCAGAAACAGATCATGGGGTTTCTACTTTAAGGCCTGTTTATCCTTTGTACGTTTCCTGAAGCCACAACAAGCTCCGCTAATTGTCTCCAGTTCCATTTACAATTCTACTGTGGAATAGCTGTTATCCGTCACCAAGATCAATGTAAAAGTAATAATACTTACCCCCCAGTTAACAGTCAAGAAGTGCGTACAGCAGTGATACAAACAGCCTGCACCAATACATACTGCACCCACTGTCTCCTCTGAGTAATAGCCCTTTAATTACAAAGAACAGGGAGAAATCATTGGCAATTTTCAGGGGGACGACTAATATCTCATCCTGGGGGTGACGGACTGAGGAGAAGCAAGTAGAGAGAGCAGAGTGGGCCCTCTAGTGCTCAACATGGAGGAGTACCGGCACCTTTGTGAACGCACATGGAAGGATGCTGAGACATCAAATGCTCTTAAAAATATTGCTCCTCACTTATAAATCTGTAAATATTAAAACACCGCTCTACTGTATCAACAGCAAACGCTCACTGCCCAATAAAGCAGAAGGACGCCCGAGACGGATTGGGACTGATGTTCGTCAGGACTGAACAGGATTACTTGTGGACCATTACGTCACTCAGTCCTTTGCTTTTACGCGGCACATTATCCACGCCGTATAATGCACAAGAGTGCATGTTTCTCATAAAGAGATATTGTAGCGTTTTCCCCCGGCCTCCTCGTCTCCTCTTAATACAGATGAAGCAATAACTTGAGTGAGCTTCCAACTGTTGCAATATATCTGTAGCAGTAAAGCTGTGTTTGATGACTGATGGCTGGGCAGGGTGTGTGTGTGCGTGCGTGCGTGCGTGCGTGCGTGCGTGCGTGTGTGTGTGTGTGCGCCAGCCGGGGAAGAAGTATTCAGATCCAAATCCTACAATAAATTGTTCTTCAGCAAAACAATGTAAGAATGATCAGAACTATGTTGGTAAAATGAAGTAAAAGAAGTATTGGTTGTTATATTACTGTATAACTGTAACATTATTACTGATGTCTTAATGTGTGAGTAGTATTTTAAGCCAACATGGACATAAGTTGAATTTAGTGCTGCCTACACCTCCAGCAGTCTGCTGTTGGTCTGCACCAACTCCTTAGCTGCTAACCGCTCCAGCTAGTCTCTACCTGTGTGCGTCGGCTGTTTGCTTTTTTTAGCTGAAAACTGAAAACGAGCCAGGAAAAAAACAAAAACCATGAGCTAAAAGATGCTAAAACGTTCCGTAAAGCTGACGGGATCTGTAGAGCTGGGTCATAATTCAATTATATTACATTGTAATTCCTTCTTAATGCTGCACAGAGTAATCTCAGTCCTCTTCTGCCAACAGCACGGGGTGAATCCTTCTCCTCTTGGCAGTCTCGCCCTCGCTGCAGCCAACACAACTACTAAGCTTTGTGCGAATGAATGCGCGTTGACGGCGCCAACATGCAAATGAAAAAGCGCCATATAAATGCAGTCTATTTAGCATTTTCCACGGTTACTTTGGTTGTTCCACCATTTCCCCCACTGGGGATGGTAATTGAAAACCACTCACATTGATGCTCTTTGGTAACTGTGGATAGCTACCGACAAGAGTGCTGTCCTCTTCCTGTCTTTGTTGCGCAGGGGTTGGCAAGTCATTTGTGCAGTAAATCAAGCCATCGTTTTGATAAGTTAAGCAAAAAAAAAAAACTTGCCTAGTGTCACTTTAATGTAGCAGGGTAAAAAGTACAAAGTCTACCTTCAAAATGCAGCCGAGTAGAAGTGGCATACCATGGAAATACTGGAGTAAAGTACCTCTCTGAGCACTGATTGACATTGTGTCGCTGCTTGCCTGTATATGTTTGACTCCTACTTGCTCTCTCCTTTTTTTTCCGCCACGCCTGCTTGTGTGCACGTGTGTGTTCGTGTCAGTGGGCAGGCCACTGCAGCATGCTCCTCTGGCCCTACATCACCGTCTCCTCCTTTGTTAGGCCAGTGTTGGGGTGGATGTCGACAGATCTCCACGGCCTGCATGGTGTGAAAAGCCCTCTCATTAATTCTGCAGAAAAAGACTCGAATACTGAGCTCCGAACTCCTTTCTGCTGAGAACAGCCTTTCCCCGCATGCATTGATTTCTCCGGCCCGTTCACCCCTCGCTCCCTCCCTCTCTGTCCAGGCCAGCTCAGCACACGCTCCTCCACACTGAATCATCTGAATATCATAATATAGCCCATGATGAATGCTAACTAGACAGCAGCTCCCGCTTTGATTAATGAAGATACCGCGCTGGTTCACAACAGTAGACCTGGCGCCTCACAGCCGAAACAGCAGATAACTGTTCAGTAGGTATTAATCATGGTTAACCAGGCAGCAGTTTCTTACAGGACAAATGAAGTAGCTAACTGTGGACTTTGAGGTACAATGAGACCACCTCACACACACACACACACACTAACTGTAAAGCTTCATACATTCACACAGCGATGAGAGTACATAATATACAAGGTGAGCTTTTGAAGCCGGTTTAATTATGAGAGTCTCTGCACTGGACAGACAAGTTCGTACCTTGTTGGATTGTTACTCACTCTCTCGTTCCGTTGTCGTGTTTTTCCCCCTGACTTTGCAGTTTCATTCAAAAGCAAATCATCATCTTTTAATGCTTTTTTTTTTTTTTTTATGGCTGCATGGCTTTTCTTATTTCCCGGAGAGAAAAACAATGCGATGGCTTAAACAAATCTGTCATCAGTAACTAACATGCGTTGTCCATTAGCACTCGCACCGCTCTCACACCTGGGCGTTTTGGTCCGTTATGAGCGAGCCCCGGAGCGTTTGGTGCGAAAGCTCGATCAAACTCTGGTGTGGGCGCCGACTTCTCCTTCGGTACCGCGTCATTCTGAAGAATGAAATGCTCGACAAACATGCTGTTCTGAGCCGCTCATATTGTGCGCCTTCTTCTAAAACATTGGATTGATAGAAACAGCAAAGCAAAACCAGAACAACCCAGGACCACATACATCTGTTGTGGCTCAATGACTTCTGAGACCAGGAAGTGTCTCGGGCTGCAACTAACAATTATTTTTTCATTATCGATTAATCTGGCGATTATTTTCTCGATGAATCGTTTAGTGCCAGCTGCTCATCCCAGTTTCTCAAAGTCAAAAGTCTTTAAATGTCTTGTTTCGTCAGTCCAAAATATATTCACTGTAATATGATACAAAACAAAAGAAAAGCAGGAATTCTCCATGTTTAAGAGGCTTCTGACATTTTTGCATGAAAAATGACTTTAACGACTTTGAATCGATAAGTCGCCTCATCGTTGCGGCTCTACATCCGTCCCTTAGAGAAATGCAACAGTGTTGCGACTTCACCCCCAAATCACAGCAAGTCTACCGAGCTGCAGGCGAGAGAGCGCCCTCAGGCAGGTCATCTCGAAAACAAAAACTAAAAATCTGCTTAGTTTATGGAACTTGTGTTATGGAGTGAGTGAGTAAGTGTTGCATATTGTTCGTTTTCTCCACGCTTTCTCCATCCTTTCATCTTTCCTTGGAAACGATGCCAATTTCAATAAAGGAAAGCGATGGAACCGTGGCTCTCCTACAGCCTCCCTACTGTCCCCATGCCTCCCCCTAACGCTGGCACTCTATATAAAGTCGTAAGGACCAAAGACACAAACAAATGCTTGTGTGCGCGAGGATGAAACACTACCTTAATGATACAGAATAATATATACAGTATATGTATATAAATAATATATATATATCACATATTAAGACATCAGTAATAATGATCCAACTTTGACAAAAGTATCGGGGACAAGTGAACTTTAACGGAGCGGCAGGTAAAAAATCCACGATCACAAGCTTCTCTACAAAGTGAGCAGCAACAGTCCCTTGATGCTAGCGGGCTAACAACAGCATTTTATAATATATCTGTTTCAATATTCAAAATAAGGGCAGCAGCAGAGGCAACAACTGTTGTATTATTAATAATCAGGATAATATGGTCGTATATGCATTTAATAATTGAATGATGCCGAAGCAGCTCACGTACCTGCATTACAATAAAAAAGCAATGAGTGACGTATGGACATGGACATATGGATGTCATTTTCTTACTGAGAGCTTATATACAGTATCTGTTTCTTTTCTTCTTTTTTTAGATTTGCACTTTTCGCTTCTTTTCCTTTTTTGATGTATTTTTCACACGGCTCACAGAAGAGACAGTGACGCAGACGTAGACAACAAGCATCACCAGCTGGAATTGAATGGGAAGCGTTGCGATCAAGGTGCTTTTATTATATTTTTTTCTTGATTGTGTTTTAGGTAGCTAATGAAAAAAGTCTGGTTTTAAAACATGTATTTAAAACATGTGTAATGCTCCTAATACGCTTTAAGATGATGACGCAAATGTCATAACTCGGGATGTTGGCCTGTTTTTTAACTCCAAAAGAACCAAAAATGCCATTATTACTACCATTATTATTTTTTTCTCTCCTTATGAATGTAACTAAGAATATTTAATCAAGTACTATATTTAAATTAAGTACAATTGTGAGGTACTTGTACTTTGCTTGAGTATTTCCATTTTAATGCTACTTTATACTCATACAGCACTACAATTCAAAGTGAAATATTCAACTTTTTACTCCACTACATTTATTTAACAGATATAATTACTTTAATGTTGAAGTTTTCACACACAAACCCGACGACCAGATTATAAATTACGGTGATTTGTTAATGATTAAACTACTTAAATGTACATAAATTAGTTCAAATTAATATCAGCTCCTTCTCCAACAGCTTTATCATTAAAATGCTGCTTACATAACAATCAAATAAAGTAATGTTTAATAATTAATAATATTAATAATATATATTTTCATTTTCTTAAATTAAATGTATACATCATTAGGTTGTTTAAAAGTCAAACAATAGAGCAAAATATCCATCACAAAAGTTAAATGAAATCGCTTCTTTTTTTTTTTTTTTTGTCCAAGTCCAAAACCCAAAATGTTCCACCAATGTAAGACGAGGAAAAGAAACTAACTCTCACATTTTAGAAGATCGAGCGAGAAAACATTTGATGCTTTCGCCGTCACCTGTCAGACGTGTCCTCCCCGTGTGTGGATGAGCTAAGCTCAGCAGGTGCACACAGCCCCCTGACCTGTGTGAGGGTCACACGGACGCTGCGAGCTGCTGCCCCCTGGTAGCTGACCGGTGAGCGTGCCAGGCCCAGGTGCTTGCCCCTGCCACGGCCTACAGCGTGGGGGGGGGGGCTGGACACCACCCCTATCATCGGTCGTGCTCCAAGCACTGCAGGAGCTCATGATCAAAAGTGTCTGGAGCTTGTTTTTCACACATGTTAGAGAAGTAGACAGTAGTTTGCGATTCTCTCTGACCAATAAGTGGTCTGCAGTGTTTTAACTCCACCTTTAAGTATCGGCTCAGCTCGCTTGGAACCTCGGCTGAGGTGGTGCTAAAAAAAGAAGCAGGTACTTTTACATCACCTTACATTACAGGTCATCTAGCAGATGCTCTTATCCAGAGCGACTTACAGTGAACTAACTGCAGGGACAGTCCTCTGGAGAAACTCAGGGTAAAGAGCCTTGTTCAGGAGCTCAATGGTGGCAGCCTGGTGTTGAACTCATGACCTTCTAACTCAAAGTCTGATCACTAACTAGACCACTAGAGTACCATCACCCGGTATGTCCTAATGGGAAACAAAAGATAAATAAATAATAATAAACTTTTGAGTTACATGACACATCCTAAACTTGCAGTTGGAAAATTTCACAATCATAAAGCAAGATTTTATAAATCCTTCCCAAACTTTAATATTTTTCTATTTGAATTCCATTTGTACATAGTTCCATTAACCCTGATGACAAACGATGTACAATTTAAAATTTTAAAGAATAATTTTCTGTAGCCCCTGATTAAGCTTTATTGACTTTTTGTTGATGTTATTGTTTGCTTACTATATTTAAGTATCTTGTTTTTTTTTACATGTATTTATTACTTTTCCATATTTCATTTGATTGACATTTACTTTTTTAACTCACTGAGAGTGTGTAATGTGACCTGCTGAATGTCTGTTTGTCCACAATATTTAATAAAGACACAAGGAAAAAAAGAAATGCAGAGGGAGGAATCATTTCAAACTCATTAGTCAATTTTCCATCCATATTTAGTGCACAACTTGACACAATTTTCAGAAGCAAATGTGATTTACCGCACCTTCCCAACCTCAAACGGTTGAAAACATGACGGAAAACATGTTTGTTTCATGTATTCATTTAGTGTGAGCGATGTTTAAGTTATGTATGTCATCATTTATTTATTGCATTTATTGTTTCAATTTGCACTTTGTTGCATTTAGTTTTCATCAACACACAAACTTTTCCTCCTCAGCCAAGAGTAAAACGTTTTCTTTATGCGCAAACTAGAAATGTGCATTAAAAACAGGTGGATGGGAAAAAATCTGAAGCCTGGAAATAAGATTTATTTGTGTTTGTCATTCAACAACAATTTTATTGAGATTTCTGCCTTTCTACTGTTAATTTTTATAAATTTTTTACATTAGTAATAGTACACCATGTTGAGGCCAAATTATCTCTCTGTCAGCTGCAAAGCAACAAATACATCGGAAAACAAATACATGAAAGATATATACAGATATATATATATATATATATATATATACATAATCTCTGAGAAAACGTCAAAGTCATAGAAAATACAAAAACACTACGGACATAATTAACTGGGATCAAAATAATTCTTGCAGATCTTTAGAATCACCTCCTGAAAAAGTCGCAATTCTATATTAATCCTTGAGAAACTCCTTAGTGTCCATAGAAAATCATCAAAGCTGTAGCACACACAGGAAAATATTGAAATAAAGACGTGAAATAAAAACTATATTGAAAAGAACCTTGTTACGGGAAACAAAATAACGTATAAAGATGAATATGATCTTTGACAGTATGAGGAGAATGCCAGCTTCCATACACCATCTTAATATTAAAATGATTGGATAGTTAAGTAGTTAGAGGATATATTCAGTGTTTCTCAATATCTCTGTGAGAGGACACGTGCAACACAAATCATGTTAACTATTCATAAAAAGGATGACACATCTTTCGAGAGGCTGCTGTTCCCCAAGCTCACACAGTGGAGGTCTGGTGACGCACTAACACCACCCTCCAGTGGTGACAGAGAGGCATGGAATACCTCGTACACACAGCACATAAAACCACTTCAGTACTATGGTGTCAAACTCACAGAATCCCAAATAAAGTGATGACATTCCAAATCAGATGACAAATGCAGAACACATCATTTAGATGTAAATTGTGAGTCCCTCTATTTAAACCCAACAGGCAGAAGAATTATTTCATACAGTCTACCCTGTTGCTCAAGCAAAATCAGTGTGTTGCTAACGGAGATCTGAATCCAGAGGGACGACTGTGTTCATGAATGTAACTGTATGTTCAACCTGTGTGTGCATTTGTTGAACAGAACTGCCTGAGAATGCAAAGTGAATGTCAAAAACCTTTAAATCAATGTATCTGGTAATATATATGTACATACCATACAGCACAACCACTAGTCCTGTAATGTTGCCTACGTAAACAATGCTAGAAACGTTAGACATCTGCAAATATGTATTACACTTTAGTAGTCCATAGTAATACCAGAGGCATCGAAGTATCACTTCTCGTCATGGGTCGATGTATTCATTCTATTCTTCTCCTTGGATATGAAATTTGCATGGAAGTCGCGTCATTTATGGCTATTTACAGCGCCTTAAAAGCTGAAACTATGATAAGACTGGTACATGTTGTAATATTGATCTTGACTTCAGTACCAGCGCACTGCCAGAGGGTTAGGATCTGCTGCTCTGGCGCTAATGTTCACATAAGCTGACGTTGGTATGGACGTCATCCTCAAGCTCATAGTGTCAATATGTGTCAAGATGTCAGCATCATAGACGGAAGCTCTGTGGTTATATTTGACTTGGCATATTTTTGGCCATCATATATCAGGAACTTATCTTTTATCCCGAGTTCCCAATAGTTCCTATCACCTACTTCTATTTCCCAGAAATGCTGCCCTGAAGTGAAGTCCTTGACGTCCTTCACTGGCCAAATGAGAAAACCAGAACGAGATGCGGAAACGCTCGGAGCCTGGTTGCTTTTGTGAGTACAAAACAAACTCCGCCCATCATCAGACACAGTCAAATCTGTACATTTGCTTCGGAGTGAGAGCAGCTCTGCCCGGGGGGGCTGCATCACCTGAAGCATGTCCTTCTACATGAAGAAGTGCAGGTGGCTTTCATAAGGCCCGAAGACAGACAGG
>CALSCE010000016.1:8971680-9027773 GCA_943593645.1 Bovichtus variegatus | reverse complement strand
TTTCTATAGCATTTAAGCTCTTACTCATTTTCTCCACAGCACCTTCCTCCTTGTGTTCTTGACCTCATCTTCTCCCTCTCTCTCTGGTGCGTCTCTTTAAACTTTTTTATTTTTTCTTCTCTCTGTGTGTTCGCTTGGCTTTCTACAGCATAGATATCATCAGAAACATGTTGCATGTCTTCAGAATTTTCCTAAATTATCTTTTGCTTTGGTGATGAAACACAATTTCAGCTTGTCTTCGTGTTCAGAGCACAACCACTCAGCAACCATTACAATCAATAAACCAACCCAACATATAATGCAGGATAGAACAACGAGGGGAGAAGTGAACAACACTAGAATGATTAAACATTACAGAGACTTACAATAAGTTGTAATACCACTGGCATTACTACAAACACAAGCATAGACTCTCACACACTCATACACATCATACAAATCCCATTTCCTGTCTTTTTTTTTATGTATGTATTGTTTTTTTAAATTTTCTGTATATTAATCTTGTGTCTACAACATGTTAACATTATGTAGGTGGAGGCTTACAATTAGCCCAGTGGGCTTTCAGCAAATTCCTGCATCCATAATATTTGTTCCTTTTTATGTTGGTGTATTTTTAAATTGTCCAAGTAAACTTGAACTAAACTGAACTACACATAGTGTGTACAACACTTACATCTCTCAGCTTCTTTTGCTTTTCAAGCAAGACTTTTTCGAATGTTTCCATCAACCCTGGTTCTTTGCTCGCTCTCCGCCTGGCCGTTGACTCGGCTACAGGGACTCTCTGCTCCTGCCGGCCTCACATCCCCACATCCATCCTCATTCTCTGCCACTTCACATTAAATCTTCCCACTGTTGATCGGAACACAGTTGCCTGGCTCTGTGGACACTAGTGCTGTGTACTCAGAGAAAGTGTCACGCATTCTCTGTGCAAAGAGAGGAGAGGCCAGAAGAGGGCGACACATTCAGGATACTTGTCTAACACAAACTAACACACACAAGAGCAATGCTTCGAAAAGATTGCGGCCCACGGAGACATATATTCTTCAGTGTAAAACTCTCAAAAGATACAGATATAATTAATGTAATTGTTTATCTACAGTTCGCGACCAAAGAAGAACACTACGGTGGTAAGAGAGATGCAAGAGTGACAAAGTTAAACACATCTTTAGTTTACAGTAAATAAATGTATACATACACATTTAAATACTTATTAGCAGCAGTCCCAATCCAAATCATACAATGAAGTAGCAGTAGCCGATGGCACAGCCACTCTTTTATATTGCTGTAATATTACATGTCAATGAGTGAAACTACAATGTTTATTTTGTGGTCTTTTTGTTAGAGCAGCCGTAACTTATAACTGCCAAAAGTATTATTTTATTACACTCTAGTCAATCCAAAGAAAAAGCTGGTAGGCTAAAGTGCATGTGAAGTGGGCTAGCGTTGAACCTTTCAAGTTAAATGTAGGTACGTTTCTGCACTCCATCCATGTATTCCCATACAACGGTTCATATATTTTATATATTTTGTTCTATGAATGTCCAGCAACACTAGCCCCTGCAGTTCAGAACCTACTAAACCTACTACCTGCCAAACTACTTTGAAGCGTTTACGTGGGTTACGCACACATTTATTACGTTGGTTATATATGAATTATAGTGCAATATTCTGTGTCGTACAAACAGTGTATGAGACCAGCCTGACTCCATAAATGATTGACAAGTCATTATTCACAGATGTGTGCCTCTTTTCTTTGAGCTTCCTACAGAACTATATTGGTACCCCAGTATTAATGGTAAATGGACTGCATTTATATAGCGCTTTTCCAATCTTTGCAATCACAATTCATACCCATTTATACATTTACATATTCATACAGAATCAGAGGCTACCATACAAGGTGCCACCTGCTCATCAGTGCTCAACACACACTTACACACCGTTGTCCGTCGGGAGCAATTTGGGGTTCAGTATCTTGCCCAAGGACACTTCTACATGCTGACTGCAGAGGCCGGGGATCGAATCTTTTCTTGATGAGTTAAGGTGACTAACGACTTCATAATTGTATTGGACTCTAATCTTTCATCCGTCTTGTTGTCACTAGATTTGACACTGTGGATCACGACATCCTCCCACATTGTCTTTAGAACCTTATTGCTCTGAAGGGGCTGCCTTTTTCTGCTTCCACTCATACCTTAGTGACAGAACACAAAGTATTGCATACAATAATACCACGTCTCCCAGCCCTTAGGTCAAATATGGTTTTCCACAGGGATCAGTACTTGGTTTGTGTTCACTTGCTGCCCCCGGGTCGCATTTTCAAAAAACACAATATCATTTATCATTGCTATGCTGATGACACACACGTCTGTTGTCCTACAACAATGATTCCTCCCAGCTGGTTGAATTAGAGATGTGTAATGTTGGAAGTCCATCGCTGGATGCGAAATAATCTCAGGCATCTGAACGTACACCAAACCGAAATGGTGCTTGTTCGTCCAACTAGATTCACATGTTTCCATTGACCTTGCAGGCTGCACAATTTCTCAGACCCACACAGTTAAGAATCTGGGAATATTATTCAATCACTCTCTTAAATTTGAGCTGCACATCAAGTACAGTATATAACACATACTGTTTTCTTCCACCTTTGTAAAATAGCCCAAATATGCCCCCATTTTGTCAATTAAAACGCTGAAATCCTCATACATGCCTTCAAAAAGTCTAGAATATACTACTGTAAAACGTAAAACGCAGCTGCCAGAGTCCTCACCAGATCAAAGAAGTTGGAGCATATAACACCAGTACTGATGTCTCTGCATTGGCCACCAGTTCAGCACACATGAGCTTAATTTAAAATCCTCCTTCTTACCTATAAGGCCTTGAATGGACTAGCCCCTTCATATAGCTCCAGCCTTATTTCCCCATACACTCCATCTCGCCCTCTGCGTTCCCTTGATGCCGGTTACTTAACTATTCCTCACTTTAACAAGAACTCTTGCGGTGGCTGAGCCTTTGCCCCCCCATGTTCGGGAGGAAAGCACCGGTGATACTTTCAAATCCAGGCTGAAAACACATCTTTTTTTTCTGTTCACTCTGATCTTTCATCATTTTACCGGCGGGGAAGAAAATCACTGTCAGTATGCTCGTTACCTCAATCCTGTTATGGCTGTACTGTATGATCTTTGTTTTTAAATGTACTAACCTCAACCATGTTGTCCATATTAACATTATGACGTGAGTGTATGCGTGTGTACTTTTCACGTAATACTGTGTGTTATTCTTCTTGTAAAGTGTGCGGAGACTCATTGGCTAGTGCACACTTTAAATAAACTGAAGTTGAAATGTATTTGCCACAAAATAACCAAAACAAAGAAAGCAAATAGGTGGGAGGGAATGGATGAGTGTGCTGCATGGATGCTTTAAAATCAAAGAAAAGGAAATAAAAGCCACAACACAGAGGTGAGGCAATTTTTCCCAGAGGACCGGCTTCTGCTCCAGCTTGTGTACACGTCGGGCCCAGGTGTGTCCGGTCCCTGGAGACGGGAAGCAGAGTGACAGAAAGAGAGCGAGCCAAACAGAGGGCATCTTCACAGACGGCTGCGTCTGAGTTTCCAGAGATTTTCCCAAAGCCCTTTCATTAATTTACGGTACCTCCACATAAGGTAGCAAATTAACTTTGAAATACATTGTATCATAACTACCTCCGCCAATGAGCCTATATTTCAGTTTGGTTTGTTCGTCTCTCTGTCAGCACGATTATGGAAAACCACTGGCCCGATGTTCATGACACTTGGTGGAAGGGTGTAGCATGGGCCAAGGAAGAACCCATTCAATTACTTTTCACTTTCATATCACATTGCTATAGGCTCTGTGCTCTCCAAGTGCCCTTCTTGTAACTCTACAGGTTAGGCAGAATATCCGTGTGGCTAACAGCATTTCTTCCCCCAAAAAAATTGTTTCCCATCACTGTGCCGTTTAGGTACCCCGGTTTTACAAAAAATACTTATATCGTCTAAAATTACCAACTGTTATTCCCATATTTCCCATGGTCTTCCACTGTGTATAAGTTATAATATAATAAATATTTTGTTGGTACCTGATTGGTTCAAATTTCTCCGAATAAATGTTGACCACTGACTTTACAGATACCTCCCACCTATTTGTTTTGTGGTAAATATATAAATTAACAAACACATACATCACTTGATTCATTCATCTTGCCACATTTATAAAAACATTTTTTTTTACTATTAACTAGTAATGTAAAATACCTGCAATAAAGTAACAATCATATTTTTTTAAATATGTGAATAATGTTTGTCCAAGTCTAAGAGCTGCTCCGGTTCTAACAAAAGTGCCATTGTGGTCATTTAGCCTCATGCTAAAGTTAAGGATGTTTTATCCTAGTTCTGAGATTGGCCTAGATACAACTGACACGTCACCATACTGCAAATCATATTCCTTTGAATTTAATTTCATAATAATTTGATACTATAACTGGAGTAAATAGAGTCAAGGGCTACACAGGCTACGTGACACATATTGTTGTCATGTATTTTGAACTTTGTTAAGGTCATGGCCAAACCACAAAACTACTCATCAGCCACAGCAGTAACTTGTTTTGTCATCTGCTGGTTCAGCTCAGCAATTGGTTGAGAGCTGATAGCACCACAGGGGCTGAACATCATTGGACAAGAAGATGGCCTCTGGATTCAGTGAATCTTAAGTATAGGGGGTGATTAATGCCAAAAACAAGAAGCAGGAGAAGAAGGTGAATAAGAAGACAACATACTGTTTGTTGTATGAACGTCACTATTCCTTTGAAAGGGTTTAAAGGGAAATTAACTTCTCATAGGTGTCTGTAGTAACAGCCTTTTTTTTTTTTTTCTTTTTTTTTTCAGCTCCGAGACTTTCGTGGTTTGGACCCCCCAGGCAAATCTTTCACTCAACTATTAATACCATTATGTAAAAAAATATATATATTTCCAAAAGGCCTGCATTCAAAACGTCATGTAAGTAAAACTACAAAAGTATTATGAGCCCACTATAGGCTGTTCAAGGTAGAGGAGTTCATTTGAAATACTTCATATACTGCTGGATAGTTTCTTCTGCAAGAGTGCATCATATTTCAACTGTGTATGTTTTGAGTGTTTGTAAAATCTAAATCTGCAAAGTGACCAAATTTAAGTAGATTTTGTTTATAATGGGCCTTCTGTATTTGTACTCAAGTCAACTTTGAGTGCAGGAATTTCAGTTATAATAGGATTTTTTTTATGGGTTATTGTAGCTGGAGTTTTGTAGCTGCTGCCGGTATCAGTGCGAGTATATATATATATATATATATATATATATATAATATATACTATGTTGAAGCCTACGCAGACAGATACCATCTACGCAGAACAGTGTTCATGCAAAAGTACCATCATGAAATGTTTCATGATGGGTGCCATCATGAAACCAAAACATATAAATTCTCCCATTTTTTCTTTTAGGAGAAACAACAGGACATGATTTACAGGGCCGATATGTAGCAGACATATTTCAGGTGCAATTTAATTTCAGGTGGACTTTAAAGGCACGTACAGTTGCATGGCAGATATTCATTTATTTATCAGGTTTTCCCACAGTTTTGGTCTGATTAAGAGAAGGCAGCCTCTCCATTTATCTTTGTCTTAACTGTTGGAACATTAATGCTGCAGTGTCCGATGACCCCGAGGCAGTCGCTGGGAGTAAAGGTGGAGACAAGGGAGGCGCTGAACCATTCAGAGCCTTATAAGCCGCTATTACGATAACCGTGATATTTAAAACAATTGTTATATTGATATCATGTTAATAATACACATATGATAATATCGCCTTTTCACTATCCATTAGTTGAATTGTTTTTGGTTTTTTTTACACTTTTGTACAGTTCTGGCTACAGACTCTCTCCACTTGGCTCATATTTTCAGTGCGATTAAAATTTTTAAGTAAAAGAAGAATTTCACTGGAAGCATTATTTTTATTTTATTTTTTCTAATTTTCCGTGAATCTTTTGGCCCGTTGATAATCGTGTAGTCAAAATGTGACATGGTGACAGCCCTAAAACTAGTAATAACGTGTTCAAATAGACTCTCAAAGAGACAGGAAGCGGCAGCAAAGACGCTAACATAGGCATAATGGGCTTTTGATAAATAATAATAATATAAAAAAATATAGTGATGTGTTTATTCATATGTATTTTCCCGGTCTGAAGCTACAAGCTATTCCGCTTTGTGGCATCAATCGCCCTCCATACATAAGAAGGGCTTTCACCGCGGCTACAACTCGCTCGCGCCATAAAACAAGGGCGCTGACCGGGCTTTGCAATTATCTCTACCACATTCGTAGCCCTTTTATTCCACCAGCGACGCACGGCACAGATGACGGACATTATTGTGAGAAGAACGGACAAACACACGCGTATTCACAAAGGTAAGCCCATTTATTCGCATGTGTAACACTGAGGGATGCGCTCCGTGCGTAGTGCGGCTGCTGCTCAGCATCGCCAGCTTGGATGTGTTCACATGTCCACGGCTGAAAGAGAAAGCCTCAAATAACATTGACTCGGTAATCTGCAACATCTTGACCCAGCAGCAGAGGATATTTGCTGACAGGGACGCTTGCTGCCTCATCATCGTTCCCAGACGCCTTAAATCCCACTCGATGCGCTGAAATGAACAAAAGGCTCGTCTGTCAGCAGAATGTGGGTAATCCTTCACACGGAGCTTTTCTCTAATCCATGGACATGCTCTGCCATACGACACTGCGCCGTAGCAAATACTAGACATTTAGGGAGCAGCCTCCGACACCCGTGGAGCCGCAGTAGCCTGCCATTCCAAACACGCGTCAGTATGTCACGATTGTTAGAGGAAACATTCAAATGGCTCCTCTGCTCATTGCAGTTATATGTTCGTGTCGTGATTCACTGGAGGATATATGCATCCCGTGGCCCATTTCACGTACACCTTTCAAATCACACGGTGCCACGCGCCTTTGATTTGTTAATCGCTCTAATCGATTGGAGCTGGAGCAGCAGCATCCCTCCATGTGTGTGAGCAGAGGGTTTCCCATACAGGGAGGGACCACTGCTCGGTTTTTTGTTTTTTTCTTCTTCTATGGGAAGTGAGACCAATGTCACAAATCGGAGTAATACTGATGTGATCACGTCTTTTCATTGCATGGACAGTTAAATCCAGTGCCCGGAACATGTCGGAGTCCTAAGGCGCGCTGGACTACTTCGTGTGTCTTGCATCAGCTCCCGAAACGCACGTGTGAAGTAAACTGCTGCAGACTACAGATGTGTGACTTCCTCCACACTTAGTGTTGTTGCCTACATAATGTGCACTGCTATGGCCCGACACCCACACCTGCGCCCCGGGGGGCTGCGCGTGCTTCCTGGGCTTCATGCGATGCATCACAGAGCGCGTGTCGGGGAATTCCCAAACTGCGAAGCCGCCTCTGACGCTTAATGCGCCTCGAAAGGAGCTCGATTGTCCAGATAGGCGATCATAATAATCCTGAAGGTGTTTGACTGGAGAGCTTGTAGTTATTAGTAAATGTGCATCTGTTGCATTAATGTGCATAGATCAGCTGTGGAGCAGCTGTGGAGAGAAGCAGGCCGACATTCACATCCAGTGCTGGAATGTAACTAAGTAGGCTACGTTTACTCGAGTACTGCACTTAAGTTACTTTGTGCTTTACTTGAGTATTTCCATTTTATGCTACTTCATACCTCCAGTACTTCACATTTTGGAGGCAATTGTTGTACTTTTCACTGCACTACATTTATCGGATACATTTAGTTACTTTGCAGATTTAGATTATTAATATAAAAATACAAATGAACTAATAAATGATGATATGTTATTGTAGGTTATGCTACCCAGCAGTATATGAAGTCATGAAAAATTAGCCCCACCTTTAACAGTCGCAGCATTAAAGTTATGAACACATTAATGCATCAATAATTATCATTCAATGACATAATATATAAGATTCTGAAAGGCCAATCTACATAATGAGTTCTTTTACTTTTGATACTTTAAATATATTTAGATGCTGCTACTTTTATATACATATATATATATATATATATATATATATATATATATATACATGCAATAACTGCATTTTACTTTTAACAGAGTATTTCTGCACAGTATTACTACATTTACTAAAGTAAAAGATGAGTACTTCGTCCACCACTGTTTACATCTATATCTGAAGGTTCCCCTCTAGACATGTTTTAAGATATTACAAATAATCTATAATTAGTAATATGTTTCTCTCAGATAATAATAATAATACATCTGTAAATGACATATGCTTCTACTCCCTCCAGAAAGTCCAAAAACCATAAATACGCAAATATTTTTCATTTCTACCGTTTAACTTCTGAAAACAAAATGTCTCCTACTTTTCAGAAAAGTCTGTTCTCAGTGTTTGTGCGCTGGAGGCTTTGAGTTTCATCACACGTGTGTAACTTGCATAGTGGGCCACAAATGGCTCCAAACTACACCCCTCCACATATTACATTTTGATGAAGGTTTAAGTTCTCAGACTCTCAATTATGGAGATTTCCTGCTTTTCTCGGTTGTATGTCACATTAAAGTGAATATCTTTGGGTTTTTGAATGACATTTACAGACTTTCGTGTCAAACGGCTGTAGGTGCTCTAGTGGTTTAGTGGTTATGCTTCCAAATAGAACACAGGAAGGTTGTGAGACACTTAACCCTGACTTACTCCAGGGGACTGTCCCTGTAGTTAGTTGACTGTAGGTCGCTCTGAATAAGAGCGTCTGCTAAATGTAATGTGATGTAAACTCCTCATTCTGCACTGTGAAGCTCAAGCATCCAGCTGAAGAAACAGAAAGCTAAATATTTTTGACTGGAGGGTGTGTCTAAGATTTTCATGAAGTGTAACCCTAAATCTATACTGTAGAGTAGTTTTCCTTTTTTGTGCTGGAATCAACTGACCTATCTAAGGACATCGGCTCCACAGGAAACAATGCAGCATGCACCACTGCTTCCACGTTACATTAATCTGTCGGAGGACAGGTCCCTGTCCTTCTCCGGATATTACTTTGGTGAGCTCCAGCTGGCAGACGGTAGTGGTGATAAAGGCTATTAGAAGCAGCTATTGGTGCTTATCGTCTGGCTGCTGTGAGTAGGTGTGAGCCCAAATATGAGAAAACACAATATTTCTATTTTAATGAACCCTGTTCTACTTCTTGATACTCATAACATTATGCTTCCTTTTCAAGTTACTCACTTTTGTACGACATAGTCATGTCTCACAAAAGTCATTGCTTGCATCTGTACACCACGCCACACTAAAGTCATTGTTTCTGTGTGTGTGTGTGTGTGTGTGTGTGTGTGTGTGAGCTGTCAGAGCAGTGACTCAGCATTTCCTGTCAAACCACAAGAGACCTATCAGTCCTCATTAAAGGTTGAAGCCTCCTATTCATTTAGCTGTTTCTTGCACCTGACCACAGCTGCGACAAGCTGTCTCAGCGAAGCCTCTGTCAGCAATTCAACAAGTCAACAAAGCCGTATTGTTACACGGATGTCATCTGAGTCTTGTGTGATGCACTGTGTAAAAAAATCACACCTAATGTGGAACATCCGATTCTTTTTAAATGACGGACAGCACAGAGATGAACAGGGAGTTGTGTGTGTGCTGTGGTGAGAGGCGTTGTGCAAAACAAATGCAGTTTAATTTTGAAGAGATCGCCTGACCCAGTTCACAGAAACAGATGGGGCCCGAGCAGGACAAAGGACTCGCATGATCCACGTGCACTGTTGTGCACTAAAGTGGCAATTGAGCTTTGAAACTTTTAAGCCTTAAAATTTCAATGGCACCTATCACGTGTTAACAAGCCACGGCCGTTTTAATGTCTGTTGGCATGTTAGCTGCCCATGCAGTACAACCAGCTGGGTTCAAAATGGCTTCATTAGCCCCAATCAGCGGTGCTAAAATGATTATGAGAAACCAATTAGGGACCGTGTGATAATGATTGGGGTGGAGAGGGGGGCTTATTCTTATTTTAAATTTTATTAAATAACTACTTTGTTTATTACGGCCACTGAATGAGGGAAGGGAGCAACGGTGCAACTCCATGGCTGCTGATGGACACCGCAAAGTTTTCTCCCCACTATGGATTCCAAATAGTAAAAATCAATCTGAACTAGAATGGCACTCCGAAAACACAGACCTCCGCCAAGGCCAATGGTGCATTTTCAGCTGTAACTCTGCTGAGAGCACGACCTTTCCACTCCCCTTTTTTGTTTAGCTGGTGACATCGAACCTGCGATTGTCTCGGGTTATGGAAAATGGGGTCTATTAAAGGCAGCTATAAATAGAAATATTAAACAATACTACATAAAAAAATGTAAAATGCTTTTAAACTCCGGTTCTTGTCTAGACATTTGGAGTGAACCGTAAAGCATAATTCAAATACCAATAGGATTTTGAATGTGTTCTTGCTTTCGGAACACAATATATGTGAGCAGATATGTGTGAGCATCATACTGTCTGTCGAAAATTCAATGATGCCTGAGTCTCATACGCTTACCACCATAATAATATTTGTACAGTCCCTATATAGCAGTCTAGCTGAGACTGATTTTGATCATTGAACACACCATCAGCAACACAATACACAAAGAAATAGAGGAAGAAGACATTTGTGGCAAAGTATGCAACTCTAAAGTGTGTAGGTGGATGAGATGAAGAGCGATGCAGATAACATCCTCCTGAGCACCACCTGTCACTCACTGAGCAGATATAGAAGCATTAGTTTCATGTGAGAGTGAGGGCGAGTTCCTGGAAAATGTCATTTAGTGACTCCCCCACATCCTCTCTTCAAATGTAGCCTACAGAGCCAGAGGAGCCGTGCACCTTTTGAGATCAGCGTTTCGGATTGCACTCTGCGTCCATATTCATTGTTTCTCCCCAGTATTTTCATTCTGTGTTTTGTGGTGATACACTCTTGCATTCTTTATT
The DNA here is from genome assembly GCA_943593645.1 of Bovichtus variegatus. NCBI lineage: Eukaryota > Metazoa > Chordata > Actinopteri > Perciformes > Bovichtidae > Bovichtus > Bovichtus variegatus. The sequence continues at coordinate 9,016,742 of CALSCE010000016.1, read as the reverse complement.
TTTTTTCACAAAGCACATTTTCATCCACTTACCCGCCGTCATTCCTTGGAAGGCAGAGGAGCAGGTCCAAGCTGTGCAGGAAGCCAGAGAGCACCAAGCTTTGCCGGCTCGCTTCTATGTCTCGCATGCACATGTACGTCCCCCCTCTTGAACAAGTTGCCTTTTAGACTACACTAACATGAAACATGAAATGTAAGCCCCCTATTGGCTGGCCCTCTAGGTCATTTCTTCCAGTTGGTTTCACCACCAACAGGAGGCAGCAAGGTCACATGTGCTGGCATGTCTGTGAGATGTAGGGCAGAGGGTTGATGCTTGTCTCACTGTGTGTGTGTGTGTGTGTGTGTGTGTGTGTGTGTGTGTCTGCAGTCAGACACACACAAAGCACTTTTGATAATGTGTCTGTGTGTTATGTTACTGCGAAACGCAACATGTCAGCATTTGGCCTTTATTGAATTTAGTTTTTCCAATGTGCACGTATCAAACTCGTCTTAGTTACACTACACATACAATTATATGGTTTATGTTGCTGGTTTGCCTACTCACCCTGCCACATTCAAATAGCTACTGCCAACTTGTCCAATGCCAATGCTAATAACTCATTGAATATGCCAAGCATAAGAATACGAGTTTTGTTCGGACAAAATTAAAAACAATAAAGTACAAAATAGGTCTACATATGGCGGAATACATAGGGGTCCTTGTGCGAAAATGTGCTGCTCAGCCTCTATTAATGAATCTATTGTTACACTTAGAGCTGAAATGATTAGTTGATTAATCGATTAGTTGATTGACAGAAAAATTATCTTCATAAAAATAAAACAAATATTAATCGTTCAAGCAAAATGCCATATAGTTTCATGTTCCAGATTGTCAACTGTGATGATTTGCTGCTTTTCTCTGTTTTATATCATTGTAAACTGAGTATTTCTGACTCAACCTTGAACTCGGGGAAACTGAGATGGACATTCACTATTTTCTAGCTTGTTGTACACTAATGGATTAATTGTCAAGTAGAAGTACTTGAGTGTGTACTTGTTGAGCATCTACAGTTGAGTATCTGCGCTTCTATCCCGCTCTGTTCCTGTCTTATCTTGTCTTTTCTTTTTTTTGTGCAATCATAAAAGAGAGAAGACGGAGACAAGAGAATGAACAGTTGAACAGACAATCGAGATGCTTCAATGTCATAGAGGTGATGGGTAAATGAACAGCACTGTCTGTTGCCTGTGAGGCTAGTTGATGTTTGCTCTCTAATCTGCAGCCAAGCAGAAGACCATTATTGGGTCAGTGCCTACTTTGTCCCATCCCATTAATTCCCCACAGAGACAGTGGGGCCCGGAGGGCTCGGATTACCCTGCCTACTGTAAAATGGGCGACTACTGGGAGGACTGGAACTGGCTAGAACAGCAGAACTTGCCTGGGTGCTAGTAAATTGACCACATATTGCACTCGCTCCTGTGTCTTTTGAAGTATTAGAGAACTTTGAACATAAAAAATGTTTCCTAACATAAATGTGTGCTTGAGTGGCTCTTACACAGCTGCCTCCGGATATTTATGAACATCACCCGTGACTTTTTCTTCTAGCATAATCATAAAGTTTTGTGTAAAATGTCCTGACACTATTGGATGGCTTGCCATGAAATTTGGTAAAACATTCATGTGCCTTTCAGGATGAATTGTAAAAACTTTTCACCTAGTGTCATCATCAGGTTAGCGGTTACTGGTTACTGTGGTGTGTTTTCTGCATTCTGCAACAATTGTTAAACATAATAAGTAACTGCCCCAAAAAAGATATGGGAAAACGGACATGCTGTGTTTATGAGCTGTTGATCATTAAAGTTTGTTGGCCTTTACGACAGACATAAAAAGACAATGGTGTAAGAGCTAGAAGAAAAGGCCATGAGAAGTAAAGTCAGCAATCAGAAAATTAGTTAAAAAATGTCAAAACAAAATATCAGTGATGTGGAAAAAGCAATACGAACTGCAGGAGCTACTGGTTAATAATAAGACACAGTGTTTTGCCAGGCAGGGGGAAGTTGGGGAATCCTGGCAGAAAAGTTCATTAATGGTATCTAGAAGGAAGCAGTAAGAAAAAAAGTCAAGGACAGTGGGGGATCTGAGACTCTCCCACACAAATAGCCGTAAAAAAAGATAAAGAAAATGTTTAAAGGAAGAAGTTTGAGCATTGAAACATAGTCAATAAATAACTTTTGTGTGGCATGGAGTACGTGTGCAGGCATTACCTTTTTCCATTAAATATCTAACTAACAAAACACAAGAAGTCGTTCCTCCTCCACCCCATCTCATGCATGCTAGCATGTGCTAACTGTAAGGCTGCTGATGAAATTAAACGATGGGTGCGTTACAATGCCCATACTACCATAGTATTTAGTTAACAGGAAAAAGATTTAGTTTGTCCCAATACATAGTATGTCAATGCACTATCCCAAAAAATACCAGGATGTCTTACTTCATCCAGTTGCATTTTGCAGTTTGCAAGCCACCATGCTTCTCTGACAATATTGACCCACAATACTCAAGCAAGCAGATATATTAGCAAGAGGGTCAAAGTTCAAGGCGCAATGCTATGACAAAGTAGTATGTCCCAGTTGTATGCATACTGCATGCAAAAGTACATACTTTGTAAGGGCAGCTGCAGTATGTAGTTAAAGTAAAACATTGTGACATTTTGTTCACTCCCTAAGATGGGTTCTTGATGGCATTTACTTGTAGAGAATTAAAGGCATATTCCAGCCAGGAATCACTGAGGGTTCAGAAATGAAAGCCCTGAAGCAGACACATGAGCAGCGTTTTAAATGGGGTCTTTAAAACCAGCGAAAATAAAGGATCTAAGAAAGGGAAACTACCAACAGCAGATGCATTGTCTATTGTAGTTAATGAGGAAGTTATGGCACAGTGTGGCGGTACTAGTGGCTCAACCGAAGACAATATGCAGTCACAGAAACATGTAGTGCACAACACTTTACAGCGTTATTATACACAGCAGATCGGGATGATAGAAATGCATAGGTATTTTAAAGGCCCATTTGCGCCCCCTTATGACAGTAAACATAAAAAACCTGGAGCATTTAGTATTAGGGTTAGGTTTACAGATACCGAAGCTGAAAGACAGATGTACAGCCTATGTTCAGGTTTCTGTTTTTTTCTGGTTTGAATAAGTGTTTCACTGACTGGGACAAGCTGCATGCAATAAGAGTCTGACACCCACCTACTGAGGATCAGTCTGTCCATCTGGTTAACTACAGGACTCCTTATGTCACTACTTCTGCCTGCTTCACTCCATTTTTAATAGTGAATTTAGTTTCAAATGGGCAAAGATGGAGAAACCATGATTTGATTATGAATTTCTTGGCAAGGCCCGCCATGCATAGCTGGTTGAGGTTAAGCATTGATCTTGAGCGGTTAGGGTCAAGATAGCCCATTGGTCAGGGCATGGGACCTGAAAAAATGGAATAACGGTGCCTCGCGCGAGCATAGACGCCTGGCCAATCCTAGTGCTAGAATGCTACACAGGGCGGGTCTTTCCAAGAAAAGCATTGGGATTCATAATAATGCGGAGTGGGGTGATTGGGAGGACGGCCTGAGTGGTGCTTTGTTATTGGACTTCTTTGCTAGTCATGGCTTGGCCTTTAGAAACACGTGTTCGAGCATAGGGTGAGTCATAAGTGTACTTGGTACCAGAACACCCTCGGCCAAAAATCGATGGTGGACTCACGGTCATATCATCAGATCTGCGCCCACATGTGGAGCTGCCGAGCTGACAACCTATCATCACCTGGGTGTGAATTGGATCAGACAGCGGTGGAGGCTGCCAGACAGTACTGGTAAAACCACACTTGGTGGCCCTGCCGCTGGTAACTAATATTATTCAAGGATTTTCTTCAGTAATCAAACATCTCTGCACTCCTCCTGCTTATAAACAAAGAAAAGGGAACTAAATGAGTCACAAATCCACTTTCACAAAGCTGACACATATTCTCCAGCTATGAAGGAGAAGGAGAATACGATTTTATAGCTGGGTATCAAGGCTGTGATTGTCATCTGGTCAAATTAATGTTGGTAACCTCACAACATGCGCAGGGTCAACAAGGACAAGTACACAATGCTGCTGGAGTTAAGTTTACAGGTCTGTAGGCTTTTTCTAATTCAAAGTTCAAAGAGCTGGTTCCTGGAGTTACATCAGTGCTAGGTTCAAACAGGGTTACTTGTTCACACAGTGGACTCGTTCAATCACAGCTCCACTTCAGTTTTACGATTTCTCCTTTACTACAGTTTACCAAAGAAATGCTCTGCTACAGTAAATATTGTTTACTTCCCTGTAAATACGGATTTTACTTCATTGCAGTGACATCTCACATAGCAGTGTGTTCAAACACCGGTGTCTTTGCGTATAATTAACAGTTTGAGACTCAGTCTAATTCTGTTGTTTCTTAGATGTGTAATAACCACATGAGTGGCGTCCCCTTGATTCTTCTAAAGCCTTTGTTTACCGCCGAGGAGGAAAGACTCCTCAGTCCAAAGCAAATAAGTTTCTGCTGTGAAGATAAAGGACCGGGTAGGTGTAACAACTCCACGCTCTGATCTCACTTTGAAAACAGAAATGAAAAGGGTGAGATAGAAAATTAGATAGGAACGAAATAAGAAAGAAACCAGTGAGAACGTTTCAATTTGTGGCTTTGTTTGGTTCCTAAGCAGCCAGGGACAGAAAAAACAAACAGTGGGACAAGAGGGTGTTACCTCACCATCGTGCATTGTTAACAGTGTCCCGGTTTCAACTTTTAAGACACTTCCTCCTCTAGCCGTCTCATCATCAGCTGATAATGATCCACTCTCTCTCCCTTGCCTTTCGTGTTACCTTTTAAACTCTTACCTCACAAAATCATCTTCTTTATACTGAAGTGTCCCCGTCCACCTCAGACCACTGAGGACGGAAACTAGGTCTAACTTCACTTGGCCATCGATCAACCTGTCAATTAAACATAACACAATTTTTTTTTCGTACTTATCATGAGCGATCAGCTGAATAGACAACAGCCCACAGCAGCATGGTTGGATGGCCCTATTCATTTTCTGTTGTTCAGCAAACAGCATTGCTTGCCGTGACCCTCTGGTATTCTGTGCTCAGTGATGATCATGCAGAATAAGGAGCTTGGGAAGCTTTCCAAAGACCGCTTTTTGACTGCATTTTAGTTTCAGTTTCAGTGTCATTAGGCGAAAGAAAAGAGACCGCAGTGAGCATTTCATTTTGTGCACATGAACATATGTTGTTAGTAATAAATATTAGCTGTCAGAGAGGTATGGAAGTCTGCTTTTTTAAAGCTGCGTTAAAAGATTGTTAGGCCACCAGGAGGCAGAAAAACATCAAAACAAGCTGTCAGTTACAGCCACCACAAATCACCACCTTGTCCTTGATGGCTAACCTGTTAGCAAACAACTAATGCGTGTTTGGCCCGTGTCTGCTTGATTTAATTCATTAAACGTGTGTGTTCTTCGCTGACTTGCTAGCAAATGGTTCGCCAAACGTTACATTCAGGAGTCAAGTTGGCTTTTGTTCTATGTTGTGTGGACACTGTGAGGATGGGACAGGCTAATACTCGCTGCCTTCCTTGGTTGGGTTGCTTAGGTTTTGGCATGAGGAGCGACTTTGGTTTAGAGTTAGGGTAAAAATATCAGGGTAAGTTTACAGTGTCCCTTGTTCTGTCTCCATGTGTGTTAAATACAGGCGATGTGACCTGTGGTCATGGAGGCTTTTGAGTTTTTGAAAGGCACCTTTGATGGCGGTGAATAGTAACAAACAGTCAGTGCACATGTAACGTGTAATTAATCTTTTGTCAACAGATGTTTTGAAAGCCCATTTGCTCGAAAACAGACACCCGTTGCTCCGAAGGCCCATCACTCCGAAAACACACACCCTGCTACTATGGCGTGGGTGGATCATGCCTTCACTTTCAATCTACCTAATAATTTGTTGTGGGCTTATGTTTGTTGGCCTCATTAAAGATGCTTTCAGAGCAGTTACACATTCATGAGCACCTGAAACTCAATGAGATAAATGTAGTGATCAAGAGATACAAAGCAGATTGATACAAATTACGGCTTTCATTTTTAGAAGAAATGTTTAAAGTCAGATGTTCTAGCTGTGACTTTGCCGAGAGACACGACAGATTACACGTTTGTCCCGGACTTCCACGACGCACGCGATATCATCGGAAAGGTGGTGCTAGTAACGGACTCCCAGGAACAAGAAGGTAAACAAACACTGCCGGCGTGTACGATGCTCGCTGTCTTGTGTTGTGCGAACAACTGGGACTTTTACTCTGTTTCACAGTTCAACCACACAGCAGCAACAACGTCATTAATCTTACAGAGTTTACAGAGGAGCGCTCTGTGCTCCTATTGGTTAAAGACACAGACGTGAGGGAAGACGCCATGAAAGGCAAAAAAATTATGACATTTTTTGATCAATGGTGTTACACACATTATTCCTCAGATGTTCTGGTATCATTATTATCTGCTCAGCATGGCTCATTAGTTTTTTCCCATTTTGGGTTTGTGAAGGCAACAACAATTGCATAGTGTACATATATTCAAACAGATTATAACAACTCAAATATTCATTTTTTCACCCACATTTGTAAGTTTGAAAAAAAAGTGACAGCCATAATACAAAAAACAGAATGTCCAATCCCTTATCTGACAATGTAGATGATGTGATGAACCATTGTTTATTTTAGCAGATAAATGCAGATTTAAAATTTTTTTATTTGCTTTTGAACTTTGCTGTGTAAGTGTGGAAAGACGGAAGCAGAAGTAATCAAACAATTTAGTTTAACCTCCAGCGGGAGGCAGCAGAGCTGCAGTGCAGTATCAGTGAGCAGTTGTCTCTGAGGTGGATTCCACGTCCCTCCCTCCGACTGCCTGCAGGACTCCACTGATGGGGTGTGTGAATATGGATGTGTTGCCTCAGCGATGACTATAAGAGGCTTTTATAGACAGGCTTAGGACAAAGCATGGATACCACTCGCTGAATCTCCATCGTTACGTTTCTCTCTCTCTTCAAATCCGTCTGTCTAATTGATTCATTGAAATGCCATCAGACCTGTTGATTATCAGAAGCCGTAATGGAGGTAGGAGGCTAAAAAGAGCACATTTATAATTCAATGTATTGTTATATATTTCGAGCTTTGCTTTTGTGATGAAGTTGAATTTTTGTGACTGATTATAATATATTAATAGGGATTGCCAATGCATATACTCTTATTTCTAAAGCCTGCATGCTGCTGTTAATAAGATAAGATAAGATAGAACTTTATTTATCCCGAGGGAAACTGTTGTGCCACAGTTGCAATACACAGTAGGAGACAGTATAAGATGCAAAAATTTACAAAGATTTACAATAATGCAAAATGTTTTATACAATATATATATGTAGAAACATTTTAAAATAAGATAAGCTGAGATGGGGTCACGTGCAATTTTAAGGTGCAGTTTTAGGGTGCAATATTAAACAAGATGAGGTAAGGTAAAACATTAAAAAAAATGTGTGCTGTTTAAATTAAATTATTGTGGCATACAGAAAAGCAGAGAACATTTAATTTGTGTAGATAGAAAAGTAATTCTGATCAGAGAAGTACAATAAAGAGCTACTTTGGAAGCGGTGGATGTACATCTGTGCTGATGCGACCTGAAAGCAATCAAATCATGTATTCAATTATCATGAGTGTGAATATTGTGTTGCAATAAAATGTTTATTTACAATTTGAACATAAAAAGTTGAATACGCTGATGTTTTAAGAGAGTCACAGAGTTGAATTTCTTTTTATTTCCTGTTTGAAAATGAAATATTTCCGTGCAGCAGGCAACCCCAGTCACATCGCATGCTGTGCTGCTTTATTTTTCGTTTGAGTTATGTCCTGTATATCAGCTAACATGTTTACTTGTGATTAATTTTATGAGCAAACGAGTCAGCGATGGCAGTACTTATATTTTTATTTTTCTTCTTCTCCTTTGTGTTACACTGTTAAGATTACTGGAGATAAATGATCCAGCTTCTACTCACTGTAATAAATTATGAACTAATGTTTTAAAGTGGCCGTCATATTATATCCGGCATGACAGCCACCCTGTGAGTGTGTTTTTGCTGTAGAGCTGTGGATATTATGTCCCAAGCTGCACTAAAAGGTCAAATAAAAAGTTGTTATACAACAGCTGGATCTGCACACTGTCTTTTGATGTCGCAGTTGACCAAAGCTGTGATCTGTGTCGGTGCGTGCGGGGAAAGAGAGCGTGTCTTACGGTCCACTCCCTGCGTCTGCTTTTTGAGGTTTCATAGGTTGTGTGTAACTTCTGATCATAGTTTTCTGTAGATCGTGTTGGTAATAAGAACAGCTTGAGTCCATTCTCTCTGCTGCACTGTTGCATTTCATACCCACGGCAATGTGTGTATGTGTGTTTGCCTGCCCTGGGATCCATATGTGGCAAACATAAAAGGAAGCAGCCAATAACCTGTAGTGGAAGAAGTACTCTAACTACTTTTACTGAAGTAAAAGTTCAGAGTACACCACAGTGTAGAAGTACTCTGTTTAAGTAAAAGCACAAAAAAAGTACTTAAAAGTAGGAAGAGTAAAAGTACTCATCATGCAGAATTTCAGAATAATGTAATTATTGGATTATAATTATTGATGCATCAATATGTATATTATTTTAATAGTGCAGCTGGGGAAGATGTACTGTACTGTATATACTGTCCAGAATTTCACCAGTGGATCAGACGAAAAAGATTTGTCTTTATCCATAATAATACATCCTAATGGATTTGCTGGTAATATTGTGTATTATTTATCTGAATCTGCAAAGAAAGTGTTGACAAAAGGTATCAAATAAATATAGGGGAGTAAAAAAAAAAAAAGAAATGTTGCCTGTGAAATGTTAGAGTAGAGTAGAAGTATAAAGTAGCAGAAAAGGGGGACAACAAATTAAACAAGTTTAAAAGATTCTACTGTTCTGATGTTTTGATGTCAGTCTCCATTCTTACTCTCAGCTTTGTCACGGAGTTATCCATTCAGACCTATCTGCATCATCCATTCATGCATCCATTAAAAACTTCAGTGACTTAATTTTGCTTCATATTGATTTCTTAATTCTCTCTCTCTCTCTCTCTCTCTCTCTCTCTCTCTCTCTCTCTCTCTTTCTTCTCCACAGGATGCCATTACTCAACGTCAGTATGAATCACCTGTACAACCTTGTACAGATATGTAAACAAGAGCCCTTGGAGAGCCTTAATAAATATTTAGCACTGTGGACACATGTAGCACGCGATACAAGCCTTGAATAGATCATTTCAGGGACATTCACCTTGAGCCTCTGAAGATTGTAAACATTAACTCCCCAGTTCAAAGACCTTCCACATCCTCCCTCCTTCTGACGCAGTGCCCCTCAGAGGGGAAATGCCCGTCTTGCTCAATGCCGACGCCTCCTTCAGCTCCAAGCAGGAGCTCCTGGACCTTCAGGACTGCCCTCTCAGCGGGGGCCCCTCTTTGGACACCCCCAGCCCCCCGGACTCCCAGACTGGCAGCCCAGTGGGCTCAGGCCCCAGAAGCCCTGGCAGCCCCGGAGCTGATGGCCCCGTTCGGCCCCGCATTTTCACGGGGGCTTCCACACTCCCGGGGGAGCTACACGGGGTAGAAACAAGATCCCACCCAGAGACTCCGTTGGGGTTAAAGCTGATTTCCACCGACTCGGATCAGCTTTGTGGCTGGGGGGCTCTGACGCCCAAAGCCATCCAAGTTTTTAACACCCCTCGTTGGGTGCTGTTCTTCCTCTGTGTGGCATCTTTCCTCCAGGGGATGATAATCAATGGCTTCATTAACACAGTGGTCACCTCCATTGAGAGGCGCTTCGACCTGCGCAGCTACCAGGCCGGCCTCATCGCCAGCTCCTACGATATCGCTGCCTGCGTCTGCCTGGCTTTCGTCAGCTACTTCGGCGGGACGGGTCACAAGCCTCGCTGGCTGGGATGGGGAGTGCTGATCATGGCTGTTGGTTCTCTGGTGTTTGCCTTGCCTCACTTCACCACTCCCCCCTACCAGGTCAGTCTCACAGAACGAACAGTTATGTGCTCTGACAACCGCACCAGCCCTTGCCAGGACAAGGAGGGCGGGGGATTGTCCAGCTATCGTTTTGTCTTCATGTTGGGCCAGTTTCTACACGGTGTGGGCGCCACGCCTCTCTACACGTTAGGGGTCACGTACCTGGATGAGAACGTCAAGTCCAACTATGCGCCTGTTTATATTGGTGAGTAATACATTCAGTACAGCATGTTGCTTTGCTTTGTTGAAGTAGCAATCACTCACTAACAGCACCAATGATTTTTTTATTATGTTATATTGGTAAAGTAATTATCATCTCTTTCTAATTTGCCACTTTTTTCTTTGCATGTTGTGTGTTTGCTCATTCATCCTTATATGTATTTCTTGCTGCCCCCTCTTAGTCGTGTTGGGTCTTAGTCGACTGGGATTTCTTTAGATTGATTCATGATTTCTTTTTTTTTTTCCTTTTAATGATTAATAACTTATTTCCAAGAAAGTTAAGATCAGATCACATCTCTGCCTGATTTTTTTGTGGAGAAACTCAAGTTCTACAAATCTGTCGATTAAATCAACTCCTCGATTAGTCGTCAGAAGTCTTGGACAGCCCTACTAAAAATGTGTGACATGAAAAGAATGTGATTTTCAAATCGCATATGCAGTATATGATTAAGATTTTCTCTTGCGAATTTGGAAATCACATTCTTCTAAATCACAACTTTTGATTTAAACAAATGAATCGGTCATACAAGGTGTGACAAGGTGTCAAATAAATATTCATATATTCATAGCGTAACACATGTGAGCACTTTCACAGAAGAAGATAAGTTGACACCTGTAATCTAACTGTTACAGCACAGTTGTACCACACTGTTTCCCTCCAGTTTTTATTGTTTCTACATTTAATCAAAGTGTTTTATGTTGTCAATTAAGTTGAATATGTGCAACTGCTGTGAAATGTCCCCTCTAGGATCTCAGAGTATGTATGTGTCTCTCCAATGGCACTATATTATGACTCCAATTAACAGTACCCATCCAGAAAACTATCGCAGCCCCATTACTGAGGAATGGAAACCGATAAACGAGTGTATTGTGGAGAACTAAGTGTGTTCCGCGCACTCATAAACACGCAGGCATACTGTCAGTAAAGCTATTTAGCCTCTCTTTACCTTTACATTCAACACATTGTCTATGATGTTGATTATTGTGTTGCTTTCAACAGAGATCAAGTGGCAGCCCTGTCATTTTGACTGTCTCCGGCTCTTGTAATCTTCACCACTCAGCCTCCACTCTGGACATCAATAGTACAAATCTTCACCACGCGCATTACAAACAGCAGCGGAGCACTAGCGTAACCCACTCAAAGAAAAGCTCTCAGCAGAACACACATGCTCACATCAAGCTCCTTTTTTCTCTTTGTGCACAGACTCAGAGCCCAGTAAAGAACAATGGGGCTCTTTTAACCTGTAGGAAACAGGAAGTAGACAGTCAGTGTACTGACACACCCGTGACCTGGCTCTGAGTGCCTCTCTCTCTCCCCAGGGATCTTTTACACGGCTGCCATTGTGGGTCCAGCAGCGGGCTACCTGCTGGGAGGATACTTTCTCAACATTTACACCGAGATCCAGCTGACGTGAGTTTGCTTTGTGTGGCAGAATGGATTAGAACACACTAGAATGAACAAACTAAGAGTATATTTAAATAAAATAGAACAGAGTACAGTATAATAGATATAACGGAGAAGAATAGGACAGACTGGAGTATAATAGATACGATAAGATAAGATAGAACTTTATTCATCCCGATGGAAATTGTTGAGCAACAGTTGCAATACACAGTAGAAGACAGTATAAGATTCAAAAATTTACAAAATGTATAAATAGTGCAAAATGTTTTATACGAATATATATATGTAGAAACATATTAAAATAAGATGAGCTGAGATCGGGTAAGGTGCAGTATTCAACAAGATGAGGTAAGATGCGGTATTTGGCAAAATAACAACATAAAAAAAACATTAGCATAGAACAGGCTCTAACTATAGCAGGTTAGAAATATTTAGAATAGAGTAGAGTAGAATATAGGACATAGTGGACTAGCATTTACTGGTCAATCTCAGTAAATGTCACGTGAGTCATACAATGTGTGTGTGTGTGTGTGTGTGTGTGTGTGTGTGTGTGTGTGCGTGCGTGCGTGTGTGCGTGCGTGTGTGTGTTTCTTTCTTGCAGGACAGAGATGACTCCGGAGAACCCTCTCTGGGTCGGGGCTTGGTGGATCGGTTTCCTCGCAGGGGGAGCAGCAGCTCTGCTGGTAGCGTTCCCAATCCTGGGCTACCCACGACAGCTTCCGGGTACTACTCCAGTCCACGCGCACACACACACGCACACACACACACACATGTTGTCCTGCAACAGATAGGCAGTAAAGAAGCTAAAGAGTATTCACATACAATTTTTTTATTTTAGCTCGAGGCACAAACTGGTATGGGAATGTCAAAGGTCACTCAGTCTCACTTCCTCTTCCTGCAGGCTCTCAGGAGTACGTGGCCATGCGGGTTTCTGAAGCCCACCAGCTTAAGGATGGAAGCCACACCACGGCCTCAGACCCTCAGTTTGGCAAATCAGTCAAAGACATGCCAAGGTAGTGCACTACCCTACCTGTTCATAAATCACAAAAGTAGTTATTTTAGTAGCTCTTTCCTGAAGTTCTTTTCGGCGCCTGGCAGTGTGTTATATGTTTCATAGTAGAGAGCAGGAAGTTCATATTGCACATGCTAAAGTTAGTTTCCTGCTCCTAACTTGTAATAGCAAAGAGCAGGACTTTGATGGGGCTGTCGTCTCTTTCGCATTGACCGTGAGACAAACGTTCATTCTCTCACGTATTTAAAAAACTCATTTATAACTGATAACGTTACGGCGTATGACTTGGCACAGATAGACGACACACAGCGTAACAGCAGCGCCGTAAAACACTGCGGTCAAGTGAGTTTGTTTGCAAAGCCCTTCAATTTTGATGTGTGTCTATTTGTGCTGATTAAATTAAATAGAACAATTGCAAGCTCTGCTACTAGCTGCACATGGAGTCTCAATGTGATTCCATGTGTAATGTTAGCTAGCCAGAGCCAGCAGATCTATCAACCTGAGACGTTCTGGAATGAGTGCCAAAAACAAATTCACTTCTAAAAATAAATGTCTATTGTATAAATCTTTAGTAGTAACCGGGTTCCAGCAAGTTGCTCTATTTCCTAACACTGAAAATGTCCATATATTAGCGATCGTGACATTGTGACGGTATGTTTTCTAACCCCCTGCGGCGCACATCCTCAACTTTAAAAAAAACTGCAAACCGTTCTAATGGGAATGGATAAAGAATGCAGGCAGGCAACAAGTATTCTGTTATTGATAATATGGCAACAACAATCCTTCCAACAACTGATTCAAATATAGAGGGAATAAATGTCACGTTGTCAGACAGGCACTTTTTATGACTGCAGAGTTTTACAGATGTGTGACAGCCTTTTCGGTTCTCAACTGTGTTGACTCTCAGCAACCGAAGGCTGATGTCACTGCTGGAGCACTGGGGATTACAGAGACAGAGTAAGGCGATAATCACGGCACATTATATAACGTGGCGATATATCTTTGGATCCAGTGCCGTGTTCCTCTGTTGTAGGAACGTCTCCAGGCTGTTGAGATTAGCGCAGTCTGGTTTCATTAAAAAGCAGGATAAACTTTATTAGACTGGCGCCGCTTACTCTCATCTCTCTTTGTCTCTCCAGGTCTGTGCTGCTCCTCTTAAAGAATCCCACCTTCCTCTTCCTTTGCTTGGCCGGGGCTACGGAGGCAACTCTCATCGCTGGCATGTCCACCTTTGGTCCAAAGTTCTTGGAGTCACAGTTCAGTCTCAGCGCATCAGAGGCTGCCACATGGTTTGGTGAGTGACTAATAATAATAATAAGTCCAGAGCAAACCCAAATGGTTGATCAGATGTATTTCAAAGCCATGTCAACTCAGTATATTATACTATAGTATACTTTTATTTCTCATCCATGCTAAGAAATAAAAAATGCATAGACAGAATTTTGCTATTTACGACTGAACCTTTTCTTTGGAGATGTTAGAGACATTACCTATCTATAATCTAACACCTTTTTATTTTATTACCATTTAATTTATATTTCGAAGCAACAAGGAAGTGCTCATCTGCAATATTTTAACATTTAACTACACCAGAAGTAGGAATATGTCACGTGATATAGGTTGACATCTGCATTCTCAGAATGCTATTCAGCAATTTTTAGAAAGTTAGCAGTTGTTTCATTCAGTGGTGGGTTTTTGTTTAAGTAAACAGTAGAGATAGCAGGAGCGAACTCATCTTTTTTTTTTCTGTGGTGTCTTATGCAATGCTTTATGCAATGTACTTTTATTGAATTTACTGTCATTCATGCAATATATATTTTACTCATTGATTCGGAGAGATGGACATGAAAAAGAAACTTCATGGCTTAATGTTTCACTATCATTAAACAATGAATTTGTCTTGCACCAGCCAGAGGACTGCCTATTTTTTTCGATGGCCCATTACTCCGAAACCCTAATAGTCCAAAAAATGAAAACTAACATCCAGTCTGGAAAGGTCCGATGACGTCTTTCTGCATAATGATTTGCCTTGTGCTAATATTAGCTGCAGGCAGAGTGTGTATTTTTGGAGCAATGGGCCTTCGGAACAATGGCCGTTTGTTTTCGGTGTAACGGGCTGTCGGACAAATGGGCTTTCGGTCCAATGGGACATTTTTACGGCTATTGGTGTTTTTGGAATAATGGGAAGACGGAACAATGGTATAGCACCACTGGCCAAGCCTTGGGAATCTTTCATGAGATGGAGTATCTTCAGTGCAAAGTGGAAGCTAATGCGCTGTCCACACAGGAGAGGGAGCACAAGTCTACTCAGTAGATTTCATAATTTACCTAAATTGTCATACTTAAGGTCTCCAAGTACAGAGTTTGACATGATAATGGTACTCAAAGGACCTTTCTTTGATTACCATTATCATGTCAAACTATCTACAATAAAAACTAATCGGATTCATCCTTTGAAAGCTATGAATATTCATAATCTGGCCACAGCAAAACGTCCTACCATTGTTTGTTGTGAGGTGCATTTCCCTTTAAGGGCCTTAGATTGGAAGTGCAGCGGGACTTCATGGGTATTTGTGCTGTTCTTCTGCCCCTCCCAGGATACATGGTGGTACCAGCAGGTGGTGGTGGCACCTTCCTGGGCGGCTACATCGTAAAGAGATTGAACCTGCGATGTCGGGGCATTATCCGTTTCTGCATGGTGTGTGCGATGGTCAGTCTGCTCGCCATCTTCATCTTTCTCATCCACTGCCCCAACGTGCCCATGGCTGGTGTCACCGCATCGTACCAGTACGATCTGATGGAGAAACACCAAGTGGACCAGTACAAAGACCTGTATGACGAGCCCAGCAAGCTGCGCTTTAGAAACAGGTGGCCGGTGTTTGTGTTAGCGCCTGATGTTGGTTTGTCTGTTGACTAAAATGTGTTGTTGTCTTAGTTACATATAGTTCATTTAACTTCAGTTTTGGAAGAAGTCAGTGTGCAGGACCAGTGATTTGTTCCAGGTGTGTTGTTGCAACTTCTCTCATTTCAGTGGGATTTGTAAATGAATTTAGTCCATAAAAGTTTTGTTTCTTTCCCTGCAAGAACCGGTAGAATTAGCAAGCATTGCATTTCTGAGGAGGATACGTCGCACCAATCAGGGGCACACAATGTTATTCTGCAGATGCATCCAGGTCATTAAATATATCTTTGCATTAACAGTAATTAATTAGTTTGTCATAATAGTTCTATGCCTCTGCACGAGGGACAGCTGTGGCCGCAGGCATTATGTGTTTGGGTTGTCTGTCGGTCGGCCAGTCCCATTCTCATAAACCAGATATCTCAGAACGTCAGAACGCCTCATCAAACTTAGCAAAAACGTCCACTTGGCCACTCGAGTATGAACTGATATTAATTTGGTTGTCAAAGGTCACTGTGACCTCACATAACACGTGTTTGTCCATAACTCAATAAATCACACACAGATGTCTGATAGGATAAAATGAGCAAGTGATGACATTTTGAACAGACACATGGATGTAAACTGAAACTTGACTGGTTTGTGTAATGGCAGTGATTCTAGTTCATCGTTGTTTTAAAAAACAAACTAAAAAGTCTTGTTTCAGTTCTATAACTCCTGTAACTCCTTTATGCTCATCCTTAGTGCTTTGCAGAGGAAGTTCGTTAACAACGAATAGAAGTTGATGGGAAGTGCTGATCTGTCTACAAATAAACATTTTACTTTCGCTTAAATTATCTAAAGACTTCGTTTCATTATAATCTTGGAGGGAAATGTGAGGTATGTTAGGTGGTAAATGGCTCTGTGCTTCAGAATATTACCATCATGGTGACTTGTACACTAGTCTCTTAGGAAAACACGTATCACAGATTTTGAGGAGTCCTGAGAAAGCCAATTCAACTTCTTTGCCCTTTCTTCCCAATGTCTTCCCCGTCTGTTTTTGTCCGTCTCCCTTTCCCATCTCATTTTCCATCTGTCCTTCACCTCGTGTCTGCAGCTCTTCTTTAGAGGAGAACCTGACCGTGGGCTGTAATGCAGGCTGTGGTTGTGTCAGAGAGCTGTACAACCCGGTGTGTGGGGCAGACGGTGTGATGTACTACTCCCCCTGCCACGCCGGCTGCAGCTCCATCAACCACACCGAACGCTCCACAGGCAAACAGGTAGAGTACACACACTCTGACTAGAGGGAAGTGAGACATGATTTACATGGATCTCACGCAGTTCTGAAGGAAGAAAGCACAGATCTAAGCCTGTTAGTGTGACAGCATGTCCTCCCGTATGCTGAATCTTTCCCTCTTGCAGAAATGAATACTTTCCTCTGTGTCTCATGTCAAGACACGTTGTAAACTTCGCAGCAGAAGGTGCTTACAAGCATACCTGCATTCAAAAATAAATTCAATGCAGTTATAGTCCTTCACGTTGTTCATAGAAACTGAAAATGCTAAATTCTGCAGCCGAGAGCAAAATATGATACAAATGATGCATTATTGTGAAGACAAATTGTCTCTTGTTAGACTTACAACTAATAAGATAATATGATTTCATGATTTAATGATATTTTTAATGTTATTCAGCTTTATTCATGACATCAAATACACATAGCCAATGAGTTTGTTAAGATGCACACGGGTGTCCTTGTTAAGTCTAGTCCTGGTCATAATAATATTGGGGAAATAATGTAAAACAAGAAATGTGGTTATATTTGTATACCTATACTGCTTTACTAATTTTGCTGCATCAAAATTAGTAAAGCAGTATAGATGTGTTGGACGGCTGAATAACTCTGCATTAAGAAAATATGATATGATATACTGAAAAATATTATATTATGTAATATACGTAGCTGTTGCACTTCAGTTTAATCAAAAATTTATGACTTAATGATTTACTTCATTAAAAACAGCTAGATGGACTCTGATATCCAGCCGGTAGATTGGCTTGTGGCATCTTTACTTTTACTTTCAGATTAGAGATTTTTAAATTTGCCCTGTTCCCCAAAAATGAACAGTGTTACTGCTTAGTTATTCATTTGGATCCAATTTTTCAGCTTTCTGATACATTATCAATTAAGGTGTGTAAATGACACTTGTTTAGTTAGTTTGTTTTATGGGATCCTTGGAGTTTTGTTGTTCTGCCTTAAGTCGGACAGTAAAATGCTACTTGAGCCAAAAATATTAACAATCTAATGTCATACCATATGCAATAATATATCCCAATGCAGGCCATGTTTCTGCAGAATGAGTACTTTTACTTTTGATACTTTAAGTACACTTTGCTGATAATACTTCTTTACTTTTACTTAAGTGAGATTTTAAATGCAGGACGTATACTGGGAGTGGAGTATTTTGACGTTAATGTATTGGTACTTTTACTTGAGGTAAAGGACCTGAATACTTCCTCCACCATTGCCTGTACACATGATTCATACTCATGTGTAGCAAATGAACCCTGAGTTTCAGTTAATGACGCTGTGTGTCCCGACAGTATACTCTCAGCGTCAGGTATTACAGGTATAAAAAGTAACATCGCCGTATTGAAATGTGTAAAAAGAACGACTTGACACACTGGTTCAGTATGTTTACATGGTGTTTGTGTGTTTTAGGTGTACTCTGGATGCAGCTGCGTGGTGGCGAACGTGTCCAGGGGCGAGGAGGGCTTCGCTGTGAGAGGGAAGTGTGGCAGCTCCTGCCACCACATGCCAGCCTTCCTCTCCTTCCTCTTCATCATCATCTCCTTCACCTTCCTCTGTAGCATCCCAGCACTCACCGCCACGCTCAGGTGGGCGGACACAGTGAAACCTTGCAAAAAGAAAAGAATAATGCTTGTGCAGTGGAGTTTGTTCTTTAAACTGAAAGAAAAAATACCTCCGTGTTTGTTTTTGTATTACATGTACACAGCTGGTAACTGCCTCTAGAAAAACCCTTCAAAAATGATATGCCCATATGGATTAATGCTGGCATTACAGGCTGTGCTTTAAAATCATTTCAAACATCTCGTCATTTGCCTCGTTTCGGGTTGCAGCAGGCAGCTATTTTCAGTTGAAAAGCTCAAAAAAAAAAACACTGTACACTTCCTGTTCAGCACCAAGCAGCGAACAGACACAGTTAGTGGCCGACTGGTGGAAGTAACGGAGCATTTAGCAGCTAAAGAGAAAGATGTTTTCCTCCGGAGTTGGTGGAGACCAAACAGAGCTAAAAGGGGTCTCGAAATAAATGTTGCTTCTTCTGCCTCCAAGTGACAAAAAAAGAAATACTAATTGCAGGTATAACATTGAATAGTTTGAGTAGGATTGAAGAGAGACAGAAAGATAATCCATTCTGCTGGCCAGTCATAATTTTTTATGTATTTCGTTTCTTTAAAGAAGGAAATTTCGAAAATGGCGATTGAAATCTGGGATTTTGCCACTGAACTAATATCATATATAATGTCAATGCATGCTCTAAAGGGGTACACACCAATCCTTTTCTCTGTTATTGCAGAAATGTGTGCTGTGAGATTGTCACAATCCCTTGTAACAACAGCTCAGTAGGCCAATAAACGGCAGAGCCTGTGACAGCAAGAGGCACAGAGCCTCATGCAGCGCAGCGACAGGGCAAAAAGAAGCGGAAGAAAGTATCAGCTTATATCGCAATGAAGTTTTGAGATCCATTATTCCTGCTTGTCTGACCAACTGCGTGTTGTGTAGGTGTGTGCCAGACAGCCAGAGATCTTTTGGACTAGGTATCCAGTGGATTGTGGTGCGCACATTTGGTAGGTCCACTGTATTCTTTCACTAAGTTTACTTTTAACCTCTGAGTCACAACCGAATGGCTTGATTCTCTCTACACAGACGCCATGATCTGGTCTTGTGTTGCTTGTTTCCCCACAGGTGGTATTCCAGGACCCATAGCATTTGGCACCGTGATTGACATCTCCTGCTTACTGTGGCAGGATAAGTGTGGCGAGCAGGGCTCCTGCTACCTCTATCACAACTCAGCCATGAGCCAGTACACACTCGTAGCTGGTATCATTTATAAGGTAACACTAATACACATAGTAACAGGCCTATTTACATTCAGTCTTTAGAAAAAAATGTTTGTTCTTGAAAAAGTGTGCTTGTGAGGTAAGATATCTCTGCCTCATTTAAAAAGTGAATAACATTGTTTTGTCGCTTTAGGGATTGTAGGAAAATTTTTTGTGTGGGGGGTGCTTGTTTGACATTTTGGCCAAAGTTTATAGGAAAATCAATATCATTCTCATGTCTGTCCATTACGTGTTGAACTTAGGCCACGAGGCATAAAGCTTGGAAGTAGGGGGTAACAGCTGGCTAAGTTCAGAGCTCTGCCGACCAGCACCTCAAAATTTTACAAATGTACATTTAAACTTTCTTTGTTTAATCCGTACACAAACAGCCTGACCCGTAGAACCAAACGCTCTGTTTCTTGTCTACAAATTAAACAAATGGCACACAGTGTGTTAACTATGGAATGTGTTAAGTGAGACATAACATACACCTCAAGGTGCTGGTAGGTGTATTTTCTACATTCTCCTTGCTTCAGTCCTTATGCTACGCTAAGCTAATCGCCTGCGGGCTCCAGCGTACTTCAAGCACAGACATTAAAAGGATATTGATCTTCTAGTCGAACTCTCAGCAAGAAAGCAAATTATCGTACTTCCTAAATTGCAAATTGGAGAAAAAAAATTTGGAAACTCGTCTTAATATTTTCAACATATGCAACTTTTGATGCTTATATGGAAGCGGACACAGCTGCTGCATTGTCAAGGTGAAACATGTAGAAAAACAAAACTACATACAAGCCGGTTTGTGAATAATTTTCTGTGTACCATTTATCTGGATTTGGGACTTCCCCTCCTCACTTCTCTCATCTGTCCTCCTCTTTTTTTTTTAGGTTTTGGGGACAATCTTCTTCCTCTTAGCCAGCATCCTGTACCAGCCTCCTCCTGAGTCGCCTCAAAGCAGCTGTGAGAGCACCGACCATGGAGTAGGACTCATGAGCGACCTGCCTGTCAAAGACCTGCCTGAAGACGGAGTCATCGTCAACTTGCACGCCAGGTTATGACGTCAGAGACCCCCCAACCACTGAAAGTCTGTCTGTGTGTGTGTGTGTCTGCGTGCGTGCGTGCGTGCGTGCGTGCGTGCGTGCGTGCGTGTGTGTGTGTGTGTGTGTGGTGATGGGGGGTGCTTCCTTTATACCAACAGCCTTCTCTCAGCCATAATGACACCACCCCCAACATACACATGAGTGCATGCAATGACACAGATGATTACTGTAATACAGACACACAAACTCAAACAAGCCCCAGGATGCCTTCATGCACATCTCTCTCACACACACACACACACACACACACACATATAACATGATGCAGACTTCTAACATGCTGCTCTCTTGAAAGAAAATCCCGATGTGAATACACGTGTGTATCTGAGTGTATGATTGCAAGGGTGGTGCCCAGAGCATTCTCACTCCCAGCTTCGTCAAATACAGCAGCTTGGTCAGTGGCCCTACGCGCCAAACTCTGACGCTCCATGTACCCCTCTAACGTCAGTTGTGCACGTACAGGGCTGTCTCTCGTGGCCATAGTAATTACGACGGGAGAAAAGGAGGAAGCCAGGTGACGTAGCGTAGGGACAAGGTTGGGGTGGATGGATTAGTCAAACAAACAGGACTTTTGCCAGGTGACCGCTGTTTGTTTCCCATGTTAACTTACACAAGTACTTAACTTATGCACGTAACTTAAGTTACATAACAAACATACTTATTTTAACCCAAACAATGATCTTATACTAACAAAGTAGTAACGTAATGTTCTTAGCTTACATCGCGCACTTAAATAACTTAAGTTATGTTACAAACTTACTTTTTTAAACCCAAACCATAATTTTTTCCTGAACCTAACCAAGTAGTTTTGTTACCTGAACTTAATCAAGTAGTAACGTAACGTACTTACGCAACTTACGTCACGTACGTAGCGTTAACCACACGTTGAAGTGTATCGTACTACCGGACACGTAGAAAAAAGAGGCTAAAGGGGTACAAGTGACAAGCGTCCATATGTGACGAGTTGGGAGTGTTGTGGTGCCAAGCTAGTTTTTCACAAGCATTTCTACAGATATCTCAATACTCTGCTGAATCATTTCAAATGACTTTTAAGAATGTAAGTCTAATGACATTTCTGTTTCATATTTTATGTCATTTTCCTTTAAAAGACAATGGAACAGCTGAGACCTATGTGGCATTATATGCCTTGTGTATGAAGCATTTATGAAGTGGAAAAAAAGGTATTTATATCCAACCTCTTTTTCTGTTGTTTTTTTTGTTCCCCATTCATGGAAGATAGTTATACTGCTTTATTTTCCACCCAGAGATAAAGCCATGGTATACTGTATGAGATCTCCAGGCCACTGATAATCATGTCATATCATATGTCATATTTTAAGCCAAGAGTATCTAAAGGCACTTATACTAATATAATGTGAATATTTGGTCATAGTACAGCAGCACAAATATATTTTCAATTAGAAAAGCACATGTGTATTTTTCATTGTCACTTTGACACATGTACAAGAGATGTATGACCAGTAATTGGCTTGCATTTAAAAGTAGTAGTAGAGAGAAGAAGAAAACCGCAACGTGTTGGTGATCTACATTAAATAGATCTATATACTGTATGGGTCTGATTGCTCTGTTTGCCAGAGTTTAGTAAAAAAGAGCTTTGATGCTTCTCTTCCATATGAATTGCATAGCTGCACTTTAAAAACAACACAAAAGCACTGAGAAGCTTGGAAAGTGTGTTTCGACATGAAGGCTTCGTCACACCAGCGTTTATAATGGAAATTGTGCAACAAAATGGAATATTTCCTATGGAATCACCACGATGAGTTTGTTGTGGTAAAGTAAAGGTCTTTACACACGAGGGACGTGACGGATTATGCATCAAAACTATTCATACCAGCAGCGATGTGAATTTGTGACAGCTTCAATATTGACAAATAGCACCGTCTGGCAGTCTGTCTGAGATAAATTGTTGTACAGCCTGACCTACTGTAAGCTAGTCTATTGAGGGAATTTGAGGTTAATGTAGTGTAAAATGTCTAGGGCTATTATTGTGAAGGGTAAGAAAGGAAGTGGATCTGATATGGGATGTCTTTGTCAAAGTGGAAAGGAGTAATAAAGTGTGCCGTCTTGGTTCAGACTACGGAACCTCCGTGTTGTTGTTTAAAAATCCTCATATATACACTATAGTTAACATTTTGAATATGTCCATTTCGCAAAAAGTGATTGGAAAAGTTCAGAAAAATCGACCTTGTGACTCTCTTCCATCGTGTTGTGTGACAGATTTCATGACAAAAACAACAGTTTTAAAAAATATATTAAGTGCGAAATAACCCCCCCTGGTGTGTAAAGACCTTAAAGGGACAGTGTGTAATATTTAATGGGATCTATTTACAGAAATGGAATATAATATTCATGGCTATGTTTTCATTAGTGTATAATCCCTGAAACTAAGAATCGTTATCTGAGAATGAGCCCTTCGTACGTACATAGGGAGCGGCTCATCTTCCAAGGAGTCCGCCATCTTGCACCGCCATGTTGCACCGCCAGGTTTCTACAGTAGCTCAGAATGGACAAACCAAACTCTGGCTCTCTACGCTTGTAAAACTGCGATTATGCCAGCTGCCACCTGAACTTTGTTGATATGGTGTTATGGTAAGTATGGCCTCTAAGCAAGGCGAAGATCCTGAAAAACACCACGCCGTTGCACCCGGCGGCTCGTTACAGCAGTCTCGTAAAGGGAGGGTTATTCAGTTGGTTGCAGTCTGCCATCGCAACACTAGATGCTGCCAAATCCTACACACTGTCCCTTTTCTTCTGCCCACATGTTTTCGTGCCATCTTCAACTTTGACACAAAAATGTGCGCCATTACCAATTCAAGCTGTGTCTTGACATGACATTTGTAATAACGCCAATAACTAACACAAAAGACTGACTTAGCTGCACTGCGCAATGCTGGTGTGAACGTGACTTAGAGAGGGATATTATAGGAAGTAGCTCGTAAGTTAGAGCTGCCAAGGACAATGCACAATTGGCATGGCATGCTGTATAAGAAATGAGCAGTTATTTGGACCTTATTATCACTGTACTGTAAGTACACAAATGTGCCAAAGCAGCCTTGCCGAACAACTCTTGTGTTTTTTGTTTTTTTTTATCATCAACCTTATTTATGCAAATAATTTATTTATAATATTCAGCACTTACATTTGTCTTTGTTTTGTTCTTTTGCATTCACTGTGCGATGATAAAAAGTAATGCTGCCCTCGCTCTCCTCCTGCCGCCCTCCGTCCACGGAAACTCCTCCTCTTGTCTTTATTGTTTATGTGATAGTGAAACGCAAGTTTGACAACCTACTGTATGTTGCCTGTGTCGTTGTCACGTACTTTGCTCATGTAAGAATTGACCTGAACACCCTCCAGCTGATGTTGACAAGTTTGATCTCCATGTGAATGTGTAAATGCAGTCCTCCTAGATGTGCTATTCAATCAGTCCCGAGCTTTGACAAAACACTCTGTAAATTGATTTTTATTCTTTTTTATTTTTGTTTTTGGTACTGTATGTTTTTTTGTTTTTTTTTCCTTTTCTAAAAAGCAGTGGACTTGAAATCAAAGATCTTTTTATGGAATGATTCAAAGATGTCAAGTGTTTTTTAAATAGTTTTCTGAACAGTGGATTCTTTTTGTGTGGCAAATCGTTTTTATAACGTGTGTGTGTGTGTGTGTGTGCGCGTGCGCGTGTGTGTGTTTCAGAACAGAAAGGGACATCACATGATACAGGAAAAACAACAAACAAAATAAGAAAGAAAAGAACGAAAACAGAACAAAACTTAGGGGGCCAAGCATTGTTCAAACACACACAATGTATTTATATTTTTTAGGCTCTCCTTTCTTCCTCCTCAAATCAAGTGTAGC
The DNA here is from genome assembly GCA_943593645.1 of Bovichtus variegatus. Classification (NCBI taxonomy): domain Eukaryota; kingdom Metazoa; phylum Chordata; class Actinopteri; order Perciformes; family Bovichtidae; genus Bovichtus; species Bovichtus variegatus. The sequence continues at coordinate 8,992,033 of CALSCE010000016.1, read as the reverse complement.
ATTAAGCAGATACAGTCTAAGTAAACAACATTGTCCAACAATTTTGGAAACAGAGTTTTCCAGTGATATTTAAAGAGAATTTAAATAGAAAATCAGGATTGAGTCTGTTAAAACTGGTTGCAATATCCTATACTTTTATGCTCAGTAATGTTACCTCTCTCCCTGCCTTGTTCTGTTTCCTGGATCATTGCCCATCTAAATTGCCCAAACTATTGCTTTGTGCACTCACAGCCCCATGGACTCACAGACTGAGGTAGACTGGATGCAGAGGAAGTGTTTCCCTGACTACTGACCAATCACAACCACAAGTTCCTTTCTTTCCATCTCAAATCGTCAAATCGTCAAATTCGCTTCAGCGTGTATTGCATTCTTTACAATTATGGCTTACTATGTCATAATTACAAGAGAACTATCTTTTCATAATTACGGAATCTTTTCTTGTACTTGTGACATCTTTATAAAGGCACACTGACCAGGAGTTGTCGGTTGGCGTTTGCAAACACAACATTGAAAGTTGACTCCTCCCCATTGCTTTTTGCCCTCGCATTATATTCACGTTTTTTCGATGCTGCGAACGCCTTTTCTTCACATCAGACGCATCCTTACCATCTGGCGCCTGGTCGCTATGTTCTTATAGAGGTTTGCCGTTAAGAAATGTCACGAACGCAGCATATATAAAGAGATGAATCTAGGGCTGCAGGGTCTCTGCAGACACACACAGACACACACTTCCAGCGGGTCATAAGTGACGATTGAGAGGGATTATTTTAGTAGGAGTCTATAAACAGTTTTTTGTGAAAATCCTTCTTATTGTGCCATTAAGTAATTAGAAGATAGTAAGTCATGAGATACAGAAGTCATTATTACAAGATAAGGGCAACAAATTATTTGAATTATTTTCCTTTGGTGAATGCCAGACTTAGGGAGTAATGGAATACATGGAACGGCGTTACGTCAATAGGATACAAAAATAACCACCGTATTCCATTACAGTTACAGAAATTGTTATCAGATTACCGATACATTAAGTAAAACATTTATTTTCAAGAGTTTTATTAATGCGCACACATTAAAACACTTTACGACACGTGTCTCACTCAATGGCCTCCAACGTTGGTAAAAAACAAAAATGCTTTTTCTGGGAGGAAATGTTGCCATTATTTTGTATATAATGCAACAAAAAAAAAGTGGAACAATACACAGCAAGTTATGGCAAAGCAGGATGGTTGGCACACTTCCCAGTTCATCAAGATTATTCTTTTTGCCTGGAGAGGCATCCGAGCATGAAAAGGCAGTTCGTAGTAAATGAGCAAACCGTTCAATTTTCTGCTCCAGCAGACACTATACAGGACAAATCAGTTAATTTATTTTAATCTATATGGATACTGTTGCTGCTCCAAATTCAAATCTGGCAGCATTAATATGCCAAATGATTCGAGACCTTGGATGTTGAAAGAATTTTCACAGCTGGAAAGCAGCACTTGCACTGTACTGTGATGTCGTTCCCATTTTCTGCTTTATACATATGAAATAATTGCGACATTTCAGAATTCGTCTTTTTTGCATATTTGGTATTGAGATAATCCAAAAGTAATGGAAAAGCAATCAAGTTATATTACTTTAATATTGTGATACGGTAAGTATGGCTTCTAAGCAAGGCGAAGATCCTGAAAAACACCACGGCGTTGCACCCGGCGGCTCGTTACAGCAGTCTCGTAAAGGGAGGGGTATTCAGTTGGTTGCAGTCTGCCACCGCAACACTAGATGCTGCCAAATCCTACACACATTAGGTTACTGACTTAAACATTTTCGGTGATGAGTAATTGCATTGAAATACATTTTGAACGTAACACTTCCAACCCTGGTGAATGTAATGCACTTTCATACTATGATCATTACCATAACTAAATACAGTATTCAATGGTTCAATGTTTACAATTAAAGTGTAATAGTTCAGAATGAGGGTGGGGGAGAACAGTTGACTCCACCAGGGGTCCCCAAACACCGGGCCGCGGACCAGTACCGGGCCGTTGATCATTTGGTCAAGAATAAAACGTTTTTTTGTGTTGGTGATATTTATTACAAAAAATTTTATGTATTATATTATATATATTACAATGTAATAATATGAATAAAGTGCATAATATAAAATGGAATAATTACATTTACATTATATATGTAATAATTAAATGATATGTTTTGCATGAAACCGGTCCGTGGTGCAAAAAGGTCGGGGAGCGCAGAACTACACCACACAGGTACATTATTATACCTTGTAGATAATAAATAAAGAAAAACAATTCATTACGAATACATCATTAAAAGGTTAAAGAAAATCAATAACAACATCAGCTATAAATTGATGAGAATCAAAGGAGATAAAGTATCATATTTTGAAAAGAAAACAATGAAAAGGGAGTTAGATTTTGAAAGATCAGCACAGTTCCATGTGTTGCTTTGCTGTGTTGGCCTCAGGCTGTGAAATGCTGCGACACATTTCGCTGCTTCCATGACAATGTCAGTATTCTCTCCCCAAGTAAACAATTTTATTTTGCTCTTAGAGTGTGTGTCTTGAATTTTCTCTATTTCAATGGTGTCTCCCACACTGGCAACCCGCATACTTTAGGTGGAGCCAAACCACCACAGAATGTGTACCTTCAGTACCTCTGAATACAAGAACTGCATGTCTTGTGTACATTAAAATACAGTCTCTGTAGTGCGAGAAGAAGTACTCCGATCCTTTCTGATCCTGAAGTAAAAGTACAGCTAAATGTACTTAAAATATCAAAAGCGAAAGTTTTTTTTTTTTTTTTTTTTATATTTCCCCCTGTGACTGACATGTTGTCATACATTTCATTATTAGATTGATATTACTGATGTTCATTCAGTCCAGTTGTTTTCATAGTCCAACCCTAACCACTAGGTGGTAGTAAGTCACAATGTTCCCGCAGTCACCGTCAGTGTTCAGTATTTCATGTTGCTCATACTTAATATAATGACAAATTAAACATATAGTTATGTTAGATGCACACTTATAAAGACTTCACTATTACACTGCAAAATGCATGAAAATAAATGTGATCAATGTCATATCCCTTATGATGTCATCTCCACAATGCAAACAATTATTATTCAAGCTACTCGTTCACACAAACGTCAAACAACCTGACTGACCAGTACAACCTCTTGTGCCAAATATCAGAAAGCAGGTACGCAGGAAGTATACATCAAAGGGAACATGGAAGAACATTGATTCGGTTCTCTAGCAGAGCCCACGGTACAATGGTAATGTTCTAAATATCCTCTTCATTTCCAGAATTCAGACAAGGGTAATGATGAGTGAGTACAAAGATTTAAAACAGCATGTGGACGTCTGTAGTAGGACCGAAAAGTGGCTGCATGCATGAGTAAAGCACTTGACTCCTCTCGGGAGGTGGAGTGGTCGTCTACCAGTCGGTGTTCGATCCCCAGCCAATGCGGTCAGCAAGTCAAAGTGTCCTTGGGTCAAGATACTGAACCCCAAATTGCTCCCGATGGCATGTGAGTGTGTGTGAATGGTTATCTCTGATGAGCATGTGGCACCTTGTAGCCTCTGACTCTGTATAATGGGTGAATGCTGATGTGTTGTAAAGCGCTTTGAGTGATTTGAAAGATTGGAAAAGCGCATTATAAATGCAGTCCATTTACCATTCTCTCTTCTCCCATTATAAAGCAATACATTAGGCTATGCGACATTATGGAAAGAAAATCCTTTGGATAGTTCAGGGCTCAGTGTGGGATCTGTGGTGGGTTCCCAATCCTTCCCTGTCACTCTGCCTTGGTAGTGTTTCTCATGCAAGCAAACACACCTTCAGCTGTGTTTTTATGGGGGCTTCCATTCAGTTACTTATGCTTCCTCCCATCCTCTGGCCTGTGACCAGAGACCCGAGCGAGGTGCGCCATCATCGAAGATGTTCCAAGCCCTTAAGATGCGTCTCGGAGGAGACGAGGCGAGACGAGACTCCCGGAGAAGCTCTGAGTGAGGACCCACAAATGTCTCCTATATGTGCGTTGTTGTGCCTTACCTTTGATGTGCATCTGTATATTGATCTGCTCATCTGATGGGACAGGAAAATGAGCGGACGGGCTGTTGTGGAAACAGCTATGTTGTAATATATACTGTATACTTTTGAGATGCTTTATTATTTATTGAAAATGTGCTGAACCTGGGGACAAAAAAAAGGACTACAGTGTTTACGATGCAGCTGGCTTTTGGGGCGACATCTGCAAAGACGTGGAAAGGCCCAATATATATGTGAATGGGGTAAAACTTTGTAAAGCAACCATGCCGCTTGACTAATTAAGTGTCATTAAAGATAAAGCTAAAGTACTGCATACTTAACTCATGTAATTGTTCTTTATATGAGCATACATATTACGTATGTATTGACATAATGACATGGTCAAACTTCTGAAGAAATGCAAGCTGTTTATATAGAATTGTGTTTTATTTTATCTCTGTGAAGTTTAACTCCAAAATCGCATTAATGTTACCCTTCTTTTTTTTATTATGGTCTTTATTGAAAATGTATTACTGGTGTCAGAATTCTGATTAATATGCCCTTCATTTTAAGAGTTTAAGATTTGATGACCGACCCGATGATATGTTTTTTAATGTAACTCCTGGGGGCTGATGATGATGATTTTATCGATAGAATGCTCGAGGTTTCCTGTTGTCACTAGATGTATTCATGTCCTTGTATTGTGTTTTAGTAGCTGAGTGCGTGTGCTTACGACTCTGTGTTCTATGTTTTACTTGGCTGCAAGACAAGTTTCCCTTCAGGCACAATAAAATTAAAGTTGAGTTGTAGTTATTTGCTGACACTGTTGGTTCAACTTTCTGGTATTTATGGTTATCCTTTTTTGGGCTGTGTTTGATTGCATTATGTAAATCCTTGTGTAGCTGCTAATGGATTTCGCCTGTGTACTTTTTTTTGGTTCTTTTGGAATGTCCACTTAAATATCTTTTTCTGGTAACTTTGGAATACTTGTCCAGCTACTTTCAAAAAGTTTTTTTTTATTGTCTTTATTTTCAGGACTCTTAGGAGGGTTTGTCTACACTGTTGAAGTATGAATTCATTTTCTGGTCTGAAATCTCATGAGGACACGTGTCGCCAGAAGTAAACAGCCGTATAGTGGAATACATCCAGGGTGGAAACGTGAGTGCCAGCCGGGCAGAGTTTGTTGTGTTAGAGTACAGAAAGCGTAGCTGTCAGGATTTAATATTTAGATAATTTAGACGATGTAGATGAGGTCTTTGAATTTGATGAGACTTGGACACAATAATAAACAGATCACGCGAAAGGTAAGAAAAAGCTTTTATTTCTCTGTAGGGTCCTTTCCATAATGTTGCCAGACACTGAATAACCATTTGAGCCTGTCGGTGGCAAAAACAAGTCATTCTAGTGAACGTAACGTTGCATTGACATTGCTCACTTGCCTTTCACAGCTCGTTTCGCCGCTCTGGTTACAGCGTTATCCTTCAATACTGGACCAATAACAAGGACTGTCGTCCCCATTAAGCACAACAACATGGGAAATAGGGTCCAGGTTGGAAAATACCGAAGTTACCCTTTAAGTTTGCTTCATGAGAAGCAGAACAACAGGGGGACACAACAAGAACTCTGCCTCTGTCTTTCCCTCCATGCCAGTATGGAGCAACAATGATTTCAGCAGTGACTTAGAACCACTAGTCGGTCAGAGATCCATTATTCATATTTGGCCAAACGGCATAATCTGATACATCAATGGACTTTACAGTCGATCTGGCGATGTGTTCCCTCCACAGAACAGTGTATGAATGAACTGACTCACCAACTGAGATCTAGGTATAGACTAGCGATGTAAAATATTATTCAGTGACCAATCAGCCTAATTAATTTGATCAAATGTGTAATTTCATCAAGCAATGTCCTGAATGCTGATATTCTGACACCAAGTCAAAGATATTAATTTTTTAAAACAGCATGGTAACCTAATTTTCAACAGCATCAGTTGTATTGACTGATGTGGTACCCAACCTGATATGCATTTCACACTGTAGTCATAAACTGGGGATCTCAAGGATTAAAAGCTAATGTGTGAAGTGTCGAGCTGCCTGCACTTAGTGGCAGACAAACAGAAAATAAAAAGCACTAGCACGGCTGCGGACTATATTAACACAGCACTATCTCCTGCTGTCAGTGCAGAGGTGTTATCTCTTTGGCCCTGTTCAGACCTGCCATTAACATCCGTCTTGGGTGATCCGATCCCAAGTGGACAGCTCTAACGCATCTGTGCACACCTGCCATTACAATGCGTCTCCACATGCGTCTTGAGTGAACACTTTGTGATCGGATCTCACTTTGCCACTCTATATGCAAATACATGCGTAATATACACACGGCTAAAACAGCAGACGTTGCAACGTAATATTACAGGAATGTCAGTGTTAATATCCTACATATTCTGTGAATTCGGGTATCTTTTCCCATTAAAATATAAGGTTATTGTCTATAGGCAGTCCTCCGTGCTGCCGACACCGCTGCCTTTGCGTGTGAACTTTCAGGGCTGCATATCTCTGTGTCGCTCTCAAAATCTAGGCTTGTTTCCTATGGGGGAAAAAACAATATAAAGCACTGGTACTGACTATAAGACAAAAAACAGCAGGTAACATTGCTGGCAGACACAAAACTTTACTGAAATGCCAATTGCTGCCCATTAATGCATCAAGTCGAGCAGTTTCGGTAACCGCTCCACGCTCTCCGGATGGAACAAAATAAAAACACAAGTTCTTCCCGGCGTCTCTGCCAGCCTGGACACAAACAAACTCTCAAAACATAACGTTACCCGGACGGTACAGCTCTCAGTGCCACGGTAAACACACAGAAACTATAGGCCGCTACATGTGAAGATTATAAGATAGCAGTGTTATTTTGATGGGCTCTGATAGATAGATAGATAGATAGATAGATAGATAGATAGATAGATAGATAGACAGACAGACAGACAGACAGACAGACAGACAGACAGACAGATAGATAGATACACACAATATTGCATTGCACAAGATAAAAAAATACACAGTAAATATTCCCATCACCACTAGATGAGAGATATATAGCTATAGAATACAATACACAATATAAAGAATACAGTAGATCACACTATAAATATACCAAACTGTATGTGTGTGTGTGTTAAATCTAAACTGCGACTGAAAGACGCGACGAGTGGATATACCTACATGTTTCTTTGGTGCTGTGTGTGTGTGTGTGTGTGTGTGTGTGTGTGTGTGTGTATGTGTGTGTGTACAGTCACCTGAGTATCATGATTTGTACGGATATTGGTATGTGAGGGCATTCTCATCAAATGCTTTCATATCAAAGTGTAAGTCAGTATAGTATTTGATTTGAATCTATGTGTATCAAACCGTGAAAAATAAAAATATGACTTGTGAAGTCCTTACAGTTTATGGGGTCCTATCTCCACGGTGATAGTGGCATCACTCTGGCTTTTACAAATACGTGCACTACCTGCACGTGATCTATATGTTAGTTTAACATGTATCGTAAGTTGTTTAGTTACATGTGATGGATAGGGACCTGCTCATTAGTTATAAAGAGAATTTATGACAAGATCTCATTTCAAATGAATCATAGCATATCTAAGAATAATAAAGTCATGAAGTCATCACCTAGCAGGTGGGTTTGGACTAGATAAACATTCGAGTATATCAAATCCTGAATTCATCAGTCAAGATTAAGTTTAAATCAAATCTAATCAAGTTTATTTATATAGCCCAATATCAAAAATGACACATTTGTCTCAGTGGGCTTTACAGACACAGGATACGACCCCCTCTGTCCTTAGATCCTCGCAGCACAAGGAAAAACTCCCTAAAAGAAAACCTACAATTAAAGAGGAGACATGGCAGAAACCTCAGGGAGAGACTGAGGAGGATCCCTCTCCCAGGACGCATAGACGTGCACTAGATGGCGTGTGTACAGAACAAACAACATAGTAAAATTCCAACATGATGTGATCGTTATAGTCTCCGAGTGTATATGTATCAAGCTGTGAACAATACAAAATATGACCCTCAGGTTAGGTGGTACGTGACATCACTCTAGTTTTTAATAATAGTTCAATTGCATTATAATTTTGCTGAATTGTACATGTTTGATGGGTTCTTTTATGTGTGCATGTTAGTGCATGTGAGTCCTGTGTGTGGCTAGCTAATGGACGCTGCTCTGCACTGCACTCACATGACGGGTACCACTGATAATGCCGTTCCGACCCCCTCAGGTTAGAACTCTAAGCTCTGCACTGTAGCGCTGAGCGTTTAGCAGCATTAGATGCTCCCAATGTTGGGAGCTGTGTGGAGACTCCCTCTGCTCTCAATTTAAAATGAAGAACCTTTATGTTACGGCAATGATTGTCACAGTTATTTCTTTATAGATTAGGACCGCCTTATACATTCCAAGTGGCAACACATTTAGTTTTCTGTTTGTGCAATTTATTATTTGTTTTTACTTTGTATATCTTCCAGGAAGAGATGCTTATCAAGAAAATGGCAGAATAGCAACAAAGAAAATGAGGAGCAAGGCTGAGGCAGTAATGCGGCATTTCAAAAGTTATATTTGTAAAGGAAAACGTGCCACCAAAGACGAGTGCAATCAATGCAAGCTGGTTGAAGGCCATGTGCTGCCTCAGAGAGCAGTGCAAAATATAAGAAACTTAGTTTGTAATCGTGGAGTCGCTGGAAAGAGCCAGCCACAGAAAATGTAAACCTGAGAAATAGAAAAGGAATAGAAAGGACATTGAACTGTTTTTAATGGTCATTTGAGGAAGTACAAAACAAAATGGAGATTGTTGTTATGGTTACAACACACTTCAGTAGGGCAGTAAAAAGTGGCCGCAGCTCATCGGGAATTGAGCGGAAGATTAGCAAGCTAGCTAGGTAGTGATAAGGTTGCTAGTTAGCTATCTTGTTAATTCTACCATGATTTAATGCTACACTGGTTACAGAAAATGAACCTTACAAAATTGTCACTTTTCTGGCTATTGCAATGTGCTTTCTTACGCTGTGACAAGAGTGTGTGGATGACGCATCAATTTGCTAAGTGTTATTCATTTACTCTGGCTCGCTATGCTTCATAACGTTAAGACTCCATTGCTGGATTTATTCGTTACTGCCAAATCTCACCTCAGTGAGTCTGCCAGAGACTTGCCACAAGTTGGTTTGTATGGAAGTTAGCCCATTGCAATCGTTACTATGGCAACGGTACACATAAAAATCCTTCCACGTTTATTTGGAGTTTCTAACAGATTTGGGGTATTTTTTGTGTTGCGGTTATGCCGATGCCTTAATGTTTTATACTGCGACCATGTTCCAAACACGGGTAAGTTAGATAAGTATGAGGTTCAAGCAGGAACGCTAATGTGAGTTATTGTTCAAAATCATGGCACTAACAAAAGCTGTAAACCCACTGACAACCATTTGTGTTATATTTGTTTTTATTGTGTATGTTATACCCATGATTAAGTGCACTTAGTTGTATGCACTTGTTTGTATGCACTTATCATTCACTGTGTTAAAGGTATACTACGCATATATTTCCAATGTATAGACTCGGGTTCAAAAGCAATCCATTTCAATCATTCTCCGCTTTGTTCTCACTTCTACTTCTCGTCATTCAGTCTCTGTCTCGCTATTTATAAAAAATTAGTTGGTTAAAGCGCTGTCTCGCTATGGACAGCTCGTCTCATAAATAAAAATGGTTTCTTTAGGCTGCAAGTCACTTAAACTAATACATGCAGTGCGTCACAGAAGGCAGGTGTATATGATCCTAAAAGAAAACAAAAGTGATCTGTCTTTCTCTTTCAAAGTGGAAGGTTATACTTATGTGGTTTTTGTTTGAACTGAAAATATGAAATATCCACATGATCCACTCTTGTCCGGAAGAAGTTGGAGCGCAGCGGACTGCTGCTGCGGCTGAGGGGTCCGCTCATGGAGGGTCCGGCTCCTCCTCCTGTCCCGGAGGTTCTGGTGCCCCACCCTGCTCTGGTTCCTACGTGAAAGCCCAAATCACTGAAGATGATTTGTAAAATTATATCATGCTTCTCTTTTTTACTGACCTGTTTTTTTTTTTACTGCTGTCTCTTTTTTTTTTCCATGTTTCCAAAAGAAACACAAAATACACAAAATATAGTGACAGTGACTGGAAGAGAGCTTTTAACGAGGGGCGGGGGGGGGGGGGGGGTTGTTTTAAGCTACAACTTCAGCTGCAGCGGAGGTGGGGATCTTATTTGCCAGAAGTGTTTGACCATTTTCTTTTGAGGTGGAGGAAATCATTCCAGGTGTTTTACTAAAGGTCAATGCAGAATATGAAAATGTAAAGGTTGATTTTTTTTTTTACGTCCACGCGCCCACCAATAGGGTGGCTTTTTTAAACATTTTATGTGATACTGTTGGAGCCTGTAATAGTGATGATTTTATGTTCTTAGGGGGAGATTTTAACTGATCTGAAGATTCAAACCTAGACAGGGACCATCTAGAGCCCCGCCCTGTTTCACGTCACAGGATCAGACAGCTGTCTGATGTGTGGAGGGTTTTTAACAGTAATCCCAGACGGTATATCTGGAGTCACCTGGGCTGGCTGCTCGCATGGGACTAAAGTCCACAAGGATTACGAGGAAAGTTTCGGATCACTGGAAGAAAAAAAACTCACGAGACATGACTGCCAGCTTTTAAAATCTTTCTCTGGCAGCACACTCACAGTTAATAAAGAAAACCATTTTCCTGTAGTGTTCTGGTCCTTTGTTGGACCCTGCACACCCTGCCTCCCTGGAGGAGGCCTCAGGGAAAACCCTCTACCGATGATAAAAACACTGAACAGTAACAAACTGGACCAAAGGACTGACACTCCATGGAGGAGCTACCTGGGCACTGGATCCAGACCTGCGTGGAGGTCCCTTTATAAAACTCCTCTCTCCAAGAGACACGCAGATAAACACTGGAGGCTCCTCCATGGCATCATTGCAGTGAACTCTTTTGTATCTGTCATTAATGCATCTGTGGAGGACAAATGTCCTTACGGCGACCAAAGAGAGACTGTTGTTGTTGTTGTTGTGGAGAGGTTTTTAGCAAGCAGGTTTTTATTCTGGGTTTTAGATACACTTGTACACAAAAACACAAAGTGCCGGAGGAGGAAGGTGGAGGAAGACCTTGTTGTTGAACCTGTCCAGACTGCTGATTGATTTTATTTGTTATAAAAACAGCAGGAGGTCTGGACACATTGCAGCAGGTTTGGGGTGTTGAGAAGGTGCTCTGCTCTGTAACAGAGGAACATGTCATATTTGGAGATAAGTATATATGGATAATAAGTAATAAGTAATTCATGATATTTATTTATTCATGAAAAGTGTTTTAATGTGACTTATTATGTTTGGGTTTTTTTGTACATTGTTCAGAAGATGAAGCTATAAAATAAAGCTGATTTCAAAAACTCAAATCTTTCTAGTCTGCTGTCTCTCTCTCTCTAGCTCGTTCCTCTGTCTGCTACTTCTGGTTCAGTGCTGCCTTGGGTTTGTTTTTTGTTTTTTTACAGGCAACAACTGTGTCACCGGGTAACACAAACTCAGTGATTCAGTTTACATTAACTGCGCCAGGCTCGGGTCGGTTCGGGTTCTGGTTGGGCTCTGTTACTACTCTCTCGGACTCTGGGTTCCAGATGAAAATATGCAGCCTGAGCCACACTCTAGCTTGTACCTTTGTATTTTCTTACCAGCTCATTTCTTAAACAGTTGTTAATCTGTTATGCTGATGACTGAACATTAGTTAAACTATGTCAAGTACACCCATCTTTGATCCTCTAACTATACCATCAGGGCCTTTGAATTCTGCCCACTTTATTATCATATCAAGGGGGACATTATGTCCCAGCTATCTTACATTAAAAAAAAAAGAAAATTCAAAACTCTTACATTTTTGTGTCACTGTGAAGTCCTATGCAGGTCATGGCGGTCTTGTGTCTTGTGGAGAAGGAAGAAAAGGAACTGAGGAGACAAACAGTAGAGAGAGGATAAAGACGATAAGGAGGAGGATGAAGAGTAAATAGAGAAAAAAAACTATTATTAGAAAGGAAAAACAAATCCAGCTTTGGTAATTCAAAAACAAATCACTGTTGTTGTATATTTTATTTCCTAGCAGCAGCAAGTGAAATGACTTAAATTGGCTGCAGGGAAGTCTTCATTATGAGGCTTGTATTCAGAGAGCCTTGCGGGCCAGGTTTAAGGGCAAAGTATACACATGATTGCAGAAAAAAAGGAAAATAATTACAACTCTGCTGCTCAAACAGTAGTACTTTCCTCCCGATTAGTATGAAGAATAGGTCATTATTAAATCCAGCAATGGGAAAGAGGAACATGGTTCCAGAGATTGCTGGAGATGTGTGATGAGGCATCATTAGCAAAATATTGTATTTCCCTAACACAGCACATCAGAGTTGGCCTTCTGTATCTTTGTTAATTAGCCTTTTCAAACACTTATAATTATATTAATAAATCATTTTGAAATTGTTGCAACATTTCCTTTTGAGTTACTTTCTTATTTGCACAGTAATGAAATCAAACATCTTTTAGGAAATGGGCATGTTGCACTTTAGCTTCATAAAACTAATGAACGTCACAAAAATTACTTCAGTAAATGGAACAAAGTGTATCTTCCAGCATCTTCTTCCAATATAATATTTTAATTTCGGTTCTGATAACAGCAAGTATAAATGTTGTTTTGTTGAAACTCTTCTCCCTCCCCCGCTGATGTTTAACCAAAATGTGTGGTCTTCCCAGTAGTGAGAACAAGCAGTACAATTCAGTCAATTTGATTTGTCGAGTGAAATTGTGTAAAAAAATGAAGTACAGTCAGCTCTTTAAATGAGTGCATTATTCACCATAAAGCAGAGATTCCTCCTTTCGGTCAGATCGGCACACATAAAAAGAGTCACCTGACGGATTGCGCCGTCCGACACTCCAGGATTTAGCCATGTTCCGGTGAAACAAATGACATCACAGTTCCCAAAATCCCGTAAGAAACCTGTGTGGGCACGGAGACGTCAACCCACCATCAAACGGCCGCACATTGGCCAACAAGATGATCCACGTGGCTGTCGGGGGCGACAATACCGCCATGCTTGCCTCGGTGCCTCCTTTGGTGCAGAAATGATCGCAGAGATGGTCTTGCTTGTCAATGTCGTTGAGGTCTTAGCTGGTGTTCCTCTTCCTCACCTTTTCCTGCGTTTACTCTGATGTTTACATTTGAAATGTCGACCAGCAGGGTAGTGTTATCACCGTCCAATGTCAATCACAATAAGTGCAATTAATATTTGTAAGACGCAAGAGCACGACTCCAACACAAATTTTGCGGAAATGATGGCGAGATGACTAGATAGGTCTGTTGTGAATTCAAACAAAAGGAGTTGGTTATGTTTAGTAAAAGATTGTGGTTTGGGTTAGAATAAGTACGTTTGTTACGTGTGTGTTCGTGTGTGTGTGTGTGTGTGCTTGAACACACAATATAACTAGAAAGAGAATGTGACAAAATCCCAAGAGCTTCAATCTAGTCACAGTCAGTTCAGCATCACGTACAAAAAATGACTCATTGTGACCCATCCACATTTCACCCCATTTCTCTTTTAATCTTTAGCACTTTCTTTCATTTGTGTCTGTTTTCTTTCACCTTTTGTAAATCGAAGAAAAAACAGCAAATCTGCCTTGAGGGTAATGATAGGGTCTTTACCGCCTCTTGGTAAATTAACTGTTGAATCAAAGACACCAATTCAAAGACATTTTGAACCATGAAATTGGATAATCATGGACAGGTTAAATTCTCCTCCTAGCGTAACATTTATCAGTTTTATAAGCCAGCCTCCTGTTTAATTTATTTTGCACTCCAGCTGTCATGTAAATGCCAGAGGCGCTTTTCAGGCTTACCAACATAATGTCACAGTTTTTTTTCCAAGTGTAGGGGATGCAGCATCGAGGCATTCATTCAAATCTGAGGGCATAAGAAATGGGGATTTCTCAGGAGCGAGAAGAAAGAAATCAGTCACTCCGCTCATTATACAGCAAGCAGGGTTACGTAAACCTTCTATAACATAAGCTTTCTTATTTTATCCCACTTCTTCTACCACATTCACTATCTCTACTACTGCAATACCTTTTTCTACAACTTCAAGTATTCTCTTTTGTCTTGCAGACCTCCTCTACCACAATATCAACTTGCTACTAATTTGAAGTTTTAATGATTTGTGCTTTTTATTATTTATTTTGTGTCATAAAGTTATATATACAAGTACGTGGACGCGTAAACAGCCAAATGATATTACACAAAGTAAGACCAGGACAAACAGCAAAGAGACAGAAAGAAAAGAAAGTTTCTCGTGAAGTTAGTTTGATTTCCTTAAAGGAATAGGAGAATAGTCTAATAAAAAGGTTTAGGAGGGTTTAGTAAACCGCAAAAGGAAAAAATAATAAATGATCCATGTAAACATGTTATGAATTGATTTGATTTCTTACTGGTCTGAGGCAAAATCTAAAAATGATGATGAGTGATGGCTGTTAAAAGGGAAAAAAAAGTGGAATTAGTGAACCGGCACATCTACATAAAGTCGTATTTAATTTGATATTTTATTGTTTTCTTTTTCCAAGGGGGCAAGGCCCGACTTTCTCTGTGAGTTGATTTAGAAAAATGTTCATCTGCAATCATGAGGTTTCTCCCAGAAATTAATAAATGACCAAACAACGAATGGGGAGAAAGGGGAGGTGAAAAATACCAGAAAGGACAAAGACAACATGATGACTATTGAGGGTTTGGAACAGGCAGAGATGGCAAAGACACTTGGCCTGTTATGTAGAGGCTGAAGGAATAGTAGCAGAGAAAAAGAACTGAATGTCAACTGAATTGTTCAGGGCATGGGGGACATAAGGAAGGATGATTGAGCTACTAAAGACAGTCCTGCAGAACTTGTTTTTTATAAGCTCTGACAATAAAGCTCAAGTGTGAGGGAGACGTTGTTCTGTATTTATCGTAAGAAAGAGCAATTTATCAAGACAAGTGAAGTGTGTCCCATCCTCTGAGCCATTAGTGGAAAATTGTAATTTGTCAAAATGTATAGATGCGGTACAATATGTGCAAAGCTTTAAGAAGGCTGGACTGACTACAATATAAACTGTAGGCAACTATATTGTGAGCCGTGTGTGTGAGTGTGTGTGTGTGTGAGAGAGAGATGATGACATTTGGAAAGACATTACAACACTGTACAAAACTAAGATGAAAAACAACGGGATAAAAAGGGAAACAAATTACACAAAATGAAGGAGTGTGGGATAAAGAAATTGGCTGGCTATATTTTTCTATCTCCCACTATGTCATTGTGTTTAATTCGGCTCATCACATCTCCACGTCAGCTCTCCTGACTCTCCTGACCCTCATCAGCTTGCAGTATATGTTCTTCAACCATCCTTCGGCAGATTGATTTAACCGTGGTTGTTATGCTTTCAGGCCAAATAACCATTTATATCTGTATTGATGAATTATCCCTGTGCGACTAACCTGCCTCTCTTGTGTCCTTCATCTTCACACAGTCGTGTTCTCCATTATCACCATTCTTCCCTGCTGTCAGTGGATTACCATTCCCTGCAATTTACCCGTCATCAAGGTCCTCCCTTCCAATAAAAAAAACGAAACGATTTTCTTACAACCAACTGCTGTTCTATACCCTGTCGATTTGGCAAAATCATGACTTCCTATGAAGCCAAAGATTGTGTTTATTCATTTATTTTCAGGACAGATGCAGACACCTGCTGGGTTGACAAGATGCAGACACCTGCTGGGTGCCGTGGATGACTGCCTCGTCTCGAGCTCCTCTCCAACACTGCATTTCTGTTGTTTTTATTGTTTTACTGTGTTGTTTGTTTTTAGCTTTTTTTAGATAGAGAACAACTTCTACACATCAGAACGTTGGTGGACAACAATCTTCCACCAGCAAACAATGGGGGATATCCGTGGCTACCTGCTGCCGCTTCACCTGCGGAGTGCAGGAGCAAGCAGGGCTCCTGGGCCAGAGTTCTAGTCTGACTGAGGAAACGTGAAAACCGGTCTCCTCTACGGAGTATTCTTCTGGCAAATGTCCAATCCCTGGATAGTAAACTGGATGAACTCCGAAGCAGGATGACATGTCAACGGGACATTAAGAACTGTAATGTGATGGTTTTCACCGAGACTTGCTGTGACCCTTTGATCCTGGACTCCGACATTGCTCCACACGGATTCTCCATTCATTGCAAGGACCAGAAAATAAACTGGGAAAAAAGTAAGGGAGGAGGTTTCTGCTTCATGATAAACAACAACTGGTGCTTAGATGTGGAGATACTTTCTTCGGACTGTTCTCCCAGCTTAAAGCACCTTATGATTGGATTCTGGCCTTTTTATCTGTTGAGGGAACTTACATTGGTTTGCCAACAACAACAAAGCGCTGCAGGAGTTGATGGGATTATCGACAGGACACTTCACGGCTGGAGGCTGTTTTTATTGAGGACGGAAATCTTAATAGCGCCAAAATGAAGAAAGTCCTGCCGAGATACTGTCAGCACATCAGCTGCCCCACACGCGTTGGAAACACACTTGATCATGTTTATTCCCACATCTCTCTTTTGCTTCTGCCTGCTTATAGGTAGAAAATCAAAGGGGACAGACCAGTGACGCGGACAATTCAAACAGTCTCAGACTCTGCTCTCCGTCACTGCTTTGGCATCACAGAGTGGTGTGTGTTTGAGGATGACAACATCAACACACACACGGACACGGTCATTTGCTACATCGGCAAATGCATTGATGACGTTGTGCCAAGGATTAATGTATGGACATTCCCAAATCAGAAGCCCTGGATAAACGGCGAGGTCCATGCTAAACTTTAAGCATGAGCTATCGCGCACAGTGGCAGGGATTTGGATGTGTACAGGAACGCTCTCTAGCTATTAGCAGTGCAAAAAGGCAATATAGACACTACAAGGGCTTCAACGCTAGAAACATGTGGTCTGGAGTAAAAACACTAACGGACTATAAAAGGACAAGGAGCGGTGCTGAGGAAATGTCTGCATCTCTCCCAGATGAACTGAACACTTTTTATGCACATTATGAGAGCTCCTCGGCTGTGGAGGTACAGACAGCTCAGGATCCCTTCCCACTGGTTTTAACAAGAACAGATGTGGACACATCCTTCAAAAGAATTAACCCACACAAGGCTCCTGGACCTGATGGCATCCCTGGCTGTGCTCTCAAGGTACATGCCATTCAGCTGGCAGATGTGTTCACCGACATTTTCAATAGATCTCTGCTCCAGTCTGTTGTCCCCACATGTTTTAAACAGTCCACTATCGTTCAAAAAAACATCTGTTTGAACGACTACCGCCCAGTTGCACTCACCTCCGTCATTATGAAGGCCGTTGAGCGGTTAGTCAAAACTTACATCACCTCCTCCCTCCCTGACTCACTGGACCAGCGAGTGGGGTTTATTAGTACTAAGTCTTAGGCTACGTAGGGGCCCACGGCGGCAACCGGACCCGGGACAGAGAACCTAGCCGAGCATGACTCCTTGAGGGCTCCGGGCCCGTTAGCATACTCCATTTGATCTGTGAGTGCCGTCGGCGGCAGATTAATGAACGTGCCAGCGGAAAGTCTCAGTTCAGCCCGCTTTTCCAGTAAAAAAGGGAAAAAACAATTAGACCGTTACTGTTTTCTCGACTGTCTGTCAGGACTTTATTAATCCCTCTTGGGAAAATTAAATTTTTCCATTTTGTTATTATCCATTACACACATACATAGAAAAAACACACACTTTTGAGAGCCGCAAGATTGATGGGGGGGTTCAGTGCCTTGCTCAAGGGCACTTTGGCAGTGCCCAGGCGTAGAACTGGCACCTCTCTAGCTACCAGTTCAAACTCTGTACCACGGATAGAATTCAGGGTAGGTTAGTTGATTCCCTGTTGTGTCTCAAAAAACAAAAGGAAAAACAAAATGAAGTGGCAAAATAAACATACTTATGTTCTTAAAATATACAACATATGCTTCAGCAAACAACACAGCACAATACTTTATATGCACTCAGCAAGTGAAAACTCAATCTGAAGTGAAAACTTCAAAGACAGAGACCATTTCAAAGATAGGGAACACTTAAAAGATAGGGAGCGCTTCCATGCAAGACATTTTTTTAATTAATTTTTTTGTGACCGTAGAAGTCCATGCTAAACTCTGCCTTCCAATATCCAAGTCAAATCTTTTTTTGGGGGAAGTTTTGTAGTTGCTGTTGTCCACTGCTAATGTATGAGCCAAATCGGTCGCTCGGTCGAACTTTATTTATCCCGAGGGAAATTGTTGTGCAACAGTTGCAATACACAGTAGGAGACAGTATAACAATTCTAAAATGTACAAATAGTGCAAATGTTTTATACAATGTATATATAATCGAAAAAAAAGATGTAAACTCCTGCTCAACACCAAAAACACAGAACAGTGCACTTAGTAGAGTGCAGATCTACGTCAGGTGTGTCTGCAACGACCACTGCTGTACTGTTAGATTGAATGAATACAACCACAAAGTCTAGACCCAACATAATATGATATACGTTTAATAATGAAAACAATAAACTAATGATAAAATCTGAGAATATGTAGTAAATTGTAGTAATGTTGTAAAGTAGTAGTGTATTACTGGACATCAACTTGGTATTTACGTGCGTATTGTTGGAAAAATAGACGAAGTGTAAATAAGATGAAAAGATGCTATATTTAATATTATTGAGAAGTGGTGGAGACATAATGGCTTCAGATGTAAAAAAGTTTTTTTTAAACGTCTTCAACATGTGATTGTAGGCAATGTAAGGTGTAAGTTATGTCAGAGTAGATAATCATGGCGGGTTGGGAGGAAAAAAAGTTTATCAAATGAGCCCAGCCTCGTCGACAATTCAAAAATACATCAAATGCACAACGTCGACCTCACATCAATCCACAGCTTGGCTGTTTGTCACTTTCACAGAGAGAGAATGAGAAAATGTGGACAATAAGTAAACCATGTCAATAATGTGTTTACGCTACTGATCGGTGCGTGCACGTTGTTGGGTCATTTTAGAATAAGTAGGCTAAAGGAGGGGATTTATTTTTATCTTACGTTCTTGGACAATCCACATTTGTTTCTTCTATATTTCCATTGCATTGTATGTTCTCTTAGTGCGCAAACACACCTTCCTCAAAACATTGTTATTTGTTAGTTAACATGTCATGGTGCACGTTTTTAACAAATGAATGCTTTAAAAAAGTGATGAGGACAAAATCAGCCATTTAAAAAGGTTGTGGGCACATGAAGCCCAGTGTAGATGAAGGTGTGAACATGCATCTCTCTTGCTCTCAATCAAAAGAATGAGTAATACTGAATGAGCCACAGATCAATGTCTTATCACTTTTGTTCACTTCTTTCTAAACAGGTAGAAAAAATAATATGAAAGTGTGGGAGAGAGGCTATTTCCTCATAGCAATAATTACTTGGTTAAACCGAATGCTGTCTTTCATACCGGTCATCACTGTCACTGTGCTTTACACACAAAAACAACACACTTTAGAATACTTGAATCAATATCTTCACAAGTCTTGAAAAGATGCTATAAATACAAATAGACTCATGTCCATAATGCATCAAGGTTGTCTTGTATTCAATGTTGTTTCTCAGTATTTCCTTTGCTTTTTTCAATATGTCTGTTTCCCAGACTTGAAACAGAAGGACAAACATTAGTTTTCCTGACATCTTTATGCTTTGTGGAACATATTAGTTGTAGGCGGCTCTGAATACAGACATAAACACATCAGTGCAGCGTCATTTCTCATGTCATACTCAGTATAATTAAAAATCTTGTTTTCATCTTCATACGATTGCTGCACTTTGTTATTTCATGGAACAGGAAGAGTTATGTATGAGTTATGTATGAGTTATGTGCTATGTGTGTTATGTGATGGAGAACTTGGATCTGTTTTTAACAGTTTAACCGAAACGGCTTTGCTGCCCTCTGAAAACAATATTACAAAAATATACATTTTGTAATTTTACTTAAACATACAGGAAATAAGTTTTAATTATAAGCTCTGTCTATTTTATCGTACCAAAAAAGTCTCAATCAGGTCTCCCTGTGTGAAGAAACGCTGCCCTTTCTTTCTGGTGGAGGTGAGGTGCCTTTTAAGATAAGATAAGATAAGATAAGATAAGATAAGATAAGATAAGATAAGATA
>CALSCE010000016.1:8869198-8962845 GCA_943593645.1 Bovichtus variegatus | reverse complement strand
ATTATTATTATTATTATTATTATTATTATTATTATTATTATTATTATCTCTTCAGAGGAAGACATGATAGGAAGTGATGAAGAGGAAGAAAAAGGAAGCAGAGAACAAACTGGTACATCCTTAAAACGATGTGCCAATCATTAACATCAGCACTTTTCAACTAGTTTCACTTATAATTCAACACTAGATTATTGATGTTTGAAGCCTTTTCTCTTGACCTAGCTTTCAAATAGAACACCAGAAGTTTGTGAGTTAAATACCAGACTGCCACCATTAAGCCCCTGAGCAAGGCACTTAACCCAAAGTTGTTCTAGGGTTAGGGTCCCTGTAGTTAGTCATCTGCTAACAAATGACCAGTAAAGAGATTGACTCCCTATTGGAGCCAGCCTCAAGTGGCCAATCTATGAACTGCAGTTTTTGGCACTCGCATAGGCTTCACTGCTCAGACCCAGAGGTTGCTGCTTGATTTACCATATTTACACTAATAGTGTGTTGACATGCTAAATTATAATAGCAATAAATGCAAAGTACAGCTCAGGCTCATAAGGATGTCAATAGTTTTGCTGGTAATTCATCACAAACCAAAGTATTGGATAGATAAAATGTCAGGGGATCACCAATTCACCCTGAGGTGGACAAAGATGTGTTTCATGGCAGACCATCTAATACTTTTTGAGACATTCAACTACAAACCATAGGTGTCAACATCCTGACGGGGCTATTAAAAAGTCACGGGATCATCAAAGTCATTATGATTAATCCTATAGGGAACATCAACGTCTGTACAAAATTGGCATGGCAATCCATCCAATATTTGTTCAGATGTCTCAGTCTGGCAGTGACTGAGCGACCGACAGACCAACATTGCCATCCATAGAGCCATGCTGCTATGGCAAAAAAAAAAAAAAACCTAAAGATGCAGCCGTAGCTAAAATGCCTTGCATGACAGCTCACAGGGCCTGCATTACAGACGCTATCCCGTTGCATTAGGGGAAATGCTGGACTGTTCTATTTTGTTTCGTTTTGTTTACCCTATGTTGATATCATCTGAAAACAACAAACACATCAGTTTTGAACCCATCCTGTCCACGCAGAACAAACAGTGGAACAGCAAAGTGTTTTGCTAACAACAAAAATGGGCTGCTTTTGATTAATTCGTTAGTATTTTTGGCTTTTGGCTCATTTACTTCTTGGCCTTTCATTCTGTGTTTTCCCTTCAGATGTGTACATTAACTGTATATGTACGAGGCTGGGCATGTTTGCTTTAAGCTGCAAAGGAAATGAATGCAAATGAGGAATTTTGAGTAGATAGCAGATATTCATTTGTTGCACCAAAGAACCATTTATCTTACAAGAAAGCCATGGAAATGTTTATTGTTTGTCACATGGTCCAATAGTATATGGACTGCAGGGCTGCCCGAGGCATTTGCCAACTGCTTAGCTTATAAAAAAATGTGTTGCCGCTTATATTTCATGGTGCCATGGTTATTTAATCCATTTACAAACTCTAACAAAATAAGAGCACGTTAGCAGGAAAATACTCATTCTTCAAGATCATATGGATTTGGGGCGAAGAATTATGTACTGTCACGCAAATGTCATGTTGCCACTTTCAATTAATCAATCAATCAAACTTTATTTATAGAGCTAAAAAGGTAACACAAAGTATGGTTTTACCTTTAGGTATAATTAAAAGGCCACTACCAGAAGTCTTGGTTCTGGGAGGTTCGTAAGCTAAAAGCAAATCTGATAAATAGCTAGGACCAAGACCACAATCAAATCTGACGCAGACAGGCATCCAGTGCAGAGACGTGGCGTGATGTGTACTCTCTTTCTGGTCCTCGTTAATACTCGTGACATTTAGTTTTGCAGTAATTGTAGTGGAGCTATATTCTTTTTAGGGAGACCAGAAAGTAAAGCATTACAGGAATCAGTTCTACAGTCTCTGTGCTGGCTTACTTTAAACGGCCGTACTTTTGCAATCTTCTTCAAATCAAATCATATCGTATTTATATAGCCCAATATCACAAATTATACATTTGTCTCAGTGGGCTTTACAGACTGTACAGGATACGACCCCCTCTGTCCTTAGACCCTCGCAGCACAAGGAGAAACTCCCAAAAAGAAACCCCACAATTAGTGGGGGAATTATGGAAGAAACATCAGGGAGAGACTGAGGGGGATCCCTCTCTCAGGACGCACAGACGTGCACTAGATGACGTGTGTACAGAATAAACAACATAGTTTAACATAGTCATTCATGTGACAGAGATGATGTGATCATATATGAAAAAGATGGATCCAGGAGGATGTCAAAAAAGCTTTCTAGTGTCTTCAAAAAATAGATACAGTATATTGGTGACCACAAATGTGTCTTCCTATCTAATACCACCCCGCTTGAATGTCATAAAAGAGCAGTCACAGCTAAAGAAATCCAAAGAATTGTTGTCAGTATTCAACATTTCGTTGCATTTGTTGAATCTGTTTGCACAGATCGCCTGATTTGGGGATTGGGTAACCACTCCCTGGCCTGTTTACTTAGAAGAGAAGTTATGTCACAAAGACAAGCTTTATCAATTATGAAAAACGACATAACTACAATGTAAAGGGTGAGATGGATTGTTTATGTTTTATACAGTCATTGTTTGAGACTTTTAATGTCAGGATTGGAACCAAATATTCAAGCCAAATGAAACCATTACATTTAAGTTGTCTTCCATTCAAAACAAATGACATAAATACGTCTACATGTTTATATATATTCATAGGAAGCATTTCAAAAGCAAACGTTCCCAGCAAACGGCAACATTGTAAGACAGTCGTCTAAATGTCCCTCCAAAACATTGGTCAATGCTTCGAAAGGGCTAGCTTTTTGTCGTGACGTTACCTGGACGTGTTCCCTGAACATTCCAGTGACGCGGGAATATGATGTGCTCCACCTTTCTAGCTTCATGTTAAGGGTCACGATGTGCTGTACATACTGCAGCAGTAGCCACACATTAAACATTCACCTAGACAGTTACTATACTATATGTTCTAAAAATGGTCCAGCTGACATCCTGGTTTTAGAAAAGTGTCACTTTGAGTGCAATTCTTAATAAGCAATATAAAGGTGTACACACACGTACAATTACTAGTAACGCAGGACAAAAGCAATCATCCAAACAGAAACTTGCTGAGTTGATACCGATACTAAAACACATCCACAGTGTATCATTGGAGATCACCGAGATATACAACTGCTCTTAGATGAACTAAGAAGGTCTGAACATTACGTCTGAGACACTTCGCTCCCGCTTCCATTAACTTTCTGTGTCAAACAGCTGTTTTGTTGTTCTCCTATTAGAAAAGCACAGGCCCTAAATCACTCTACCTTTCATCAACATCAATGTTAGAGATCATACATGCTCACATCAAAGCAAACTCTTAAAACAAGAAACTCAACCAGCTGTGCTATTTCTTCGCTGTCTCTGTCCTCCTGTTGCATTATAAACCCGGAGCGTGTGCAACTGCATGCATGCCCAACTCACTTCTCGCGGTGAAACAGGCACATTCTTGTGAGGCCCGGGACTCTGTAATAAATCCTTTGTAACTCCCATTAACCCAGATAACGCTTACATCATTGTAAAACAGTTTCAATTCACACACATTCATACAGAGTCAGAGGATACTGTACAAGGTGCCACATGCTCATCAGTGATAACCATTCACACACACTCACACAGTATCTTGGTTCAGTATCTTGCCCAAGGACACTTTGAACATGCTGACTGCAGAGGCTGGGGATCAAACCACCGACCCTCCGACTGGTGGACGACCTCCACCTCCTGAGCAGGCTGTCCGCTGATGTCTGTATCTGGCAAAACATTTATTCTATGTTGGAAGGAGCCCACCAAGTGCCCGTAACCTCACAACCAAAGACAGACCAAACCTAATATTAAGAGAAAATGGTGAGCACACATCAGTTTAATACCGATTCTACTTTATTGTTAGGATTTCATTTTTGCCGTCTGACATGGACTCCTTTGGCCGGACACACAATTTCACTGTCCAACCAAATAAATCTTGTTTTTATTTCTGGATCATGAAACACGCATTTGTCACTAATATTGACACTAATTGGACTCCCAAAGCCCAATCAAAAGAAACCCTCCAGAACTTGACAGTGAGAAAGACAGTGAGAACACATTTAACGCTGTTTTTGACAAGAATGTAACTCTTGGATTGACTTGGGGAGAAAAATAAATCCAATGTGTGAAAACGTTTTTGTCTTCTCATTGCTAACTTAACAACCCACCATCCCATTAACCCCTTAGGGGAGTGGATGAGATAAGGAGAAACCATAGTAAAAAAGACATCTTGTCCCATAGTAAACATCATATTTCAGGTACTGCACAGATACAGTATGTACCATACATACACTTATTATTAACTGCAGTTGGAACAGGCCAAACTGTGACCAGCTGACAGTTATTATAATTAACGCTATATATTGTGTTCCTCTGTGAGAGCCTGTCAGCAAAACACATTGAACTCCGAAAGAGCCTTCGGCCCGGGGCCAGAAACACAAAGACATTTACTATTTAAGAAGAAGGGCATTTCCTCACAGTCCGAAGAAGAAGGCGTTTATACTGCAGCATATAAACACATCCATGCTTTAAATTAAAGACATAGTTTGGCTGTTTTGCAGTGGGGACGTATGAGGTACATTCGATGGTGGTCGGCACTCCCCAAGTTGAGAGAAACAGACAGGAGCACCAGCAGGAAGCTCAGCAATGTGCTGCTGTGAACGGGGCAGCAGCAAAACCTACTGCAGACGTATTTTTCGGTTGGTTCGATTGTGTTATTGGAGACTTTGGTTACTTCGGATTCACCTAATTCACACAATAACATAAACAAACTAACCAATAGAGGAAGCGGTAGACCAGCAACTCCTGTGTTCTGCGAGTTAAAATTACTGTTTTTGTCTATGGAGTCTGGTACGTGAAGAGAGCACAGATAATGGCTTCAGTTCCCCGTCTGAAATGGCTATTTATTGGGGACATTTCTTTTCTAAATATAGTGTACACTTTCATCTACTGTCGCTAATACAGTGACTATGGATCTATGGATGAGTACCTCATACAACCCCACCTCAAACAGTGCTTGACAGTAAGTGTGTGACTGTGCATGCAACACACATGATTAATAAGGAGCTCGAGGGCGGACTAAAAGAGTTGAAATGATATGTACAAAAAAGAGCATTTCTTTCGATGTCTTTTGATCCACTGCTGGGTGTTAAATGAGACTCACTCCTGCTTTGCTACATTGGTCCCAGCAGTGGCAGCAGCTGTGAGGTAACCATTAGAGCAACATTTCCTTTTTTTCTGCATGTCCAGTGATAATATTTCTCCACACTGAGACTGGATCATTAGCACTGCAGCCTCAAACACCATGTGATGTACTGCAGCAGGTCTCCAGCTGTTGCCACAACATTAGTTCTTTGCACTTCTGTGTCTGAGGGAGAGAGGCGGAAAGAGAAGAGCCTGAGTACACACACACACACACAACACACACACACACACAGAGAAAGGGTTGTCATGGGTACATTAAAAAAAGTATCTTAGAAAGTGTAATTGTAATTAAATACCCATGGTTTCCGATGTGTTGGTCCTTCGCGTTATTTTTGGTTCCCATCATGAACGTGCTCCACTCGCTGAATGTCTCTGCGTCATTGCAGCGGATCCAATAGCGAGCGCGCCTCCCGTCGTGCCCAATATAAAAGCCGCTCTCCTCCGACTATCTGAGACTGAACCCGTTCATCTCCGCCTGATGAACAGGTGACACTCAACAACTCACTTTAAATAATCAAACTTTCTGTTTTCATGTGTTCACATATAGAGGCGTAATGGATTTTAACAGCACACTCTCAGGGCGCGATTTGGGCGCGCTGGCGCAGAGACTGTTTGGGAATAACTCATTGTTTCCATTTGAAAACATCACCGCCACTTCAAAACCGGAGGAGGAAGACTTGGAAGTCAACACGGACGTTTACTCCAGGGTGATAGTCACTGTCATCTACGCCGCTCTGTTTGCTGTGGGCTCTCTGGGGAACTCCGTCACCCTGTACACCCTGCTGAGCAGGAAGACCCTGCAGAACCTCCAGAGCACGGTGCACTACCACCTGGCCAGCCTCGCCGTCTCCGACCTGCTCATCCTCGTCCTCTCCATGCCCATCGAGCTCTACAACTTCATCTGGTTCCACCACCCGTGGGTGTTCGGGGACGCCGTGTGCAGGGGCTACTACTTCCTCCGGGACAGCTGCTCCTACGCCACCGCGCTCAACATCGCCAGCCTGAGCGTGGAGCGCTACATGGCCATCTGCCACCCGTTCAAAGCCAAGAGCATCATGTCTCGCAGCCGCACCAAGAAGCTCATCAGCGCAATGTGGCTCGCGTCCTTCGCGCTCGCTACACCGATGCTCTTCGTCATGGGCCAGATGATGCGTCAAGGCGAGAACATATGCACCGCGATCGTCTCCCCTGTCACCATTAAGACCGTGCTTCAGGTGGGTGTCATATCGCTGGCGTGTGTGTTGGCTTTGCGCGCGGATGTATCCACAGTCGCTCTTTAAACTCCGGGATTCCTTTATAGGGAAACATGCATATCAATCTGAAGTCCCCGGCCGAGATGCACAAGGGGTTGTCTTAATTTACTTTACAGTGTGTACATACATGTGTGGCATAGTGCTTGGCAAACTGACCTGTCGTGCTTTTCGCCCGAATGTGTCTCTAAAATCCCAGTTTGTGCATTCAGATATGTGTTGATTTTCACTGGAAACTACAAAATAAGCTATATTATAGCCTACACAGTCACAGTCCTGAGTAAGAAATGAGCAGATCTACTGTTCTTCATATATGAAAAAAGACAGATATGTTGAGGCTCGTAAAGCAAACTGAAAGCAGCATGCTGGGTGCGACAGGTGTGATGGATGTCTGACTCCTGTTGGCTCAGTTCCTGCGGACTTGTTGTGCAATGTCGAGCTGAAATGTTTGGTGATTAATGCATTAGTCTATTGGTAGAAAATGGATCTGTTAATATTTTTAATCGCCGATCAATCGTTCATCGATCAGACCTTTTTTTAAACAAACATTCCAAAGATCAGCTTTTTAAATGTGAGGATGTGGTGCTTTTTCTTTTCTTACATGACAGTAAACCGAATGTCTCTGGGGTTTGGACTGTTGTTCAGACTATAGACGGTCACCTTTGTGCCTCTCAAAATAAATACCAGGCATTTGAAAACACTTAGCACTGTTCTAAAGGTATTTCCAAAATCCTCCTCCTCCAAAAAAAAAAATGTGTCTGTTGGACAACAAAAAAAAAATGTTTTAAGACGTTTCCCAAGTTGTGACCTCCTCGTTCACTGTGAACCAACATGTATTTATTCATGAATTTCTTATCATATACTGTATATATTAGTTTACATAGATGTTACTTTCCAATTGTCTGTTAAACTAAAACCATACATGTCAGGTCAAAATATTTTAACCAGCAGATGCATCGACTTTGTTTTCACCTTGTGAGTCTGTGTGTGGGTCAACCCCCCCCCACCCTAAAATTCAACAGGTGTGTAGTTGAGATCAAAATGAAAGTTGAGTTTATAGATAGGTGTGGTCCGAGCATGGGGCGCCGGAATTAGGGGGGTAGGATTTATCCGGTTTTATTTTATTACTGTATTCTGTGTGTGTGCGTGTGTGTGTGTGTGTGTGTGTGTGTGTGTGTGTGTGTTAATACACTTTATCACCATGTTAAGAAAAGTGCTATACAAATAAATGTATTGGTATTATAAAAAAAAAAAAGAAAAGGCAAGGACATATGTCACTGCTGGCTGCCTGGATTAGAAAAAATTGTGTCATCTTGAGAAACGGATTTAAAATGTTTTCATTGCGTAGCAGACCGAATATTTTATTCATACCGATGGTTGGAAATGTCTTTGATGGTTTTGGAAATTCCTTCCGAACAATTTTAAGTGTTGTTAAATTGCTTTTTTCAAAGCAGGTATATATTTTTCAGAAATATGGTAATTGTGAGTCGGATAAGTGATATTAAATTTGAGGAGCAGACTCGGACATCGGTCAAACTCTAGGAAATTGGGAAGAACAGTTATTTAAAATGTCCTTGCATCTTACAGACCAAACAATGAATAGATTAATAAAGACAATAATCAGTAATGAAAATAATCATTAGTTGCAGCCGGATGTGCACATTGAGGGGGCAAGTGACTTAAAGTAAAGAGCCTGTGAGACATCAGCAAGTGTGTGAGAGAGAAACACACACACACACACACACACTTCCACACTCAGAGCACAAGTCTGTCCCCTCTGCTCCCTCAGATAAAGGGTGGTGCTCTGCAGGTCGGAGGCCGTATGAAAGATTAAACCGATCTGCACGGCTTCGTTTACGATGCACATACTTGGCATTGACTCAGAAGCCCAAGTGTTGGGGTTTTGGGTTGTAAGAAAACATTGGAAATGATTGGGCGAGGCGTATTGTGGATGCTCCGTCACTGCGGTGCCGCTTTACAGACACTTGGCATGAAACTAAGGAATGTGAGATCAGCCGGCGTGTATATAATGTCTGTCTTCTGCTGCAGTGTCGACTGTTTCCGCTTTTACTCGCCCCTGCTTTTCCACACAGCGCTGACGTTTTCCCACATGTTCGCCTCGTCTTCTGCCCATGTCTCTGTTTGCATGCCTCCTATTATTCATCTCTCCTGCACGACAGTGACTAACTGGAGCAGTGCCAAGGCTACCGAATGTCATTTTCCGACGCTTCCATCAAGGCTAATGGCATTCATGGCTCTGTCAGCGAAGAAACACTTTCCCACACATGAGGTCTTATCTTTAAAAAGAAAAAAGAAAAAAAAGAATCATTTAAGATTTTGTGAGTTGTTTTTTTTTTTACCCCCTTTGATGTAAATAGCAGAACCATAAATAAGTTGGGACCATCGAGGCTGGGGACATTACTGTATATGACTCAGACACGGAGGAAACGATCAAATTGCTCCAATAACATTTAAAAAATGTTTGTTTCTGAATATATTGTGCAGTGCATATATGAAATATGCAATATAAGCTGCTTTAGTAGGTGTCCTGCTGCTGTGGAGGGTCCCTACACACTCTGCCTGTTTTGAAAACAGTGATGACACTGAGGGGAGAGAAGGTGTGTGTGTGTGAATGAGAAAACTGAAGTGAAAGGATGAAGAGGTCAGAGAGCAAGTGGGGAGGAGAAGGCAAGCTGAACCTGTGTAGATTAATAGGAGCATGCACGGCCTGCAGTTAGGAATTCAATTCCACCTGCAGTTAGCCAACATGCAACCGCAGTGCTCCGAGCAGAACTGTACTCTAAATGTCAAATATAAATAATGCAGAACACCTGAAAACTGTTTTAACTTCATAAAACATCCGAAGGCAGACTCTCCAAAAGGTTCTTTCAGTTTAAGGTTATAACCCTCATGTTTGCAGAGCAGCCACGCAAGCTCGCCTTGTTTTCATAAGGCAGCAGTGAGCAACTGCGATCTGATGCTGTGCGCAAAGCAAAGTAGTTGCCGCAGTCACCCCAATGCGACAGATGGTCACACAGAACTCTCTGAGAAAGTTGTCATTGGAAACTAACTGTAAAAAGGCAGGCAAGTTCAAAAAATAACTTGCTAGGGCACTGGATGAACCATCTGTCTCATCGCCATCAGTCGGGAGAAGAGTGATAACGCGTCTCCTACGGAGAAAAGCCTTCAATTCTTTCAATGAAAAAAGGCTCTCCAGCTCTGATATAACGGACGCTGTTGCAGCATCTCTGCTAACCTCGTCGTTGTTTTTCGAGCGAGCAGTCGCCTCTCCTCGTCGCGTCACACACACCTTTAAGCCACCCTGTGTTTTGGGAGTTGAATGCTTTGAATGCGAAGCAGCAGCAGGAGCAGGACTAAATGTTTGGTTACAATTAGCAGTGACTTGATACAACTCTGATACGGCTGCAGGAGAGCTACCAGAAAACGGAACAGGAAACAGTGAAGCTATTATCAATGAGAGCAGATTTACTGACATTCTATAGATGAACAATTCATCAATTAAGCAAGAAAATTATTCTCAGTAGTTCCAAATTGTCCGATCCATCGGCTCATATCTTTCCAGGGTTATCGATTCCTTTTTTATCACTAATGGCATTTTTCATGCTTCACGACGTCAAACTCTGCGTCTTCGTTGCTGGAAACTTGCAACAACAAGGAGTCATGGAAGAAACTTTCATTAGGCAGACCTTCTGTACTGGGTTCAGTCAGAGACAATAAAACAGCTAGTTGATGCTGAACATCTGTGTGGGCCCTCTTTTCTTTTGCCAAACACAATTTGTTTTAAATCAGGAATCAATAAGGGAGTCTATAAAGAATTGGACCGATAAGTAGAATCGATAATGGTGTTGGAATCTATAAAAAATGATCAATTCTAATGCCTATGAGTTGTGGTCCTAGACGGATTATTGTTTTCTACCCTGGGGGGGAACGATTGTAGGCTGCTTATGAACATCTGTAGAGGTGCTTGTGCTTTAAGTACTTGAGATCTGTCTACTGAAGTACATATCAGAGGAAAAATATTAAAGTAGTACTTTTTACTTCACTACATTTATTTGACAACTTAATATTCTAGTGATTTTGTGATTTAAATATAAATGACTCTTTTTCGCCCAAATATTTTTGAATGCACACAGAAACAGTTATCGTTGTATAGAAATGTAAAAAAAAAATCAACATAGGCTATATTTCTGATGCACAAACAAATATTTCTTGTTTTAAATAAATGTCAAAGAAATCTACAAATATATGTATATGAAAGTATTTGCAATTCATCAAAACCATTTGGATTTTGTTCCATTTATAGATATAAACTTCTCTGCATTTTTTTCAACAGGGAATTATCTGTAGCCATTCCGATGTCTCCCTCCTTTTCAGCCAGTCACATGGGCACGTCCCCGCGAGGTATGATTTAATATGTCATGCACAGTGAGGGAACCTGGGAATAACTGTTACCGTCGAGAAGTCACCAGCCTGTATTATTAGTCAGATTACTAATATATCAAACTAATACAGGCGGGTCATGTCACCTTTTCAAAAAAGTCAGTTGTGACACCAACATTGCAATAAGCCGATGCTTTGATTCTTTAAGACAACGTAGTAAGTTGGCTACTTGTCAACCTAACTTGGCTAATGTCAGATATTTACACACATCGCGGATGTAACCTCCAATCCAGCTTTGTTTGGATTCTTTTGGAGATCTTTACTGATTTATCTGTCATCGTGTTGGATTGTTTCACTTGTTTGGACCACTGTCTGACTCCTGTCTGCAGGGAGATTATTTCCCCCCGACCCCAGGGAATACTGCATTGTTAATAAAGTTTGAGGAGAAAAACAAAGGTTTCCTGCATGACGTATTAAATCATTCCTTGTGGGGGCGCGCTCATGTGATTGGCTGAAAAGGAGGCTACAGATTGTTCGCTGACCAACACCCAAAAATGCTCTATAAGTAAAGGGAGAAATTGACTCTCAGTGCTCTGTCCCGTCTTAACCATCTCTGCACACACACATGCAGTGAAGTCCATACGCGGTTCAACAGTTTGTATATAAATGTGACAAGATTACTTTAAACTAAATATATTTTTGGATTTATTTATTTAAAAGAAAGAAATATTGTGCATGCATCTGAAATGTATTTGTGAACCTTATTATTTAGTGTGTTTTTTTCAAAACATTTTTATACAATAACTATTTTTGTGTGCATTGAAAAATAATGTTGTGGAGAGTCATTTATATACATATAAACCAAAAAAATACATGTGTGAATCCTTCTCTGCGCATTTATTATTTTTAAGATTGATCTGACTCTGTACATTAAGCACTCTGAAAAGTTTTGTTTTTTAAAAAACAAGTCAAATATTTTACCAGTGTGGTGAGATAATTACTGACAATTTGACTGTTTTCATGAATTTTCTAGAATCAAGTGTCATTTTCCTTCATGCTCTTATTTCAAGGTGTTAAAAAATGATTGAAACAAGTTCTATTGACCACTACAGATTAAAAAAAAAAAAACTCAAACGTGCCTGTATATAAACTATATACTGATACCAATGAGTGTATGAGGGAGGAAGAGAGAAGAATGACCGCAGAAGAAGATTTGCGTTTTATTTCTTCAAGGCTGGATGTGAAGCAAACTGGAAGTGAAGTTAACTTCCTGCAGTTTGACAGTAAACTCAGACCTTTCCAGTACATTTATACTTCACATGCTGTGCGTTTAGCTTGCGCTCACCTCGGCCCGTGTACCTGTCGTTGCGCTGAGTGCTCTCCTGCTGTTCAGGACTCTCTGCTTGGGCCATGTTGTTTGTGCAGCAGGAGGACTTAAGAGCTTCACGCTTCCGAGAGCTTCCAATTCACAGATCTTTAAGAAGGTTTTTACGTTTTCTTTCATTGTGCTTTGCGAAATGCACACACTTGTTTGTGTTTGACCGATTGAAAACAGTTTTGTACCTGTGTGTGATGCAACAAAGTCCTTCCACGGACTGCAGGGAGAGACGTTCTCTTTGCGTGAATCAACCTAAAACACAACTCACACACAATATGAACAGCTTACATAATTAGAAGCAATCCATTACAATACATTACATTACATTTAGCAGACGCTTTTGTCCAAAGCGACTTACAATAAGTGCAAACAATCAATACGACTCCAAACAGCGAGAATCTTGCAGGTACATCAGCTTCAAACAGGTGAAATCATATATAAGTGTAGAACAATAGCTTCAAATAAGACAAACCAAAGTAAGAGCAAAATACAATGTTTTGTTTTTTTTATTGACCGAGGTGCAGTCGAAACAGGTGGGTTTTCAGTCTGCGATGGAAGGTGTGAAGACTTCCTGCTGACCAGATATCAACGGGGAGCTCGTTCCACCATTTAGGAGCCAGGATAATGAACAGACGGGTTTTGTTTGAGGGGTCTCTGGGTCCCACTCGTAGTGAGGGAGCAGCGAGCTGATTGACAGATGCAGAGCGAAGTGAGCGAGCTGGGGTGTGTAGTTGGACCGTGGCCTGGATGTAGGAAGAGCCTGATCCACTCACAGCAGTGAACAAAGCCAGGAGTTTAGACTTCTATGCAAATGTATTAAAAGACAAACTGAAATATCACAAAAATATTCAAACCCTTTGCTATGACACTTGAAATCTAGCGCAGGTGACTCCCATTTCTCTTGATCACCTTTGAATTGTTTTTCTACAGCTTGAGTGGAGTCCACCTGTGGAAAGTCACACACCTGTCCATCTATAAGATCTCACAGCAAACAATGCATGTCAGAGGGGGAAAAAAACAAGTCATGAGGTCAAATGCACTGCCTGCAAATTCAGCATAAGGCTGCAACATAACAAAATGTGAAAAAAGTGAAGGGTCCGAATACTTTCAGAATGCATTGCTAACTAATTGTCTTGGATTGGAAGGATTTTAATCAAATTCAGCAACTAGGAGTGTGCACATTTTGCCCTGATAGTCCATCTTGGTGCCCAGTGGATGAATAGTGTTGGACTACAGTTGTAAAAGAAAAGAAACAAAAACCTTCCTTTGTATTAGGATTACATTAAGAGTCCCCAAATGGTTGACCAAAAATAATCCTTCACTGTCATTATTTTCAAATGGGCTTCTTGGTTGAATTTTTTTTTAATTACATTTTTACATACCTGTCATTTCATTCACATTCTCATCACTCGAAGGGTTAGTTAAGTGCAAACAATTGTAAAAGTTTAACCAAAAATGTGACTCCCAAATTTATTCTGTTTCATGAATTGATGATCTCGCAGAGGGGGAATTGTATGTGCCGCTTCCTCAAACTTGTACATGTTGGAAGTGATTTTTCCATCAACCTGTGGTTCCTTTCACAACCTGCCATTGCCAGAAATTCTGTGAAATTAAGCTCAAAGTCAATTCAAAGAGTAGCCCAATCTACGTGAGTTGTGCCCAACACAATCCTTTTTTTTTTTTATCTCTCTCTTTTTTTTGTCATGAGGTAATGCAGCACATTTCCCACAAATTTCAATGCGGTGGCACACTGCAGTATATGGGCCAGAAAATGTTGCTTACAGTAATTACACAGCTTCAGTAAATGAACATGGATTTGATTTATTACACGCATTTTATGAAGGCTTATCTAGTACTTGCTTTGTGACAAACAGTATAGCTAGACCAAACCTAAACAAAACACTAACAACGGCCGTTAGCTGTTGTAAAATCATTGTAATGTACGGCCTCTTGTTGCTATTTTATTTAATTTACATTTCCAACAATTTAAGCAATTATTGCTCAGCTCCACGTTGTGCCTAACAACACCCTTTTTATCAAGGCTTAATAATAATAATACATTTTTATCATTTATACATCGCTTTTCTAGGTACACAATAGAGAAACATTCCGTACAAGCATACAGATGTGCACACCCAATCATAGACACAAGATGCAAAACAAAACAGTACAAAACAAAACCAGAACAGATGGCAGTTCAAACTAGCGTAGTCCTGAGATGTGGGGGAAGGGGTTTAGCAGGAGAAAGCCATCTTGAAGAGGTGGGTTTTAAGGGCTCGTTTGAAAGATGGTGTTTGACTGTCTGATGTGGTTGGGGAGGGCATTACGGAGGGAGGGTGCAGCAACTGAGAAGGCCCGGTCACCCCAGGTCCGGACCGAAGGCAACGGGTAGGGATGTGGTGGGAGAGGTAAGGAGGGGCCAGGGTGTTAAAGGCTTTGTAGGTGGTGTGTAGTATTTCGAAGTCAATCCTGTATTTATCCGGGAGCCATTAGAGGTTGTGGAGCACCGGGGTTACGTGGTCTCGGCAGCGGGTGGAGGTGTGCAGGCAGGCAGCAGAGTTCTTGATGTGTTGAAGGTTATTTGTGATATTGTTAGGTGAGTCATAGAGGATGCTGCTACAGGCGTCAACTCTGCAAGTGATGAGGGCAAAGCAGAAAGGCAGCGGTAAAGGATCAGGAGGGTTGGAGGCGGGCAATGTTCCTGAGATGGAAATAAGCCATTTGGTGAGGTGGTTGGCATGGGGTCGAACGAGAGGGTGGGGTCCAGGATGATTCCGAGGTTGCGGACCTGGGTGGAGGGTGTGACGTTGGATACCAAATGTTTCCAACTATTTTCACACCTAGACTCATTTGTTTTAATTAAGGTACCACAGTACTTAAAGTGGACAGACTTTATCCATTTCCAATACCTGCAGGGCCTGGGATATTCCAGTCATAATGATAATAACATAATCATAATAACTCTTATATGTGATGTTATTATTATCACAGTGTTACTGTGATAATGAGTTAGCCTTGGTATTACATTGATTTAAGTACTTAATATTTATTTGCATGATATCCTTTTACTCTGACAGTAATAATAGTTATGAAAAAGTGTTGCGTGTGCGCAGTAAGTTCAATAATTTATTATAAAAGGAAAACACTTAAACAATATAGAACATGAACACAAAATAGGAACAATATGTAATAACAATAATACTAAATAACAATGATAATAGGAAGAATGATACAGAATGAACAAACAGTAGAAACACTTTTAAAAACAAACATATTAACATTTAAAACAACACCCCGAATAGTGGGATGAGTCCTGTCTGAATTTATTTATAAGCATTGACCATTTTCAGAAGGTCATATGTTGTTAATTGGGCATTTGAGGACCTTGCAGGCACTTATCCTACAAGCCCACAAGGCCCTCTTCTCCTGCTTGTCCTCCTCCATCTTGCTGCTGGGGTCCTGTTGCCCCCCCTCCCCTCCTGTGATGTCACGGGCCTCTCATCCCTACGGCCTCTGAAGCTGTCTGCAATTAGCCGGCTGATTTCACAGGCCTCAACGGTGTCCGGACACTTAGCATGGAAGCAGTTTGCTCACCGGACATTGTGAAACATGAACTCGGTGACCTTTTTACTCTGGGCTTTCTTTCTTCACACACATCTGAATTGTGTTGGGTTGTGTTTGGACTTAAATATGAATCTTACGTAGTGCGCCAGAGCCGTACGGATCAGGGGGAAACCTTCCATGACATCTTTAAATATGGATTTGAGATTCAAGGAATAGTCAACCTAACACATTTGACTTTTTCCGAAGCAAACGCTTCTTTGTCACCGATCTGCGGACTCTCTTATTTATTTGTTTTAAACATTCATATTTTTTTATAATGCTTATTAAGACCTTTCAGCCTTCAAAAGTGTGCTTCTTTCAAGACACTTTCTGAAGTCTCTCTCCTCCTCATCCTCCTTGTCTTCCTCATCCTTGTCTTCCTCCTCCTCATCTCCGCTGCTTTCTTCCCGCCTGGCCTTTCGATGTCCCAGGTGCACCTCTCATCGTCCCGGCCTGTGATGCTTTTTGAAATTAGTTGGCAGATTTCAGTGGCCTCCATGTTGTCCGGACACTTTGCATAAAACCTGTCCGCTGTCCGGACATTGTGGCACATGAAATCCGCCACGTTTTTGCAGTGGCTCACATCATTGGATTTCTTTGCCTAAAAAACATTGAAAATGTGCAGAGAACTGAACAACAGTGACAACATTCCATAGTGCATCTCCAGTTTCTCATACACACAATGTTTTTGCTTTTTTTTTTCCAATAAAGCTTTTAGTTTTCACTTGTATCTGGATTTTGTTGGCTTGTGTTTGGACTTAAATGTGAACTTTACATAACGCCAGAGCCGTTCTGATAAGGGTGAATCCCTGGTCCCTCCAAGACATCCTCAGGTATTGATTGAGGTTTGTTGATGCCCCTTCGTGAGCAGGACAACATTGTTTTTATCTTTCATATCCACCCTCTCCTTAATGGCCACCCACCTCTCCAGCCAGGACATTTCATCCTTTGTGAGGACCAGTTGGGCCTCTCCAAATGATTGGCTGATCTATTATGACACAGAGAGGTAGAGAAGGGAGATAGAGCACAGACCTTTTTAGATATTACTTTTGGTGATAACACAGTTGTACTATGATAATATGTGCTTACGTGGATGAGGTATCCTCCGGGCCCACCACTGGCACGGGCCTGCTCGACCTCTGCCACGGTCATATTAGCATGGGGGGGCCTGTGGCAGAAGAGGCCACTCCAGTAGCCACACTGGTATCCATAGAACGGGAATCGGTTGCCAGGAGAATGCTCCTCCTCCACGAGGTCTGATGAGAAGAAAAACAAGCATTCATGCTTGTTTTTATTTATAGATTTAATTTATACATTTGTGCCCCATTTACAGGAGAAACGTCTTCACCCAACTCACTTTTGATTTTGTATTCTCAGACATTTTAAGCGTGGGGTTGAGCCCCTCATTGTACCTCCTATGTGTCCAGGTACTCTTCTGCAACGACACATCATCGCAAAAAGCCGGTGTCTGTCGTTCTCATTCAGGGGTCCTCCACAGTCAAGTGATTTAATGGTGAACGCTATCATAGCCACCTCACAGGCAAAAGAGTAGGGCTGCAGGGTGAACAGGATGGAACAGTTTGTGATAAGCGAGTTGCAGCCCTCATGAGCTCCGGGGTCCCCACCTGTGGCTCCAGTGCAGCTCCTGGCAGTGCAGGTGCTGGAGAAGGGTCTGGAACTGCCAGCTCGGTCAGGGCTGCTGTTAGCTGCTGGACCTGGGAGGCTAAACTCGCTAGCACTTGCTCATGGGTTGATGCTGACTGGCGTGTCTCCTCAGCTACGGTGACCAGCAGCACCTCAACCCTCTCGAGGTGGCTACTGTGGTGACGGGATGTGCGCTGGGTCTTTTCTTGGCCAGATTGTTCTGTCACTGAGCATGTTAGAGGACAGGCAGAAGATACTGTAGGTCACAGCCAGGCAGAGGATCAGGAATCAGACGAGGCGGGCACGGGCAGGCAGGTTCGGCAATAGGAAATCAGTTCGGAACCAAGTGCTGGAAAGTGTTGCATGAGTCAAAGTACAATCTGGCAATGAGTGGGTGAGCAGGAGAGGCTTGAATACTGGCTTGATTGAAGATGAGCCGGAGCCCAGATGAGCTGATGAGGTGGGAGTGGCTGGCTGGTGGGTTGAGGTGGAGGCAGGGTGAGTGGAAAAATACTGAGGTACAGCAGGTAAGGAGAGAAGCAAACTGTGACAGAAATAGTGTAATAAAAAGACCCCAGCTTGGTGCACAAAGACGCAGTTCCAATAGGTGCACTGGTAGCCATTAAACATTGATTTGTCTGCAGGAGTTTGATTCTTCTCCAGGCGGTCTGAAAATAACAATAACTCTCAACATCAATTATGGTAAGAAATTAATGTGATGTTGTGATGAGAATAATTGTTAAAGTGGACAGAAATTTACCCCACACCTCTGGGATTTTCTTTGCTGCAGCTGAAAGGAAGGCCTTAAGGACGCTTCATCACACTCACGTGACCACTTGTTGGAAGTGTAGGCAATAAATGAGCAAATCACTATATAGAATGTTAAATGTGTTAAATTGAGAGAATGCACACAATACATGAATTAGCAAATACACTACTGATAGTAATAGCTACCTTATGAAATACACATCTTCCATTTACAAGCAAATCTGTAATAACAATGTCACTCACCCTTCAACAGAAAGGTCTTGACTTGGCTGACCTTTGAGCTGGCATTCCTGTTTATTTGTACTGTCGACTTCTGTCTCATAACTGTCTGCAAACCTTCTTTCGTGGAGCAGTTTATACTTTATACCAGTAGGTTAAATAAAAGGTAATGGTGTGGCTATTGTGATTCAAAGTTCACCAAAAAGAAAACAAAGTCAGATTTAAATGGTGGTGTTACCAAGAATTAAGTCTTGCTGCACTTTGCAGAAAAAAAAGATAGATTAAATAGATTTTCTATTTATTAAAGTAAAATGTGTTATTTATTTAGAGGTTTGGCATTTCCGTACTGCTGTTTCTTGCTATACATTGATACATCGCCAAATCCAACAAGATCAGTCCACTGATTGGTGTCTTTTACTGTAATTATTTACAAAGGATAACATGTATATGAATAACATTTTCACTAATTCTTTGCTCTTGTTCTGAGATAGTGTGTACCTGTTTTGGTGCATTCTGCATGAACATAATTTGAATTTTGATGCCTATGTGACATTTACCCTAGAAGCGCCAAGGGGGTCATTTTTACCCCCATGCGTTTTCAAATACATGTAACTCTGTGAAAATAAAAGCATACATCTCTCACTTCATGACTTATTAAAAATCGGTTAATTAATCATGTAGTGAATTATGGGGGCGGGGGAGGGGGTGGGATAAGAAGTAAAAAAACAGAGATCTATGATCTATCCTTTTAGTTAGATGTTGGAAAAATCTCACTCGACACCAACTGCAGAATCAATGATCAGGTCAGCGCTTTATTCTTGTAAGAAGGAGCAGAGTTCTCTTACATACAGAGATGTTCAAACTCGTACACAAAGCTCGTAAGGCTGCTGTGCTGCTTAAAAGGCAGTTCTTTGAGTACCAGTATATATACAGATACAATAGTAAGATGCCTAACAGGGCGGGCCCCGTCGGGGTCAATCATCCATTGCACCTCCTGAGACGTGTTGACTGGTCAGGGGACCGGTTTGGGTTGGTTCCTCTTTATTGTGGCTGCCACGTACTTGTGACCTTTAGGATCAAAGGGTTGCATCCAGATGTATTCTGTTGTGACAGATAGATAAACATCCATCCTGTTGTGACAGATCAATAAAACATCCCCTGAGCCCTGACACGTCTGACATTTAACACACATGAGCGTCAGTGTTTTCTCATCATTGGACCTATCCCATTCAGCAGTTTCTAGCTACCTGACTGCACTGGCTTCACTAATTATAAATATTTATATTCTTTAGTATATAGTAGCGTATTCTCTTGTGCTCATTCATTACTGAATCTGTGAGAGCTGCATGAGACTGGCAAGGATGGAGCTGTCCGGAGAGAGAGGGAGAGCTCTCCATTTCTTTATTCCCAGTAACAAACAACACTTATTATCCAAAATGAGTTTTCTTCTTCTACAATAATACAATTATTTAAATGTCTTAATCATTGTGTTGTTTGTTTGTTGTAGCCTACAGTTTATTGATGAATTGTCAAATGTATTTGACCTCTTCAATCTGAAATGAGAAGGAGCAATTGTGAAATGAAAAGGCGCCTCATTCCATTACTAGTGTTCAGAAAATTGAGCAAATTACAATAGGACATATTTAACTCTTCACTCTTATTTGTGCTTTTACTGAAATGACTGGTTATATTTACACTGGTGCTGGAAAAGGCCTCATCTGAAAAAGTACTCACAAACCATTCAAGACCAACTCTAGCTCATAGATAAACATTAATGCTGCTTTATCCATACGGACAGCTCGAAGGCATGGAAGCAAGTCTGTTAACACCGACCAAACATCCATCGTCTCCTGTGAGAGTTAGCAAACTGATAGGAGAAAGCTGAGCTGTGCGGGGACGACATCCAAAGGTGTGAAGCGCAGTGATCAAAACACGCCGTCAGTTCATGTGTGCATGGTGCAGTTACGTCTGTTGTCGTGTGTGTGTGTGTGTGTGTGTATATATATATATATATATATATATAGCACTATGTGCATAAACAGTATGACAGCTAACAATTGAGTGAGATGTCAAACGAGGCATACAGGCTTGTCTTTTTTCCTCCTGCAAACTAACAAGACTGAAACTGTTCCCAACAAAAAGTGCAACAGCGATTGAAAGATCCTGCAGGGCATTGAGGCTGAGGTGGGAAAACATTTAGATATTGTTTGGTCTCGTGCTCCATCATGACGTGACACCCCATCAAAAGAGTCATCCGGCATGCTTTGCCCCATTGTGTGCATCATGCTTTATTCAAACTGAATCAGCAGTGTGTATGTACGTCTCTGTCTGCACATGTGCACACGGGTGTCGAGATCAGGGTTGTCCAGGTGGTGATGGTATACAAAAAGCGACATGAGAATAATTGAATTGCTTCCAGTGTTCCAACGTGTGGCCCATGTTGCTGTTCTTACGAGGGTTGTTTCTTGTGTCCAGTTACCTGTTTTAATGGATATTTAAGGTGAAAATGTCTTGCCAGAAGACTGATAATGTAAGCTGCTCAACATGTGAGATAGAGAAGCATTAGCCGTATTGTTTGTTGCGAGCTGCAGCTCCCTCACACCACATTCAGCAGTCTAATCACGTTTCCAGTTGCAGACTCAGAGTTCCACCCACACATTAAAGTGTGAGCAGAGCATATTATAGCTCCCGAATTTCATAGGCCACCTTCTCGTGCGACTTTTTGATGCCTTTCTAGATGTATTTATTACCTTTTATTTGACATTAAGTAACTTTCAAATTAAATTTGTTATAGAGCTGTCTATCCAAATTGTTACATTATACATACTGTACAGCACATCTGAGGTTAAAACAAATATAAAATGCATTGACTTTCTAAAAGGAAGTCCAAACACTAGCGTGGTAGTTTTTTTTGTTGTGCTAATTAAATCAACAAGGCACATAAACAATACAAATGATCTTAACATGTGACACACAAACAAACACACGTGGCTAAGGTTGCTAGATTTAGATTGGAACAGCCTAAAAAAGACTGGAGGAGCTGATGAAAACACAGCACAGCAGCCTAAATGTCCTGGAGTTGTCCGTTGTGACGCTCTCTATGGTACATCGGCAAAAAGTCAGAAGAAACTTAACTTGTGTTGAGGGACCATGGGAGTGTGTCTGTGATGAGTGTGCCCAGGAACACAGCAAATCTTATTGTTTTTTTAATGTTTGAAATATGTTTATGTTCCTAGGGAAAATAT
Organism: Bovichtus variegatus; assembly: GCA_943593645.1. Lineage (NCBI taxonomy): Eukaryota > Metazoa > Chordata > Actinopteri > Perciformes > Bovichtidae > Bovichtus > Bovichtus variegatus. Next base: position 8,941,004 of record CALSCE010000016.1, on the reverse strand, counting down.
GACAATAGCTTAATAATGTAATAATGTACTCATTTGCAGTGTTTAGATGTAGCCATGCGCCGCAGGGATGACAGTCTATCAGGTCCACCATTGCTTGTCTCGTTCCTCAGTCCTGACAATTTTGCTACTATAAAACATAAAGTTGGCAGTTTGCGTGTCGGGTTCAGGTAGTTGATTAACGCATCATTTTCAGAGTTGGTGTGGGTTGGATCTCATTACAGTTCGGGTGGATGCGTGAATTAAAAACCCTGATCTACCGCCATGCACAACTACTTCATAGGCTTTGAGTGTGAACATTTCAAATTGTTTGTTCATAATATAAATATAAACAATAAATATTGTTTACATATAATATATGATTATGGTTAGTGGTGCAGTCTTTGTTATCATTTAAGGATAAAAAAATGTGCTTAAAAATAATTTCCATTTAATATTGGATGTGATTAAATGTGGTAGAGAAAAGGTTCCCAGATGATGTATCTTTGTGTTTACTGCTAATTAGCAAAAGTTAGCATGATGAACATGACAAGCGTCTGCATTTTTTTGTCAATGTGAGCATGTTAGCATGATGACGTTAGCATTTAGCTCAAAGTACCACTGTGTCTAAGTAAAACTTTACGCTCAGGCCTGCATGTGTGAGCGGTTCACAGAAAGAAATACAGTGAAAATTAGCTTTTGACAGGATGTCTATATCTGCAGGAAATGTCAGAAAACATTTAACAATTAATTTTAAACTCAACACTTCCTCTTTCCTGTTTTAGAGTTTTTCTGTGGACAGAAACCCTTCTTTTGTTCACACAAGGCTTTTATACTGACATTTTTTGCAGGACAGTGTTGCGGAAAAAAGCAGTGACTTGCACGGCTCTATTAATAAATAGAGTACCAGCTTTTCATTAATTTGGCTTGTGTTTCTTCTGGGACTGCATCGAGTCTCCTTGAGGCTACTTTATGTCCTTGAACCCTGCCATTCAAAATGTGGTCACCAAAGAACAAATATATACACAAATATGCACAAACCTTGTTCCCAGTAAGCAATGCTCAGCTGCTGCGACCCTACAAACGGAGCAGGATGGGTTTGGTTTACCTTTTTTTGAAAGTCAAGTTCCAAATGGACAAAAACAGCATTATTGGTTTTCTTATCAGGGAGTGAAGCTGCCGGCAACTTTCAGTCACATCCCACAAAAAAGACGAGCGTTACAACAGTTAGTCGTAAATCTCTGGTGACAAGGAGGTGAATTAGAACAATGGGTTCTCAACACTTGATAAGAGTTATAAATTGCACACAGTTGAAGCTCTGGCAGCAGTTAGCGAAGGGGACATCAAAGTCCTGCAGTCTTTGTAGACCATAAAAATATTCATCTTAAGATGTTCAAACCTACCATCTTCTCTATTTTCCTTCTGTATGCAAAACAAATGTCAAAAAATGTAAACTCTTTGAAAGTTTCAACTCAATTTTCACTGTGTGTCACCCTTTTCTCCTCCAATCAATCTTGCCTAATGTCTCAATTTCCTTGCACTTCAGTCCTAATTATCCACATTAGCTCTGCCAGTTTTTTTTTTTTTTGGCTGCTTTTCATATTATTTTTTTTCTTTCTACCCAAGCAGAGGTTACTCTGAAGCCGGGGTTTTGCCTTTTCTTTTCTTCTGCTCTCCTTTTCAACTTTAATCAGTCAACAATGTTGAGGAGCTGGGGCCGTCAGAAGTCAGCCAGCCTGTTCATTAAAGCCATTAACATTTTTCATCCATGATTATCCCTTAGAATAACAACAGGTGTATGTGTGTGTGTGTGTGTGTGTGTGTGTGTGTGTGGTAGGTGGAGAGGGCATGCTGTAGGCAAGAACTGAAGTAGAAGATGTTACTTAATTGTTGATAAGGCAAATATCTACACAAATGAATATCACACACATCCATTCACGTTTTTTCTCCTCAACAACCTCTCGCTCCACACAGTTACACAGTAGCTCTAGTGGAAAGCCAGCTGTCATAATGGATGTCGAGCAGCAGCTCTTCTTTCTTCTCCATTCGGCTCTCGCTTCATTCTTCTCTCTCATTAATCTCAACTGCTCATTTTTATTCTCCCTCTTTTATGTTATACCAGCAGTGAGGCAGCAGAGTGTGAAGAAAATGACTTGTGCAAAACTTTCCATTCTGAATTTGATCAAAGTTGGCACTCATTGAAATTACATTTTATGAGTGTTTTCAAATGTGTCTCAATAGGACTTTTGAATTGCTTGGAAATGACAGAGAAGCCAATATGTTTTCATCATTCCTTTCCCAGGGAAAACAAAGCAAGGAAACTATTGATATATTCCTATGTCCGCTAAATTGATTTAATCAAAGGAGGACTGCATTAGAGCGGTTGCAAAAAGGTTTTGAAAAACAGAAAAAGTGGTCAAATCAATTAGATTTACTGCACCCCTAATTTTCTCTCGCATATAAGTGATTCATCCTGCTGTCACCCAGTCCACCTTCGCATCTCATGCCCTCTCTTTATACCCCCCCCCCTCTCTCTCTCTCTCTCTGTCTGTCTCTCTCTCTCTCTCTCTCTCTCTGTCTCTCTCTGTCTCTCTCTCTCTCTCTGTCTCTCTCTCTCTCTCTGTCTGTCTCTCTCTCTGTCTCTCTGTGTCTCTCTCTCTCTCTCTGTCTGTCTCACTCTCTGTCTCTCTGTGTCTCTCTCTCTCTCTGTCTCTCTCTCTGTCTCTCTCTCTGTCTCTCTCTCTGTCTGTGTCTCTCTCTGTCTCTCTGTCTCTCTCTCTCTCTCTCTGTCTCTCTCTCTTTCTCTCTCTGTCTCTCTGTGTCTCTCTCTGTCTCTCTCTCTGTCTGTCTCTCTCTCTGTCTCTCTGTCTCTCTCTCTGTCTGTCTGTCTCTCTCTCTCTCTCTCTCTCTCACACACACTAGGTGTCTGCTCAACATTTTCTAAAGAATTTTCCATGATTTGCTTTCAAGTAGTATTCCGCGATATTTGCATATAAATACATTTTTGTTTTGGTATGACAATATTCATTCCTACCAAGTGCATTAAAACGTCAAAAGTCAAAAGATAGACAGAAATGTTATGAGAGCCATGACATGAGACTGAGTTTTTAGTTTCATTTATGTAGAATCAAACACAATGAAGAATAATCATAAATTGAACAGAAATTCACATCCAAAAGTCTTCGTATTTATTGTAGGTGAAAGATTAAATTGGAAAAAACATATTGAACATGTATGCGAGAGATCCATGACCATGCTTGGTTTATTGAGAAAAGTTTGTTCTTTGATCCGTCCTTCTTCTCATTTAAGCCTTTAGTCTCATTCTTCCCTATATCACCTGTATTGTTTTGGCTGCTACAAATCCATCATATCTTATCAAATATATGAATTACAGGCAAGATCTCCTGGATGAATTTCACATATTTTTTTTACATGCACTCAACTAGACAAAACTTTTTTTTTTCCATTTACCTTATTGTCGTTCATCAAGACAGCAATTTTTTTTTCCAACAAAAAATTTGAGGTCCACAATTATGGAATTCACTGAATGTGCCACTGAAATAGTTTTCTTCCTTGCTAGCTTTTAGGACACAGTTATGGTTTAAGATGCAATGAGACATTTCTTTATGGCAAGATGCTTCTGTTGGTTGTACATATCTACTTGTAGGATTTTTGGTTTCTTTCTTTTCTTTTCTTTTCTTCTACTACAGTTTATGCTTTCTTGTGAGTTTTGTGTGTATAAATATTTGTTGATCTATGTGTTCTTTGTTTGTTCGTTTGTTGTTTTTGCTCTTTAGTTTCCTCATTGATGAGCAATAATGTAATTTTTGTATTTGTTTAAAAAGGGAGGACTTTGAATAAGCCTTTCTGGCTTCCTTCCTTCCCGCACTGAAATAACAGTTTTTGCTATTGTTCGTATTTTGTGTCTTAATAATTGTGCAAATAAACTAAGCTAAATACCATTGCTACATGAGCCACCAGGACCAAACCATATTCTGATGGACCACCCGCCATTTTGGGAACCACCGATATAGAAGCTTCTTTGTTAGGATGTGATCTTCACCAGTGTCCTTCATTTTCTCCCTGAACAGGTGAACGCGTTTCTGTCCTTTGTGATACCCATGGTGGCCATATCTGCACTCAACGGGGTCATAGCCAATCAGCTGCTGCGAATGTTCCGCGAGGCAGAGCAAGAAAACCGTGTCTGCATCGTTGAGGGAAATCCCACCATGCTGAACGCTACCGTGGAGCCCAACCGTGCTCAGTCGCTTCGCCATGGAGTTCTTGTTCTCCGTAAGTGAACCTCCTCCCAATTTACACGCAAACACACACACACACACACACACACACACACACACACACACGGCTGTATACAGGAGGAGAGGTGGTTATTTGTTGTGTATTTCAGTAACTAATAGGTCTTCGAGTCAGTTGGCAAATCTAGTTCCTGGCTGTCTGTTGAACTTTGCTTTGCCTGCTGCAGTGTGGTTGATAGTTAGACTACTTGTAGTGTGTCTCAGTATTTTAATGTGTAATACAAGCATTTCCTAACAGTCCGCAGGCTACTGTAACCTACACTTATTTTTTGACATATAGAAACTTGTGCTTGGACTGCAGTGTCACATTTAATCTACTTCCTCCTCGTTTACAGACGACTTTGCTCTGGACTGTCTTTATACTCCAGGATGCTTCCCATTAGTGTGGACAATAAGCCACAAGATGGAGATTTATGTCTGATCAGAAATCTTTTTCAGTTTTCCACCTGCGATGAAGCTGCCTTTCCAAACGTTGACAGACACAGAACCATATTTGGATTGGTCAGACGGTCTCAGCTGGACGCTACCATATTGGCAGAGCAATAACGTAATGCACGGCAGACTATAGGACCGATTTTTTATCGTAATCTGACTTTTGTAACCTGACTTTTTTTTCCCTCGAAATGCTATGATTTTAGTCTTGTGATATTGCAACTTTTTTTTTTTTTATATATATATATATTACAACTTAAGTCTGGAAATTGTAGATTCTCTTTCCTAAATGTGGACCTCATACTCCATCGAAACAATAACTCAGATTCCATTGAAATGAACTGATTTCACCACAGATGTTGCCGTTTTAAACACTGGTGTGACTCGACCCTAAGAGCAGACTCAAACGTTTGAGGACAATTTAAAAGGCTCCGTATCGGTAGAGCTTCAAGCCTCGGCTCCACACAACTGCACAGCAGGAGAAGCAGACAACAGCATTCATTCACATAAACCCTTCCACACACGTGCACCCTTTAAAGACATCAAGACAATTATACATTAACTTAGGTGCTTCTTTAAACTGTCAGTGCATCTGCACTTCACTCACCCCAAATGAGCAAATGCTCCATATTCCTCACTGTTATCTAGTCAGTGACGGAGTGCTCAATCAAAGCAACCAACACTATAATTTAACATGCTGATTTATTTTCTGAAAACCAGTCTTTATTTTTTGTTGGTCCTATTAGGCAGAAACAACATACAAAGCATCTTAATCATCAGGAGCAAGTAGAGACTAATAATAAAAACCACCTAGACTGATGATGGCACAGTAAATTAAGTATACTCCAACCAGACATTCCACAATGGAAAATGGCGGAGCTCTGACGGCTGGAATAAAATGTAAATAAATAAGTGGGTCGTGATGAAACAGCTACAGAAAGGAAAAACATAAATAAGTATTAAATCTTCTCCAATTTGATAAGACATCTAACGTTGCACATATTGTACCATGTCCTGTTAGTATGAAGCGGTTAAGTTTGTTGATCTTTTTTGTATACTAACTGCAAAAACACTATACTACAACAATTACTGTGTGGTATGCTGTATATTGTATAGAATTATTACAGGAAGTTTCATAATATCAGGAAAAGCAAAAGCTTGAAAGTGCAACGATGCCTCTGTCCTTTGCAGAATAACTCTACTCTTATTATATTAGGTTTTATGTTGTGAATACATCAAATATGCATGTTTCCGTGTGTCTTTTTTTTTTTCAACTATAAGAATCTCTGCAATTGCACATCTCTGTATTTAGCTCTTGTTTAAACTGTCATGGAGATCTGCTTGACATTCCTGGCATTCCATTAAGGATTTGAAATTAAATCCATAATGTCTTTCTATAATGGTTCGGCTTTCATTGTTCTGACCTATGTCATCACATCACAGATTGAATACAAAGCTAAATTGGGTCACAATTAATGTAGTGGCCAGACGAGTCCACCTCTAATACGCAGCCGTTGCTGATCTGTCCTAATGCATCCAGAGTAGTGTTGCACTTTAGAGACAATCTAATTAGATTGATAATGCGATTCAATTTTAATTACGGAAAAAGCTTTTTATTCTTTTTTTTTTTTTTTTTTAAATGACTGTGATCTGTATCACACAGATGTAATGTAGAGACAGACTAATCTTCGAAAATGCGCATCTCGTTCTTTACTCATCAATTATGAAAGCTGACATTGACCAGAATGATGGCACAGATAAATCTCCCCTCTCGACTCCCTGACCTTCTTTAACTGAATGAGACCTGCTGTGTGTGTGTGTGTGTGTGTGTGTGTGTGTGTGTGTGTGTGTGTGTGCGTGTGTGTGTGTGCGTGTGTGTGTGTTTGTGTACCTATCCAACAATGGACCTCAGAGATTGAGTTTCTTTTCACACTCCTCCATGGTGTGAATGGCTTGTTGTGGAAATGTATGAAGTTAAAATAAAGAGCTACCCGGAAAACGGGAACAAAAAAATACTTTGAACATTTTTGAAAAAAAAAGCAAGGAGAAAAAGAAACAATCATAGTAAAGTTCGAAATCAAATGTTCATCAGTTAGAATGTTTCTTTTTGTTTTAATAATCACCCAAAACACATCTAACAGCAGACTTTTACGAGACCTTTAAAATCGTTAAGTTCGATTTCTACCAACACAAGCACCATTTTTAAATGTACTGAAGGAGAGAGAATAATTATTATCCCAAAATGTAGAACTAATCCTTCAAATTTTGATTTCCATAGGTTCTATATTATACTGTATATTGTATGTTCACTTTCAATTTCCAATTAGCGTTACTTCTCAACAGACTTCATGTGTATCCTTGAGGTTTAACACAAGTATGATTGCATTTCCTTCCCGATAAAACCATTACGGAGACACATTTGAACAATAACTTAAAAACCTGCATTGATTACATCCATGTTTGCAAGCTGTCTGACTTTTTTTATTTGCCTTCGATGCTTCTTTACACATCACCATCACCGCCTGCTGAGTGCAGTGGAGCAGCATGACACTGGTGGGAGGAATGTACATCCTGTCTCCTGAGTCCTGGCATAGGGACCCACTGAAAACATCGAGCCCTAAGGTGGTGGAAAACTCATCAGGGTAGATTTTAAGAACACAAATAAACAGAACGTCCTCATTTTGTGAAGAATCCCAGCTAAAGATGCGTGAAATGTTCCCAAAAACAAGACACCAACTTGGTTTGTTGCCACAGCTTCAATGTGAATCCCCAACAACTTCTTTTTGCACTCAAGTAAAAATAGTGCACAATCACATTATTGCCCTGTGAGATTAGTATGAAGTAGCGCTTTAAATGTGAGGCTTGAAAGTTGGCTTCAAGTATAGGTATAATCCCTACGTAAAACAATATGGCAATCTTATCGGACCTTTTAGGACATCATTCGCAAGTTGTCGCAAGTTGAAGTTGTAGTGATGTCGTATTTCAGTCCTCACTAGACATCCATGGTTAATATGTACAAAGCCATAAACTCAAAGAGCTGTGACAGCAGAAGGTGGTTTCAAAAGGACTGTTTCTGATAAATGGCTGTGTGAGTTTGTGTATGTGTGGGTGACGACCCACTGACACGAACAAATTGAGATCCGTCTGCCGCTGGCAGATCAATGGGCTGAGGGCTGAAGCGCGAAAGACACACACACACACACACACACACAAACATTAACACATAACACGTTGGGCACGTTGGCTCTGTCCACTCCCACTGTTTTCCTGCTGAGTGCGTCTGTGTATTTTTACACAGATAGTTCCAGGTAACCTAATAAGAAGTGCTGACATTTCTGCGAAGAATCCACATATGTACATCCACCATGAAATAGAAAAACAATTCAAACGTGGCACTCAAATATCTATTGGCTCTCTGCTGTGTAGCTGGCCTAACATGCAGTGATAAGTGCCCCTTATGAAGTTGTACCGGATGAGTTTCCTGCGATGTCTAAGATTGGACCTGGCCCCGAAATACATAAGTGAACTGAGACAATGTTCCCACAGTAGTTTCTCAGACTAGCCCTGTGTGCCACAGAGGCATCATTTTGCCTGTAGTTTTTTGGCCGTGTGGGAAAAAAAGTGGGGGGCTAGGGCTAAAAAGTGTTCCTTGTAACCTGGGGTTTGAATTCTGGCGAAGACAGCAGGGTTCTTGTAAGAAACGGCTATAGAAACTGCACAGATAACAGCAGTAGCCTTTAGCACTGATGACTCCCTGTGTTCATGTACCACAGGGACATATGTCAAGCAATATACTTCACTGCAGGTCACAAGAAGTCTGAGAGGATAAACAAGTGCATCATGACCTCATCGTGTGAAGGGGTTTGACATTTATCACTTGAATCCTGACGGTTCATTCCACAGCTTTTAACCAGACTTACCGTAAAATTCCGCTGTAAACTGGGGCTCGGCTTTTAATTGGAGTCCCTTCGACCCACCGGGTGTGGTTACATGTATCGACTAATAAACACAGGTCTTAATGAGACGGCAGGCAACGTTTGTCAATATGGACAAGCTTCGCAAAGTTAGATGGATTACATTCTCCACAATTCAATTGTTCATCTTGCTCAGGTTGTTTACGGCATGGTGAACAAGGGGGACGAACACAAGTTGTGACAATATGTGTCAATTCCCTTGTTTTTTATATTCCTTAAGTCCTTAAGCGGCTACAGATCAAAACACGTTTTTTCATTTGTGTTACGTGTTCAAGTTGGGAATATTGTCATGTGAAGTCCATTGCTCACGGTCTGCTGCACTTTAACAATAGTTTCTCTTCTTCCTGCACCGTGTTGTTGGGTACGCTTGTTTCCGTTACCTTGCTTGCTTCAAAATAAAAGTGTCCCCACCTTTTCCCTGTGGTTTTCTCCCCTTTCCTGTTTGGAGTGCGTAACAGGCTCGTCGGTGACGGGCAGGTGGGTAGACGGGCAAAAATATCTCTTCACATTCTGTACAAAACACCAGAAAAATATCTCTTCACAAGCTGCTGTGAAGCACTTACTAAACACCAAGAGTTCACTTTCTTTTCCCAACCAAATAATTCAATAACTACACCAAATCTTGCAATTGTTTTTATGTTACTATTTCAGACATATGTAGCACACACATCTACAATTTCACTCTTTTTCATGTGGCTTTAAGCTCTCATTTTAAGTATGTTGAAATACAAATCAAAATCAGTCCCCTGTTGATGTGCTGTGACAATTTCGGTCAATGGGTTGTTAGATCAGTCGGATTCTCCACAATTCAATCGTTCAGTTCATTTTAGTGAATCCATTAGCACCAAAGTTTAATTCATTCAGTAAACAAAAGAGACAGAAGAAAAGTGGTGACTCCCCTACCTTTTTGAAGCTGTCATTAAGTCTGAATATGTGTCCAATATCCTATTATTTATATTAATTTACGGTCCACCGATCAAAAGAAACAAAGAATTTTTTTCATAGAACACTGGGATTGGGATGGTGGCACGTTACGTTAAATTTTCAATCAAACTAGGGTAAACATATGCTATCAGGAGATCGGCCTTAATGCTTCTCCACAAGAAGTCAACAAGTGAACTTTTTTGTGATTCTTTATTCAGTGAAGTCACGATCCACAAGTCCAGGGGACACGCCCTATGTTTTCCCTGTTAATGCTACATTGCGAACAACAAATACGTGTCGGCGACAGGAGAGCTAGTTGCCGTTCGTTGTTAGTGGGGAGCACGGCCCTGCTTTGCTAAGCAACGGAGCTAACGGCGAACATCGACGGTATAGTATTTGCTCAAGTCTCTTTCTTAAACATTACAATCTTCTGAACTGTGTGTGCAATCGCGCAAATAAGCCTTTTCACTTCCTGCATTTCTTGTAAGTTTTTTTGTTTTTTGTTTGTGTGTATATTGCTCCTTATCCTTCTACTATATTCTTCTTCTGGAGCTCTCATGATGTCTCTCTCCCTTGTGTTCAGGAGCGGTGGTCATAGCCTTTGTCTTCTGCTGGCTGCCCTATCACGCTCGCCGCCTCATGTTTTGCTACGTCTCTGACTGGTCCGAGTGAGTAACGATTCTTCTCAGCCTCTCATGCGAGCTAACCTCCAGCAGTTTGTTTGCTCACTTGATCTCTGCAGAAACACACCGATGCTGAATACACAGAGCACACACACACACACACACATAAACACAGACTTCCACAAGCATGAGCATTTACACACTCTTTCACATGTGCTGTATCCCCAGTATGCACACGCACAAATATTGGCTGTAGCCATCATTCAGAGGGTCATCAGTGAAAAGCGTTCTGACGAAGACGAACAGGACAGATGCATCTTCCTCATGAGATTGAGCCTTCATTTACCATTCACCATCCTCTCTCTTGCAGTCTCCCTCTCTTTTTCTCCCTCATTTAACGATTAGTCCTTTCAAACAATACATATGGCTTCCCTGATCAAATCTAACGGACACCATTTCAGTAAATGAGTGTTCGTGCTGGGAAAGCCTCGTATTTCCACTCGATATGAAAGACGGGCAAGAGGCATCTTTCTTGTTTCTAGGGTTTCCTCGGCTCCTCTCCGTCACTGCCTGAGGAGGAACAAAGAACTGAAAACATATTGCTCATCTGCCTGCTACTGTCGATTAAAGCTTCTCTAATTAGCATTTGTGCAAAGTTTAACATTTAAATTTGTATTTTTGCAAGGAACCAGCAAGCAGTCTTTGTTTAGTTTTGAATTGCACAAAAATGAGATGAGAGACAAAATGTTCTAATACCTTTTAAACTTCAATTTCTGATTTACCTGTGAGGCAACACAACTGTAATATTACTTCAATTAGTTACATGCTTATTCATGAAAAATTGGTTTATGGTATTGCATCACTAAGCAACTAGTTGCCATCAGACGAGGGTTGTAGAAGTTAGGCAGCCGTTTGTCTTTAAAATAACATGACACAGATACAGTATGCTAGTACTGTATTTGTGTGTGTTCTGTGCATAATGCCCGCAGTAGAGGCATTATTAGGAGGCGAGCACTGTTATTATTCTCGCTGTGGGTTTTGGGCGACTGGCATCCAAGAAACTACAGGCTACAGCATCAGCACGGCCGTCATAAAAACAGCATGAGTCGACTCTCCTTCTGATGTACGAGGGTATTCATACCTCCGCCAAGGAGGTTATGTTTCCAGTTTGTTTGTCAGCAGGATTACGGAAAAAATACTGGCACGATTTTCATGAAACTTGGTGGAAGGGTGTAGCGTGGGCCAAGGAATCTATTCAATTATGGAGTGGATCCGAATCACGGGGCGGATAAACTCATTAATATTCACTTATGGAAACGGCCTTGGTGGAGGTCTGCGCTTTTCCGAGTGTCTTTCTTGCTGCCTGGTAAAAAGCACCAAGAAAATAAGGTCGCTCACCTGTTGAGATATATAGCTATAAATGCAGTTCAACACTTGTGGAGACAATAAACAGAGACAGTGGAGGAGTAGATGGGTTGTGTGACTAAAGCACCATCGGGTTTATCCTGTACTTATTTTTGTTCAACAATCACATATTGCACTGGACACTAGGGATGCAAATACAAAAAAAATGTCCTTAACTGAGTTTTGAATGTATTAACAATCAATAGTCAGTTAATCATTAAAGAATGACAAAACACAAAATACAATATTCTTTTAAACTACTAACATGGCTCATAATCACTGCGAAATCAAAGTAAATAAATTAAGAATTTGAGCAATGAATTGAATAAGAATAATTTAAATTCTATTAACAAATGAATGCCTTCAGTTACATTTGGGATGGTTGCTTTTGTTGCTTATCATCAAATGGCCAGAGAGGTAAAAGTGAATGGTTATTGGACTGCATTTGGATGGTGCTTTTCTAGTTTTAGCAACCAAGTAATAAATGTTGCAAACAATGCTGCACGACATCACTTCGAAGGTTCATGGCTGGTATTAATTTTGTTGGGAAGCAATGCCCCCAAGTTAACACTTCACAAGAACTAGCTTAGAGTTCACTACACAGATTCAAATTAACTAGTTCATGTTCATTTCTTCTGTTATTTCTTTTAAACTGGTCGGATGCGATGGTGTTTATTCAGTATTTAGAATTACTTTCAGCTTCCGCACCACAAGCCATAGGACTTATGAACTCTTGAGCTGATCACTATGACACTTTACCATTATACTGTCACTTTATCTTTTTATACTTACTGTCCTGTTTACACCTCTCTCTCTCTCTCTCTCTCTCTCTCTCTCTCTGTGTATAATATATATTATATATATTATATATATATATATAAATATATAATATATATATATTATATATAATATATATTATATATAATATATATATAAATATAGTACATATATATATATATATATAAATATATAATATTTATATATATAATATATATATTCATCCTCATTACAAATATGAATTTAATAAATTCATGTTTACATGTTTAGTCATTTGCAATCACTGTCTATCACAGATTTATATTACTTTATTTTTATATATGCCTTCATATGTAATGAGCATGAGGTCGACCCACCCTATGGGCTTGAAACACTCACTCACTGCTTATCAAGCTGTCCTTTTACACTTTGGGGGCGGTGAGGGAAAAGATCTTCGACACGAAACTGACTCCTCATTCAGAGGAGTTAGCGAGCTCTCAGGACTACCACAGTTAACTGCCATTATTTTTCCTCCTTTGAGAGTCATCTACACATGATCAGTACACACACCTCCAACTCCATCCTATTAAACAGACACCAACAATGTTTTACACTTCATGACAGTTAACACTGCATGTCCCTCATCTTCTATGTTGTTGGTTAATTCCTTTCTATTGATTAATGTGTCATTGATTGATCATTTACATCCCTACTACACACGGTAGTCCTGCATTATATCACATAATGTGTGTGTAGAGACTGGCCCTTGACAATAAATATCAAATCTCACAGAAATACGTGAAATGACCACAACCTCTTAACACTGCATTACGTTATTTTAACACACAACTAATAGTTATGCAGAATGATGCCTCTGATTGGTTTACCATGATTTTCTTATCCTTACCGAAACCAATCTCATGCCTAATCCTAAAGAAGTCCAACCAACAAAGGCAACCAGTACTAGCCAATCAGAGACAGAGAAGGGCGGGTCATGCCTTCGCCATAGTAGTGGAGTGTATTTTTTGGAGTATTGGTTCCTTTGGAACAATGGGCAGTCCCCCAAACACAATGGAAACAATTTAGGTTTCGGCTGCAAAACTACTTGGTTTAGGTTGGTTTAGTAAAGGAAAGATCATAGTTCAGGTTAAAATAAGTATGTTTTCTATGTAACTTCATCTATGTATGTAATTTAAAATAAGTGAACATGAACAGTTTGTGAAAAACCTGTGTTTCACCCATCCATCCACCCCGACCTTCTCCCGACGCAGACGTTAAAACGTATTTCTGTTGAACCTTGGGATTTGTGTGTCCACCACGACAAAGGATTGTAATTTACTTTCCATTGGCATTGTTTCTGTGGTTCCGGCAAATAATGTGTTAAGGGCTTGTGGACTCACGGTTTCTGTGAGATCAGGCTGAGTCCACTGTTCATTTGCAGCATTTTCTTCCTCTTGGAAGTTTGCTGTCCTCGAGCTGAGAAGCACCTTATAGTGTTTGTATGGGAGACGATGACAGACACAGGGCTCAATTTTCCTATACATTTCGCAGGGGACTCAGGGCCTGCTGTCAGACTGTAGCTCATTTTGTGCCAAGAAGCGGCAAGCGCAGATGGATGTGAATTGGGAGAAGGGAGTTTCAGTTAGTGTTGTAGGGACTGGTAGCTGTCACAACAATAAAATATTTTTGCTTTCTTTGCCTGGTAATGGCCGTCCTAAATTCATGGCAGCGAGGTTGGTCCTGAGTGAATCTGCCACATAAGGAAACTGACGGATGTGCATGAAGAGAATCATCACTTTTGAAAATGCTGCACCTGAGGTCCGCAGTTTGTCCAACGTCATGTGTAATTATAATGAAAAATGTCTGCAGCTTGAAGGATGCCTATTGAAATTCTACCAGAGAGCAAAAGACTTGCATCATCGTCTTCCCTCATCCTCCATTACATGAGCAGAGACCACAGAAGTACATGAGTATATATAATGAAAAGGTCAACTATCACTGTTGTCCCCTTCCAATCCTACCCTCGTTCATCTTTAATGGTGTTCCTGTATGCAGACAGACATGCACATCATTGACTTTCTGCACACTTCAGGGACCCTCGTCCATTACAAGAGCAGAACAGATCGATAGACCAGATTCTAGTAACTGAGGTGACTCTTGGGAGTATCGACACTACGTGTGAGGACATTGATGTGTTACGACTTATAACTTTTTGCTTTCCCTTAAGTGTGAACATTTTCTGTGTTACATATCCTCCTGTTTATCATTTAATCGCCCTTGCTTTGTCTGTGCACATAAAGAAATACAATACTGTATAATCTCATGAGAGCATGGATGGATTACTGAACTGGACTACCAGACACAGGCCTCGGGGCCCCTCTGGCCTTCACCTACAAAATGTCACTCAAAGAGACATGTACCAACCGGGAACAGACTCGAAGTTACAACAAAGTAATTTAAAATAACTACAAAAAAACTAAAACGAGACCAAAACAAGTCCAGAGATGCAAAACAGCTGCAATGAGACTCAAAACAACTACAAAGACACGCAAAATGAACACAAAGGACACAAAACTAAAAAGAAACGACTAAAGACCACAGACAAAACATAACTAAGTGACACAAAGGTTCTACAGATAGACACAAACCTGCCACAAAGAGAAAAGGAGGCTAAACAACTAAAAAGTACGTGTGTCTTGTTCCCATGTAGAGGAAGTGGTGGGGCCTTTTGCCTGTCTGTGCCCAGGGGCCCATTGTTTCATCTTCTGCATATAGCATACAGTACTGTATGTTCACTGGGGAATAGTTTGTTCTGGTGCTCCACCAATGCAACACTTTAAATCGAACTTAAATGTTTGTTTTTGCTCAGAAATCAGTATATCCTGTATAATATATGTCTATCAACTTATTTGGTCATACTTATAATTAACAAAAATAATATGTTTTACTGTTTATCTGTCTGCAGTGATAGCGCCCTGTGCACTAGAGTTCTCCAGTGGGAGTGGAATCTTTGGTTCTGACTGGCTACCTCGACACATAACACTTCATTTCCAAAGGCTACTCAGACAGTCAAGCAGCAGGGGGCTAACGTTGTTAATCGTTTAGTCCCATTTAGCCCTACCGATGTTGAGGTAACAGAATTACCTGTTGCCAGTTTGGTCATTTGCCGTCACTAAAACTAGACTTAAGAAAAAAAGAGAGCCAACACGACCTTAACTTTGTCCTTTCAATAATGCAAGATGACCACACTGAGTGTCCAGAAGCTGCCAATGGTCAAATTTCAATCCAAATGTAATGCACATTTCAAGGAAAAAGTGGCCAGGGAACCAAGAAGGAGGAGCTGGACAGAAATATAACGGCTGCAAACTTTTAAGGATGTACTTTTCATTCCTTTAAAGTATGTTATCCCACTTAATTTTCATTAAACTGACCTGACCTTGATTATATATATATCCATGTTGTAGTCGCTTTAATTCTCATGCCTCATCTTCTATTTGTTTCTTTCCTTGCCATCTCTGTTCCCCTCCCATCTCCTGTCCCGTCTTACATAATCTTAATATCCTTAATGTCCCTCTTCCTTCTCCTCCTCTCCAACAGCAGTCAGAGGGACAGACTCAGATCGCTCAGTTAAAAACACAGCTTTAAACTTCACTTGCTGGTGGGAAGCCCACACTACAAACTTTGAAATGCTTGATCTGTTAATGACTTTGAAAGCATGTTCTGGTAGTGGACCAGCAAGGCCGAAAATGAGCAGTGACATTCAAAGAGAAGATTATTGGGTTAGAGTAATACATTAGTACTCACCAGGCATCGCACTCTCTGGTTGGCTGAACAAATGTTCTTAGAATGTCGATTGTCAAAACAAAAATTCTTTAATTACCTGCCCAGTGGAATGAAGCAGGAAGTGATTTCTAATCTCATTATATGGTCATTTTTTTACAGTTACCCTAGATGTCATTTGTTATTGAGGGCCCCCATCTACACATATAGCCAACTTTAAAGGGTGGCCCAGGAGCTATGTGTTTATGTGTCACACGAGCTAGCTCAAAGTTCACACAGATTTAAAAGGAACTAGTTCACGTTCATAGTTCACAATTTTGAAGGAAGTTCAGTTCTAAAAATGAACTAGTTCACAATCATTTCATCCAGGGTTTTTTTTTTGTTAGCTTTTTTAAAACTGGTCGAATGCTATGCCGTTTAATTTGTCTATAAAAAAAACTGTGCACATAAAAATCAGGCGCTAGCATGTGATACGTGCAGACAGAACAGTATCTGTGAGCTAAAGAGCATCGTTGCATCTACTATCTTGCAACTTCTCAACTCTTGTTAAGTTGACTTTTGAGATTTTGGACGCATGTATGGATGTCTACGTATGTGTGTGTATAATTTCTTACTAATTTAACTATGTTAAATACGGCACACATAACAATGGCTCCCTGTCTTCTGTTTCCTCACAGTGAATTGTATGACTTCTACCATTATTTCTACATGCTGACCAACGTCCTGTTTTACGTCAGCTCGGCCATCAATCCGATCCTCTACAACCTCGTGTCGGCCACCTACCGCCAGATCTTCTTCTCCATGCTGCGCTACTTCTGCATGCCCTGCCGCCAAACCCCCAGGGGGCACCGTCATCCCCTCACCCGCCACTCCATCAGTATCTCCAGCAACCACACCCTCTCCACCAATATCATCAAAGAGACGGCGTACTGATTGGGCTGTGAAGGAATACACTTTATCTACTATAAACCCATCCGCTGCCACCTTGTGATTACTGGTCCAACTTAATCAAGGAAGTTCTGAAAACTGGTTTGGAGACAGTTTGCACAGGCTGATCCAGTGCTGGGATCATCATCATTGTCATGTGGGGTCATTTGCCCACTCTGAGAACATTGTGATTTCATTACGGATGCACATTTCATGATGTGTTCTTGTGTGTTGTGTCTTTATTCGTTTAACATGAGTTTGGGAAATCAGAAAAACAAAATATGTCCATCCTTCCTTCCTTTGTAATGTTTTCCATTGTAATAAAGTGAAAGAGCATCTTTTAAAATGGAAACTATAATGTAAGTGTTTTTTATACAGTATATTTCTATGTACATGTTTTTATTGGACCAATCATTCACACTTGCTTGGTGCAGTGCACAGTGTACTCTACTGTTTCAGAGGTTTTAACAATCAACTTATAGACCTCTTGAAAGTACTTTCTCTATAAAGAAAATTGCCTCTGGCAATACTTTCACCATCACAAAAGTTCTGATTCTAACTGTCCTTTGTGCTATTTTGGGTGAGCAAATAAATATGCCTTTGTCCTGAGCAGCTTTTAGGCAACACTCGAACAGATAATAGCGGGTCCTAACACTCTGAAATATGGATGTCCATGGAATTTGTAAATAATGCAGACAAAGATTATGATTATTGACGCATAGACACACACATGCTTATCTAAAACATAAAGTTGAGGGGCAGAGAAAGACAGAGTGCTCACTCTCATGCCTCCCCACCAGCTGCTGCTCGAGCATAAAAGAGGCAGCGAGAGATCTGGCAAATACAACGATTCCTTCTTGGGCGACACCAAGATGTGAAACAATCTGGACTCTTCTTCAGTTAAGGCATACAGGAAGTGCTATGGATGATTAAAGAAATTCCATTGGCATCATTTATTTATGATTCAACAGCAGCATTTTTAAAGGCCAAGAGAAAGCAGCTTATGCGATGGGCCTCTTCTTCTGA
Source organism: Bovichtus variegatus (assembly GCA_943593645.1). NCBI lineage: Eukaryota > Metazoa > Chordata > Actinopteri > Perciformes > Bovichtidae > Bovichtus > Bovichtus variegatus. The sequence continues at coordinate 8,922,866 of CALSCE010000016.1, read as the reverse complement.
ATAATGTTGGGTAGCATAAGATGCTTTGATTGCATCTATATAGTAGTCTCATTACGGAATAAGATTTAACCAGAAGGATTATTATTAGCCCAGAGCACCAGCCCAGTATCCTTAGGAATTACGTCCATATTGGGCGATTCCGCGCCTCATGATTTATATGTTCAACAACAATGTTTTGTGCCAATACAAGTATTGTCTTTTATTTAGCATAGCAGAAATGGAGGTTGTTGAGGTGCTCACAGACCTGTTTGCCATTTTTATTAACTGTAACCCTGGTCTTGGCCCAACCTTAACCAAGTGCTGTTAAGATTGCCGAACCATAACCAAAACTTAAACAAAATGTATTTACTGTAGCTCTGATCTTTCCTCAATGTTAACAATACCATAACCTTAACACAGTGTTTTAGTTGCCTAAATGCTTGAAACAAACTAGCTAGTTCTTTGTGTCATCCGAACACGTGAATGCAATAAAGTGTTTATAATTGTTCCAAACAGCAACACTCAAAGTGAGGGTTAGAATCTAGATGTCATAGAGAGGGGAGATGCCAGATAATGGTTTAAAAGAGAATAACAGACCTCTGTACGTAAAAAACAAGTGCAACATTCTGCCTTTAAAGGAAAGACTTTTCAAAAAGTAATAAGTAAATGTGTAAAGAATAAAAAAAGAGACCTACTACAATCTTAACTCTGTAAACCTGGCCAATTGTGGCATGATGTGGGAATAATTGTTGGACTGTTGGTTTCTGAAAGTTACAACAGTTATTTCTGTCCCAACAGTTACACAAAGGTGTAGGGGGCGGCGTTTATTACATTTTCCAACAGCCCATAAAGCAGCTTAGTTCAGAAGCATACTGTCGCCTTAACATTAACCATACCTCAACCGTTTATTTGCCATAGCCTCAGAATTCTGAAAACATTATCAATGGACCTAAACACCATTGTCACTGAATATAATCAAGGTTTTTTTCAGAAATGTCCAATATCGACATTCTTGTCTGACGATGGTTTGATTATGCAGACAAAATGCAAGAGGCAGAGGTGTGTACAGCATGTACAGCGGGGCCGTAATGCTTTCTCCATGCATGCACTTGTATGCTCCTCATAGAGTACATGTAACTTACTTCTGAACAAATCACAGATTCTATGTTTTCTTTTGCTTTAATTTAACAAATAGGATCATTGAATCAGCAGCTCTTGTTATTTTCAGCTGGTGGCGTGAGAACCCAGCCTGTTACTTAATGTATAAGAGAAACCTCTATACACTGATTTCAGTTTACTACGGACACAAGTCAATGGATTTAACTATAAAAGGTTGTGGTAATTATACAGTACCAGGGTCACAGCAGCTGGATCATTCAATGTTTGCACTGCCTTTGTATCTGACATCCTTCTTTTCATTTATTATTTCTTCTTTTCTCGCAGCCTGCTTTTATGTTTGTCAGGTTAAAAACTAAAGGTTGAGATGATGTACCATGAGTGTGTCAAAAGTCCCATGAGGTGCTTTGAGCTTAATGCTAACACCATCATGCTAACATGCCCACAGTCTGGACAGACCGCATTGGTGCCAAAAGTGTTTAGATTAAAATACTACAGCAAATTCACTTTCTTTGTATTCAGTATTTACCACCTTCATGCATTACACCTCCTTTTGCCCTCTAAACCTAGAATGTGCCCCAGCACTTTTGTTGTACTTGTAAAGTACTTGACACTGCTACCACATTCTCAGTGCATATAACAGCAGAAAATTGGCAAAGAAAAGAAATGCTCAACCTCTGTGTATTTTTATTATATCATGGCTGGTCGTTTTAATAAAATGTACTTTGTTATTATTAGTGACAGTTATTAGCAGTGCTTTGTAGTGGTTGATATGACTCCTATGTGTTCCTGTGCAGTATCTATGTTCTGTTCTTGCTCCATTAAAACTTAATTCAGCCAAACATCCGATTCCCTTACCCAAAGATTCACCAGACATATTGAATGAAATATAGGAAAAAAATATGGTACATCCCTTTAATTTTGCAAACCGTTCAAATTGCGCATGCAGTTGGGAACCTGTTTCCTGTGCTCTTCTGCACAGACCTGTACATGGATATTATAACTCAATGTGTCTCAGCCCAGTGTTCATTGTATTTACTGATGATTCCAATCAGCCATGTTTAACTTTATATGACATGTTTCTCTGACAGAATGTTATTTCATTGCATAGAAAAAAAATAATAATAAAGAAAAAAAAGATATACAATACGCTGGTGTACTGACTTTGCTGTTTACTGTATGTCTCTCCTCTCTCTTATTCCTACCACACTGTTATGCACTGTTATGTCACGGGTATGCAAGGATATGCAAACAATGAGAAGTGCACACATACTGTGACATGCACACACACCTTTTCCAAAGTACACTCATGACAATTACCAGCTTTAGTCACTCACAAAGCACATGCACGTAGGCACAGCAGGCAAGCCATACTTAGGATGTTAATTCAATAATAACATGGGACATGTGAACATGTTGTTATATGTGAGATATGAAAGCATCAAACAGGCATTTTAGATGAACGAGATGTAACATTATGAAAAAAGAAAGATTCATTTTCACCACAGTTCACTACAGTTCTTTTTCAGCTCTGCAAAGACCATATTCGGTTTTCATTACAGTTCATTTAGCAGACGCATTTCTCCAAAGTAACTTACAATAAGTGCAAACAATCATGAGGGTACGATTCTAAACAGCAAGAATCTTGCAGGTAAATTAGTTTCAAATTGGTGAAATCATACAAGTGCAGTAAAGTAGCTTCAAATAAGCCAAACCAATGTAAGGGCAACATACAGAAAACAATAGAAGAGGGATAATGGCTATCCCGGTTTCTGAAAACATGATTTGGTACGAGTGCAAACAGATCAACGGGATACTCCAATAACCCGATCACAAACTGGTTATTCATGTTCATGTAAATGCATGAACAAATTAAAGCGTTCCAGTAAAAGGAAATTCATACTCCTGCTCTATCCCACCCTCTGTATTCAATGTCTGTCCCTTTCTCTGTGACTCCTCACTTGTCCCTCCGTTAAATTGTATTCAAAATAATAATTTTTTTAATTATATACACCTTCATTTCATGTTGTGTTTAAGTGTGCACCATTTTGGATTTGAATTATTATGTCTCTTAAACAGTATATAAATGTCATATAATATTATATTCATACAATAGGCTACGTTATTATTCTTTTCTTCTTTCTTCTTTCTTTGTCTGTCTCCTCATTTTGTCCTGCATCTCTTCCCTTCCCAAAGATGAGATTTGATTGACGGAGTCTGTTTTTCAAAGTAAACAAAAGGTCAATTGATATGTATATGGCCATGTTAGCGGCTCTCGCTTGGATAACCTTGCGATTGAAATAAAAATATATTGAGGTGAAAATGAAATGCCACTGTTCAACGTTTTTGTTCAGATGATGTCTGAACAACAGCAGTCCACTAGTAGAACTCTCCTACCTGTATCCCGCTTTGCATGGATTCCGCCAGCGTTGAACAATATATTTGCTATTATTACAACTTTTATTATGTTCACCTCAAGAGAAATACCAAGGACCAGACCTCTGTGACCTCGATGGTGGGTAACGGCCGGGATTGCAAACAAAACATGGTTTGCATTCCATGTGCATCTGCAATTTGGAGAAAAAAAGAGTGTATCATGTCACCATGCGTACACGTGCAACACTGAGGGCATGCAGGTGTAAGATACAAGAACATATGCTACTGCTATAATCTATGATTTGGTTCAAGGCAATGGCTGACTAGAATGTATTAACATTTCAGTTGCTTGTTTCGCATGCGAAGAGGAGACATCCATCCACCCATAGTCTGGAGCTGATCCCAGCTAACATTTGGGCGAGGTGAAGTACACCCTGGACAGGTCGCCAGAGAATCCGACATTAACCAGCTCTCCTCATATCTGACCTTCTGTATAAATTCCTCCTGGCTGTGTCAATCATCAATACTGGAAGAAAACTGGAAAAGTCCACAAACAAGAAAGAGTGGAAGAAAGAGTGGTTAAAAGCTTTTGAGCGCTGGAAGAAACCTGCTTATTAGTTAGATAGGAGGAACTTTAATCCCCCCTTCTTAGTCTGTCACTCGCATGGCTAGTCCTACTCACCCTGCTCTGGGGAACACCTAAACACATTCCTGCACCGGTAAACTGCTGTTCAGTAGAGACTAATGTTAGGCCTGCTGGTCAGAATGAATGGCAGCCAGTGAGCAGTGATGCGCTGCCATTTGAAGCTGGCCGACACTGTGCATGCACGTACCACAGAGAGTTCACATTGAATAAAAGAGAACTGCAGCACAAGCTTTTATTTTCCCTTCTCTCGTGTAATTAATCTCCCGTTGTGGTTCAGTAGTGTTCTTATACTCATCCAATATTTTTTTTCCAAATATATTCTGGTGGCAGAAACATAAAAACAACCCTTGCATCGTCCTCGTCTCTGTGCCAGCCCTCTGTGACTCCCGGGGCTGATTTGCCAGCCGAATCCTAATCTGACGAGTACGACAGAATTTCAAGTTGTTTTCTCTGCCACCCTGGACCCGATCCATTAAACACACTTTTAAAACATAACACGGACCGTACAGCGTCCAGCTAGTGCCACAGTAAACAGAGTTTCAGCAGTTTGGTTGAATTTTGTGTATTCTTGCCTGGCTGTTGGATAGATGAATAGATGAATAGATGAATAGATGAATAGATGGATAGATGGATAGATGGATAGATGATGGACGGACGGACGGACAGACTGACAGACGGACAGACAGACAGACAGACAGACAGACAGACAGACAGACAGACAGACAGATATGTACTTCATTGATTCTACATTTTGTGTCACAGCAGCATGTTATCCAGGCATTGCAAAAATTTTTAAAAATGCAGTGTATATACATATCAACACTAGAAGAGAGAGATATATAGCTATAAAATATCTATAAAATACAATACGCTGTATTAAGAAATAAGGTAGAATCCACTTTAAGTATGTCAAACTACTACAACTACATTTTAAACATAGGATAACATACTAAAGTAGGCTTCTTCTTCTTCTAATAACCTGTTCATGACTGTATATTCAGATTGTATGGACCCAGTAGTAGAGGTGAAATGCTGCCCACTATTTCTTTGGAGCAGGTGGCTCTGCGCTCACCGCAGGGTAGGGCGCAGAGCCTTGCGGTGAAGGCAGCTAGTTAGTTTTGTTTCTATGGTTACCTCGTCTGCTTGCCTGTGCCATTTAAATCAAATGGCATAAATGAATGGCGCCTAGGCAGGCGGCACCGCTCTCTCCACGGGAAAACAATGGCAAAGCCAGTGGAGAGCGTTTTTACCACTGATCATTTGAAGGCAGATTCAATCGGTTAAAAAATATTTCAGGTTATTTAAAAGGTCAGCTGAATTGTAAATACTTAAAGGAATTAAAATGTCCGTCAAAGTCAAATCATCGGTGGTCTTTGAAGTGCTTGAATTGTAAAAAGTTAAAAAAGTTGAGATTTTAGTATCAGTCTGGTTTCCATTTTGTAGTGTGTTCTTGACCAATAATGTTCGAGCAGGCTTTGTTTGAATGCAGGCAAACAGTGTGGAGAGCAAAAGAGGTGGAACGCATTGGCCGAAATGCAATCTCAAAACCCAACAACCTGACGATATATCAGCCTCTATTTTTATCTTAAAATTAGCTTGTAAACTAGCTACTGAAGCAAACCAGCCGTCTCTCAACTCCATTATCACTTCTCAAGTTGCCAATCGGACCCTAAACCATGAGTTATCTGCATTGCTTGTCTCCAGCTCTTTGGGGGAGGTTCGTTAGGAAAGTCCTGAATCCTAACTCAGGAGAGACACTTTCACCGAAGCGGCTATTTGTCCTTCACAGGTTTGCGCCTCCAGTCGACAACATGTTCCCCGCTTTTATAGCTTGTCAGTCTACAGTAATGACTCAGCGTTTCCAAAAACAAATACTTTTTGCCTCAAAACAACCATATGAAAATATATGAACTGACGCAGAAAAACTGAGAAAAGTGGGTGAGGAATGTGTCAGAGAAATACAAAGAGGCATAAGGTCGAGTGAAGGGAGGGACACAGGGAAAGTCTGTGAAAAGGGAAAGATAGACGAAAAAGAACACCAGACAGAGAGAGAGAGAGAGATAGAGAGAGAGAGAGAGAGAGAAAGAAAGAGAGAGAGAGAGAGAGACAGAGAGAGAGAGAGACAGAGAGAGAGAGAGACAGAGAGAGAGAGAGAGACAGAGAGAGAGACAGAGACAGAGAGAGACAGAGAGACAGAGAGAGAGAGAGAGAGAGAGAGAGAGGGAGAGATTTGGTCAAGCGCATGAACAGCATGTTACTGCCCAGTAACTGGAGGTAGGTAAATCAACACAGGAGGTATCCAAATCCAATCTCTGGGAATTTGCACAACAAATTGTTTTTCGAGCCAACACAGGAGCTTAGAGATGGTTTTCCCACAGGTTGTCATGAGGGAGCCGTCGCTCTCATTAGCTGCAGCCGGGCAGAGGAGGGAAAGCAGTCAGATAGAATGGCTGGGTCACGGACGACAGACTCAGTAACATTCTTTACTGTTCTTTCTTTCTTTCAATTCAAAAGTGGCGCACTATAATAATTAATTTTAGAACCACAAAGATGTGCAAGGCTTCCTCTTTCAGGGAGCATAAAGAGCGACAAAGACCGCATAAGTAGGATGTCGGGGTTGATGGATCATACGATAGGTCAAACCTGTGTGAAAACCAAATTTCGGACTTATTTTAATTTACTTTTGATACCCCCCCCCAATCTGTCATGCTTCATGTAAAATGCTATTTTAACCTGGGCTATTATTATTTCCCCCTAGAATTTGCCCTGTATAAATGTAGAAATAATAGTTAAGCATATAAACACTGGGTATGTTATACAAGGCTAATTCTCTATTTTGAATTCCGGATCCAATCAATCAACATCCTCATTTGGATGCTGGTTTATTGCCGGCAAAGTAATCAATACTTCGATTAAGAAAAACCTTACGCCTTATTTCAATCAATCAAGTTAAACATTATAATAATACAAAGATGGCAAATTTACAATTATCAGACGTGTAAATAGTACAGAAGTATGTGTTGTGAGTTCAGTGGCAACATTCCTTAATGTGAACTGAGTTTGATTTGTGAAGCTACATTCTTCTGTTTTCACTGTTATAAATTCACTTAATTGCCTTGCACACACGCATGCACGCACACACACACACCACACACACACACACACACACACACACACAGGTGAAACTCCCCAACATATGCTCCAATAATTATCGGTGATACGTTTCACTTGTGTGTGTATGGTTTAAATAGTAGTAAAATGGTGATGTATGGCGTATACGCAGCCACTTTTATTCAAGTAACGACCCAGAAGTGAGGTTGTTAAAATGATTCGCATTTTTTAAAAATGTTCAACGATGACAGTCACCTGTTGATTTTGAATGGACCCAGTAAGCACTGGCAAATCAGTCACAGGTTTAGTATGTTATAAGCATGCAGTAATGGATTAATGCAAACACAGCATTGACATATTATCACCTTAAAAAGTTGTAATGGTGACAGTGGTGGCTTACTGCTGATCATTTACACGTCCAGCAGACACGGAGCAACATTACATTCACTTGGAGTCCACCTGCTGAACGTAGAACAGGATTCCCTCTCTCTTTAGTTCTGTTTAGTTTAGTTTAGTAGTAAATCCAGAGGGAAATATTTGTTTTTTTAGCTGCCAACTGCTCCACTTTGCTCAGCAGCTGGTTGCTTTGTGTGCCTGCTGTTTGGTGCTGAGCAGGTAGTCTGCACTGGGTGTATCAGAGCATTATAGCAGCCTCCTGTTATGGCTGGCAAAAACACTAAGAAGCTCTTGAGAGCTGAAGGGAGCTGCAGAGTCGAGTGTAATTTCCTTAATTGTTAATGTTTGAATTATAGTATAGTGCAACTTTAAGTTCTGCGTAAGACCCCAAGTGAATTGTCAAACTTAATCAGGAGTATAAAATTAGCGTGAACAAGAAGAAAATAACCAACTTTATGCCTAGAAGACTGAACACTTTCATTCGTCCACCCCGACACCAAAATACGAGTACAGTATTACATTTCTTCGGAGATGGAAAACTGGTAGCGGAAAGGATGTAGCCAGTTCAGTACATCATGAGCTGACAGGTAAGGGAGTTCATCAGTGGAGTCAGAGTTTGCAGCATGTTGGTAGCGGAGAGAGAAAGTGTCACATCCTCCCAGGACTTCAGCATTTTCAAAGCAGTTTAGACTTTCTTCCAGTCCAGAGGGTGAGACACTCACTTGTTCATGGCCACTTGTTTTACAGTCTGTGGCTGTAATGGAGCAGTTTCAACAGAAAAGCAAAAGAGATTTTCTTCTATAGACTTTTCACTCTTCCCCCTCTCCTGGTTCTTTATGGCAGTATATATACCCCGTAATAAACGTCACTCAGGAGACTTAATCTTAGCAAGATGCCATGTTGATCATAGTTCACTCTGAGGATTCAGGAAGTGTTGGCAACAATACAAGATACAAGAAGCTCGTCTCTCAGGGCTAATTAATGTCTTTCTGCTTGGGAGTGCTGCCATTTTTTTTTTTGATGCACGCATTAAACAGCTCTCACAGACAAATAAACAAAACACACACTGGTTATCTATTCTCAAAAAGCTGCCTCTCATCACGGTTGTATAAAGAGAACAGCATACAGCAGAGGAGGGATCCCAATTATTCATATGAAAGTTGAACAGTGGCGCATGAAGCCGAAATGGTTCGACCACAGAGTGATAAAATTACCCGGACAATCCAGTGAAATGGGCCCATGGAGCTAGCGCACTAGCATATTCCCTATAACCCGCCTTTTAGCCCTCCGTCTCGGCTGGTTTCGGCTTATTCACATAAACAGAGGGGGGGGGGGCATAAGTCTGGATTCAGCTATTAGCACATTTCACAACGTTTAGGACCTAATGATTTAAATAAGGGATATTCAAGTGTTCATACTGGGAAGTTGAATTACCTCAAAAATTGAATATCCCGTGACTTACAGACGTCTCTTTTTCAATTTAAGTCAATGGGAAAATGTCTTTTTGGTCCCCATGGAATCACGTGAGCGATACGGAAGTTGTAATTCCACGGTTTGGCCACTACAAAAAGACAGTAATGCAAGCACAGACTTGAACATCAGCAGTTACTGTAAATCATTGGTCTTCAGCAGGGGGGGTCCTCAGTTACTGCAGGGGGGCCGCTAAATTATTGTTAGATAATGTTTTGAACTCTTTTTTTTTCCCCATTTAAAATGTCTGAAAATACACGTTACAGTAGCAAGAATCCAACATATTATTAGGAAAAATAAATCGGCCCATTTCATTTATGCATTGATGATAGTCTAACTGTTGCCCATGAATCCTTGTTCAATCCTGTGAGCTAACCTACACTATGAAATCGTTAGCTACGGCCATCTATAATATGAATAAGCTTAGTATTGTATTCACCATAAAAACATACATATGTAGGAGGTCCCTGCTCCGTCTCTCTTTCAGCTAAGGGGTCCTTGACCTCTGCTGTAAATGCATTATTGAGACATTTCAATCAGATCAAATCTTATCTCCAGTCCTCAGATCATGAAAATCTTAACATACTATGTAAACCTTCCAAATGTTTGAGCACCAGTTATAATAGTGAAGATTCAATAAAAAGCACTTGGCCTTGGTTTAGAGGTGAAGTGGTCTTCATTTGGAAATCAGCATACACCCCCCCCCCCCCAAAGTGGTTGGGTGACAAACTCAAAGAGTCAACAAGTTTGTGCGGAGGTTATACGTTCAAAACATGACATTCACAATGTATGTCTTAAAATGAAGCTTACACTGTGAAATAGCCAGAGAGAGAATGGGCTAAGGTCAAAAAGGATCTGGACCGAGACAGAGAAGTGTGTGTAAGAATCCAAAATGAGAAAAATGCAAGTCTTCCAAATCGAACAACAAAATACTTGTGTTTTCAACCATCCTCCAGAATGACACATAAGTGTTTCCTGATCTGACACCACTATCTGCTGGATGCACTGCAAAAGTGCCCTTTTGGAAGCCCCTATGATAGATATAACATGAGCCAATGGGCAAGAAAACGTGATAAAGTGTCATCCTGGGTGCTCTTCCAGTGGAGATTGTGTTGTAGGAGGAGTTTGTTAGACATTGAGTCTGTCCTGTTCCCTAGCTATCAATTTAATCATTACTGTTACCGTTACCGATCGGAAAATGTAACTAGTATTATATGTTCAGTGAGAGGTTGCCATAATAATTTGATGAAACGTAGGGAGTTTTTACAGCAGGAATGTTTTGAACATCTCAACTCAACTACGATCTCAGTTTACCCGTGTTGTCCACCTGCACCTGCCGCCAAAGGAGGACGAAGCTCTACGACTAGAGCTGAACACCCAAAAGTCCTTTTTTTGTGTGTGTGTTCATTCCATAACAAAAAAGCACCCCTACACGGAGCAGTGGGTTGGCACTTGTGATTTGAACTTTGTTGACCAACTTAAAAAAATGTTCTTCTTTCAGCAAACCATAAGGTAACCCAAAAAGAAATATCTAAATTAAAACAAGATAAATGACAACGCAAAAGAGGAGAGAGTGTGTGGGTTGTAAAATATGATTACACAGTTGGTAGGAATTAATCATAGCAGTGGAACAATATCCAGCAGGGCTTTGGAGCAGTACAGAATGCCTTCTTGTGTAATGTGAACTTTATGAAACAGCACTGTCTCAAGTGGTTTCCTCGAAATTGATCTAGTTTATCTATTTAAAAAAAACAAGTGTGGTTACCACAGTGTGGGTCTGCTAATCTTTCTTGTCATCACATCTACTCTGCCACATCCATTTATAAAGCAATATTAGGGGTAATTGTTGCAACATGACTAATTAGTCTTTACAAATGTAGACAGAAATGACATCATTGGACATGATTTGCGGTGTTAAAATGGCAGGAATGAAAGCTGTCCCCGCAGCTCTTTAAAATCTGACACCTAGTCAATGGCAACTTCCACCGACTGCCTTACACACTTACTGTGCTCGCGTGTTTTCGCTGAACACAGATTTCAAATGTTGAAACGGATGTGAGGAACAAAAGAGTTCATTGTGGAAAATATACAGAAAGAAGTCAGTAAAAAGATCCGAGCTCATCTGAAAAGTTGTGCATTCTTGAGACTCCTACCTATTTACTGCAGCTGTTACATTTGCCTTTCTGGTTCTGACCTAATCCTTTAGTTAATAGCACACTTGTAACAAACAGCTTACTGGGATGGGGTGAAGAAGTGGGAAAGAGTGTTTTCACTCACCCCAAGAATTCCATTTGACTCAGTGCTGCTTTAATTTTTTGCATCTAACATTGTATGACTAACACAGTACAAAGAAATCAGCAGCCAAGTTGAGGTTTAAGACTTGATAATGTTGAGATGCTGTCACGGGTAGGGTGACAGGGAGGACCCAAACGCAGGGAACAGACGGTGGGTTATCAACAGAGAGCTTTATATAAAAGCTAAAACAAACAACAAACAGGCAAAAAGCAAAAACTGAAACACAAACCAGGCTGGAATGAGGGAACACGGGGACCGACGACATGGGAGTCATAGACAAACGAACCGACAAGGAACAATGAAACGAGAGAGGTATGTACAGTATACACACACACACACACACACACACACACACACTAATGACAGATGAGACACAGCTGAGAGGGCAGGTAACGGTGGCAGGGTGATTACACACAGACAGGAAGTAAAAGTAAACAAGACATAAGGGGAAAGAACTTTACAAAATAAAACAGGAAGTGAGAAAACACCTCGGCCATGACAAAGTCACTGAAACAGACACCTCTTGACGGATGTATTTGTCCATGGCTTTCCGGTTGGAGCACATTCTGACCATTCACCACGACTAGTATGACAAACATTCAGCGGGTCATGTTACTGTCTGGCTGCTGCAAAGGAAAGCTTCTCCTCTTCCTCCATCTCTGGCACTCACTCATGCTGTATGTTGTATTACAAACCTGGTCAGATATTAGCTCAAATCAGCAGATGTCCATCTACCTAATGCAACACATTCATGTTCAAAAAACACATTTTTTCTCATACTGTCTGAATTTACCTATATTGACCCTCTGCCTCTGCATGCCTATTGGCTGAGGGTTACACACCCAAGTGGGGCCCAAAGGTTCTTCGTTGATTGGCCAGAAATGTCCCAAACACAGCAAAAAATAAATAAATAAAAAGATAAAATACAGGCAAAGGGATGCAGGGTCGTTGCAGATAAATACACCACCACACACTTCTAATGGGTCATAAGTGACGATTGAGAAGGGATTATTTTTCTATGAGTCTAGACATAGACAGAGTCTTTTTAGGAAAATGCAGCTTATTATTTCTTTAAGCCAAACCAAAGTGAGTTTCTGGGTGATTTCAATGCACATGTTTTCTATGTGTGGAATTTGTGATCTGCTACCAACTTATGTACATGTCACCCACTTATTTTTCTATATAAATAAGCTGGCAGTTAGTAACTTCACTTCTGTGGTCTGTTATTTCCAGGTTTCTAGTCAAAAACTGCCCTTCCTAAACCTAAACTCCCAGTCCTATCCACTGTGAATACTTACAGAGCTACACTATCCTTCCCTATACACGACCCCACACATCTAAGGGGAGACTACAAACCACAGCAATGCAGTCGACAGCTAATTAATACATTGTTTAAAACCTCAAGAAATAAATATTAAAGGATAAACAGTCAGACATTGCTATCCTTAAGGCAACAAAGAGAGCAGGCCTCCAGCTGTTTCCGATGCAAAAGTAAGACCCAGTGCAGTCGGATCTCTGACTCTGTTAATTCTGTATTGATTAGACCCTTGCACCTCATTCAATTCTAAATTGATCAGGGAAATCCTTGTTGTGCCCTCCTTCTCCCAAGCTGACCCTTAAGGGCATTTTAATTAGATGTGAAAGACTCGATGCACCACATGAATGCAGATGACGAATCAGACTCAAAATATATCCATTTCCCTCAGGTGACCTTTACTTAATCCCTACAGTCAGAGCGAGTTCAGTAACTCGTATCTGTATAATGAAAGGCGGTGTGAGGCATCAGGCAGCGGCTTCACAGTTTGACATCCACAACAGGGCCCTTAAATGTGCTCTGTGGGGGTCAACAAATAAAGTTAAGTTTACATTCAGTGTTACTCACCAACACTGTGTATCCCCGAGCAAAATTAATGTGTTAAATGCATATCCTTCCTCATAGATTTTTTTTTTTTAAACATTTTAAATCAGTGAAGATATGTTGTAGTTTATTGCTCAGAGCATTTGAACAACACGTCGCTAGCTGTTTCTGAGGTTGTTGTCCCAACTTGAGGGGGCCAACTTGACACCACATGAATATAGAACAAATGCCCCACGTTGACAAAAGTGAAACATCATTTGTGTGTCCAAAATATCATTTTCTTTTCTTTTCTTTTTTTTTTTTTTATGAAAATGGGGCCGGTAGTTTTTCCGTAATCCTGCTGACAAAGAAACAAACCCGAACCAAAAAAACATAACCGGAGGAAATAAAAAACTAACACTAGATCAAAACAACATATTGTCTTGGGTTTCACTAGTGACCCGGTGGTTTTCCACCCATGAGTACTGGGTAATGTTAACACAATATTGTGTTGAGTGTTGATCCAGTGAATTTTATTGTGAAGCCAGAGCTCGAAGGAAATCCATTGAAATGAACAGACAGGCATGAAGCCAGTGAATATGAAATAAATCACAATCAAGTGCAGTCATCTGAGCAGCAACAGGCATACTAACTGTGTAGAGATTGGAACAATGAAAAGATTGGATAGACTGAGAAACAGATGGAAGAGGACTGATGAAGCAATGACCCATCAATCAATTATAGAGGCCCATTCATGCCAAGGCTTGTCTAACCCTTGGATATGTAATGCCCGGTTGACCTTCACTGTGGCAGTCCATCTCACGTTCGTATGGCACTAACGAGACAGTGACTGGGTGTGATGAATTGTGTGGCTCCGCGTTATGTTCACAAACTGGCCTGTATGACAGACAAATGTAAAAAAAAAGTGTTTAAAAATGTCCTCCAGCGCAAAAACATCCTATAAGAAACAACAAAAGCAGTTTCACAAATGACAGAACTGAGCAAGGTAAACAGCATGCAGGGTGGCATGAGTCAAAGGAAAAGTTCATTTGTATGATAGCTGCGTACAGCGGCCGCGGAGAGTCAACAATGGGACTCGTGTTGAATTCCTGATCAGCCAATGTCACATTTTCCTTCAGGTTAAACGATAGACAAAGTGATACAAAGTGGATCTAGACTACTGAGCTGGAAAGCCTCCAGTTATACTTGGGAAAACTCATTAAAGTTATCAGTCATGAGATGGTCACAGGCCTCCTGAATAAATTATTTGTTGTTTGGTTTTAATGAAAGTAGAAATGATTAATATGAGAATTTGAAATTTTTTCACCCTCCACTTATTAAAGGAGGTTGTCCACAAGCAGAGCTGCTTGATACTTTATGAATTTTTCAGTGACATAGACGCGGACATGGAATAGTAGGCAGTTCCCTTTCAATTTGGCCTGACACATTATTATTACCAGGAGTAAAGGTTATAAAAAAACAATGAAAAGACAAAGAGAACAAATGGGTTTGAAGATGAGAATGGATTTGGATCCCCTAGCTGGCCCGGCTCAAGGAGCTTGTCTGTTCTTTTGACTTCAACGGGTTTTTTTTACCTTAACATTTCACACCATTTACAGTAGATCAAAAAGTCATGCAAACTTGGGACTCTTCACCTCCATTGTAGAGATTTACGCAAACAAGGACTCACTCAAAATAACATAAGTTGGGGGGAAAATGTGCAAAAACTCCTACAGTGTTCCAAATGCATCGCTTGTCTATGAGTCCAACAAAAGTAAACACAGAAAGTAGCCGCCTTCTTGCCCGCTCAGTGACTATCTACATGTGGGTCATCAAGCGGTATACAGTATTGAAATGAATACAATGTCACGTATCATTCCTTTTAGTCTTTGGATCTTGGGTGGAGGTCGTCTAGTGGTCTAGTGGTCAGGCTTTCAAATAGATCACAGGAAGGTTGTGAGTTCAATACCATTGAACATAGCTGCCGCCATTGAGCCCCTTGAGCAAGGCACTTAGCCCTGATTTACTCCTGAGGGACTGTCCCTGTAGTTAGTTCACTGTAAGTCACTCTGGATAACAGCATCTGCTAAATTACCTGTAATGCAATGTCATTTATCTGTAGTTAATTATTTCATGACTTTTTCTCTCAGCTACCATCGTCATTTTGCTCAACATTTGAAAGCCGGTGTTCCAATTCTCCTGACCTCTTTTCTCTGTTTCTCTGGTCTCTTTCACTTTCCTCACTTCCTTTCCTCATTTTCTCCAAGTAACCTAATAGGGTATGCGGTTGTGAGGATGAATAAGAGGAAATGAGCAAACAGGAAAGACAAACAGAGCACACCCAGGGAGCAGTGAGCTAACTCTACAGTTAATGGATGTCTGGCGTCTTTGGTGTTCCTGACTTCAACCAGAAATTACCTAGAGCTTTTTTATATTAAACTAGAAAAATTAAAAGCCCTTCTTGGCTCTCAGCCCAGACAAACGCATAAATTCGCTCACCTCGAAAAGAGACACTGTTGATTCTCCACCAAGAGAAAGTCTCATACATTTTGTCAGCCTGTTCTAACTCTCCAGCTGCGTGCTCACTGAATTAACAGATAACATATTTTAGTAAGAACATCGGCCAACGGCGTCAGTGACATTTAAACTGCACAGCTGTTCAGCGGCAATATAAAACCCAATACAAAATCTATGAATACATTCACACACACGCACGCACACACACACACACACACAAACACACACACACACACACACACACACACACACACACACACAGAAGCTGTAATGTTCTCGCTCAGTCATCTCCCATGGTGCGTCAATCATGGAGACAATTTAATTATCTTTATCAGCAAGCCCTGTAGCTTCAAAGACTCGGCGGGTATGTCAGATTATTTTTTTTTTTACATAGGCCTATAAATGATAAAAGGGACTAAATATTTAAAACAATTTTTCTTTTCAAGCGCACTCGAGACTTTTGTCTTGGCGATCCGAAAGACACCCTCAAGTACATCAGAGTAGAATTAGGAAACTAGTTATTATTAAGTTATTATTGCAGTTGTTAAACGCACTATCAAATGTAACGGCCCAATGAAAAGAAATGATCTGGAAACACCATTCGATTGCATGCACAGTATGTCTCTCATGAAGAACATAAAGTATTCTGTTGACATGAATCAGAATGAAATGTCACTAATTCTGTGACAGTCTGGCCAAAAGGCTAACAATCATTTTTGAGTAGGATTATCAGAATTCCATTAAGTTGTTATATAACGTCTGTACAGTACAACAGGTTACATCTTGAATCTGCACTGATTTTGGTTTGTGTGTTCATTTATAATGTGTCCATCCCAAAACCCTCACCCTCACACAGAGGGAATAGAAGTAGCTCGGCTGATGTAAAGATGTCCATGTGATATAAAGATGTAGTCGTGTTGCTCTGCTCTCTCACTCCGACATGACACAAGTGGCTGTGTATATAAGCAGGCAGGCCCTTGAATGTAATTATCTGGTTTTATTATTCATTGCTAATTAGAATTATACTGCATTCAAATATCGCTTGACTGAGCCGAATAAAAAATGAGATGCCCCGAAAAAATGAATAGGGTGTGGGTGGAGAACAAGGGAGTCCAAAAGATGAGATACTGCACTGATCACAGACAGATTAGAATGATAATACTAGCTCATTTTCAAACATATGTAGAATGCGCTATGATGCTTCATATATGGGTGGCAGCTTGTTGACAAAGAAATATTATTTAATCGTTTCTTTTTCTCTCTCGATAAAGACTCCCATGCACCTTCGCTAATACACACACACCACACCATGAGATGTAACAATGTATTCATTTCTGTAATAATAAAGTGGGTTGAAATGGCTATGGGTGGCAATCAAGGACTAATTCAATATCAATTCATTAGTTTTCTGCTGTACTGCTCTGGTATCATAAGCTCTTTTTTTTTTAGATTTAGATTAGATAAGAGTTTAGATTTACCTTACAGATTTAGTCTACGGTTCATTTAGTGCAACTAATGTAGCATCCGAAAGGCAACTTGAGAAAAGCACGGCTTCAGGTTAAAGATACAGTAGATAGCTGGGTTTTTCTTCTTATACCTACAGACAACCTGTACGTACGTAAGTTTTGCACTGACTGTTGCTTATTTGTCTGGCATCCCTACTGACTAACTCAGCTGAGACCAAGTCACCTGGTCAGGTCGGCCTGCAGCAGCAGACAGGGGTAAATAACGTGACAGTCAGATTTTATTTCAGAGAGTAAAGAGAGAGAGAAAATTGTGTCTCTCCCTTGTGTTTCCCTGTGTGCCCCTCTCTTCTTGAGTACTCCGTACCCCCGGTTTGCCTCTCTGTGTGCCCTCCACACACCTGGCTACATTCAGCTCCTGAACCCATAGTATATGAACCCCGACTCTTCACCAGATTGCTGCTCCAGTCTGAGTGGCAGCCACACTCAGGCCAAGAGAAATAGTTTTCCTTGTGCTGATGTTACCTGTATTAATGTGTGTGACACAGAGACACAAAGAGGGAATTTTGCACTAAAAAGACGAACTTTGCAAGAAGAAACCCACTCGATTTGTCTCAGGCAGACTGCTGAAGCCTCATATTAGTTTAATTAATAAATAAATTGATATAGAGTAATTTTTTACTGTAGATGTTGTCCCCCATTATTTACATTGGAATTACTTTAGGAAAAGATCTCTAAACAGTCAGTATAGAAGAACATTTAAAGCAACTTAGAGTATTGCTCTAAGACAGACATGTAAACATGTGAACAGGTCCTTTAAGACCAGATAAACTGATGTCTCTGGCTATTTCTGTTACCAATGTAATGCCATTTAAAATCACTGTACTGTATTGTGGTGCATTAAAATATGAGTTATCATTGTCAAATTATTTAAATGTGTACATCGACATTATCCACAGTACTATATGTATATGAACATAGACACAAATATAACTTACAGCCGGCTGCAGCAGAAACAAGAATAGGAAGAAATGATTCTGAGGGAGAACGGTGGTGCTACTCCACATGCAAATCCTCCTTCATTTGCAAAGCTGTCAGGAGCTCCGCTGATGGGGCATCATTAACCCTCGGCCAAGAACAAGTTATAGGTACTTGATTCCTAATAGTTTCCTAAAGTCATTACTGTCCTGAAGTTCAGAGTGCATCAAGGACCCTCTGATTGAAACCATTGGGGTTTTGACTTTACAGTCCCTCATTAAATTCTATCTGCATCCACCTGGGACAGGCCCTTCCTAAAACCAGGTGCCAGGTTAGATGTTACATTTGTTCGCAGTTACCTAGCTAGGTAGTGTAGCCAAGGTAACGGCCATGTTGGTGGCCTGAATTCTGCAAGACGAGATCAAACAATTATTTGTTTCTTGGCGTTGACTTCCGTTCATATTTCTTACGAAATAGGGTCCCATGGGGGGACACTGGAAGGGGCCATCGACACTCCAAGCATGCAAGTATTGTTTCAAATGCATAAAAAAAAGCAAAAATAAGCTGCTACAGCAGCAAATCGGTTGATGTTCTATAGGGCTACCAGGAACAAAACAAATTTGGTTTGTTCTTTGATATTTTCATGTCTTCCACTGAATTGACAATCATAAATGACACAAGTGGGAGCATTTGGTGCGCAATGAGAAATATCATGATTAACGGATGAAAATGAAAAGGTTTTGAGGGCCACATGGAGAGTAAAAGCTAAAATCTATGCCAAGAATTCTGCCAGTCACGCCACTCTATCTCAGCTTCTCTAATCGTATTACTCTCAGACAGGGAAAGGGATTAAGATTTTATCCTGTTGACAAATCAAGGAGGTTGAAATTCGCTATCTACTTTACTCCCTGCAGATGAAGTTCATTATTTAGCTATCAGCTCCTATCAAAAGTGCTGAGCTCCACTGCTCTCAAGAGGGCCTCTCTACACTGAGCCAATGAACCATATATACTGCAACACAAATTATCAGAAGACAAACCAAATGTGTTGTGTCTTTCATATTAAAGTCTCTGTGCCTCTCCAGACTGAAATGTAATTTTATAATCGACATGTCACATAATGTAAGCTACTGCTGTTAGCACCTTGAGGAGTTATTCAATGGAGCTAACTGAATAAAAGGTTTCACTATTCCTAAGGTGTTGTTGGGCCATACAGTCCGATTGGCTAAAGACATATTTTAACCACATTTATAACCATTTTTTACCAGTGGTAATTCTTTCACACTTGCTACATGACTATACCACAAATTATAATATAGGTGTAGTGAATACTGCGGGAGTGAATGAACAGAACTTGAGAAATCCAAGTCAATCTTTACAAAGCTCTTGTCTTAGAAGATGTTGTTTTTTTAAATAGATACAACAAGGTAGCAAAGTTATTGAAGAGCCTGCAATGCATTTAATACTGTATTCTGAGCCTTGAATTAAAGTAAATGTAAGAGAAGATATCGGCAGCTTAAAAGTTGCTGCAGTTTTATTCCTCTTACTAAAAAATGGTATTATCATGTCTGTTACTCATTGTGTGTTCACCCTCTTGGTAGATGCCTGATTCATTGCAGTGACTCATCTAGTAGATACATAATTGCCTCTCTAATGAAGTGCACTTTATTATGTCCATTTTCTGAACCTAAATAAATTCACAGGAATAAACCATGAATGACTGAATTGTTACATGTTACTGTATATGACGTAATTGAGCAACGTCTTTCTTCATACAAACCCTCCGTACTACATTCCTTGTTTCATCTGACAGAATCTATTAAAGGTAGGAATCTACATGCACGTAACTAAACACATACGCTATGAATATGTGCTTACACAAATATAGCTCTTCAATACAACATACAGTTTCTCCATGATGTATTAGTTGCTCGTACTACTTACTGCAAGTGCATATTTGGTAGTTGCAGGCTTATTCATGCATTGTAATCATCCCGATCGGGATTGCGATCCCGATGCTGTTATAAAGCGGAAATTCTATGATAATTACTGTCCTGTTTTCTTCGCAAACTTGTTTTCCCTTTGAGATTCATCACCGTGATTCTAGGCTCTAGCTAGCTACATAAACGTGAACTTAATTTGGCAGTATCCAGCCTTTGGATACAGTTCGTAGAAGGTAGGAGTGTCACGATTCTCCAAATCCACGATTTGATTTGACTTTTGCTTCTAAGGTCACAATTCAATTTAGATTTTAGATTTTTTTTTTATTCCAGCATTGACGGCTACGGCATTGTTCGAGTCTGGACTCGGACTCTGGCGATGCGTCGATGTCGTTATAATTAATGGGCCAGATGGTTTCTGATTCATTAGCAAACATTCCATTAAACAGGTTAACTCCAAAATAAGACATACTTCTATTCTAATACTAGAAGTATGTCTTGTTTTTTTATAATACTAACTTGTTATATATACTAACTTCTCCTAATACGGAGCCTGTTGGGGCTCACCTCACATTCAGTTTTCACCCTGTTTATGTTCTCCTGCTCACAGAGTAATCTATCAATGCAGAGCCTACTGGTGTCACATTGTTCCACTCCCGCCTTTTCTCAAGCCATTAGTCGCATTCCATGACGGTTTTATTACCCGACTCGGTCTCACACAGAATATATTTGACTGAATTATCTTGCATAATAAAAAAAAAAACTCTTTTAATACAGAAATACATGGTCGTGGGCGGCTGTGGCTCAGAAGGTGGAGGTCGTCCACCAGTCGGTGGTTCGATCCTCAGCCTCTGTGGTCAACATGTAGAAGTGTCCTTGGGCAAGATACTGAACCCCAAATTTCTCCCAATGGCCAACGGTGTGTGAGTGTGTGTGAATGGTTATCTCTGATGACCATGCGGCACCTTGTAGCCTCTGACTCTGTATGAATGTGTGTGAATGGGTGAATGCTGACGTGTTGTAAAGCGCTTTGAGTGATCGCAAGGATTGGAAAAAGCGCTATATAAATGCAGTCCATTTACCATTTACCATTGGTCAGTTGATTATTTAATTTGATCATTCACATATTGATTATACCCAACTAGAAATAAGTCTCCATGTACATATCTCCCGTTAACAATTTAACACGCTTGTGCATTCTTCATAAAGGCAAACTGGTCAAAACTACTGACCCGACTATGGCACTACAGGAAGGTCAGGAGCATGAGTCAACAACCACATGGGACATGATCCAAGTGTTGTGCACAAATATCCCCATATGAACAAACAAAAAGGTTAAATCCCACAAAACAGCAGGGTGACTTTTAAGAGACTGACAAGCACAGCAGTGGTCTCCATTCAATAGAAACTGTTTGACGCAACATTAAGTCCAATAATAGGAGCTTGGAAAAAGATTCTAAAAGACGTAAAGAAAGGACTGCATCAGTCTGGTACATACACGTTTCCCACTGAGTTGGAGACTCACTATTTATGATAGGAACTACGGCCTTTGATTTACCATGGTGCAGTGTGTTCGGTGCAGTGGTTTTTTCTTGACAAGGCTTCAAGCTGGTATATATTACATCTTAATGAATACATTATACGTTTGCTTCATGGAGCCCTAATAGATCCTGATGGCCTTCATTTCTATCAAATTGGAGTATGTGTGGGAGAGAGGGCTCAGGTGGAAGGTGTTTATGCTCTCATGTGCTTCATGTTTGTGCCACTACACGGTACGCTTTCAATGTTTAACTATGTAGGTAATGCGATAAATAGACTTCACAGTCCAGCTGAAATTAGCATACAGACAAAGAGCATATTCTTTTGACCCAAAATATATACAAGTGTTCACATTTCTCTGTATTTTAAACAGGCTTTGATCCCATAATTCTATGATCAGCACCATTTTACATCAGAAAACGAGCAAACTTAGCCAGTTGTTTTATCTCTTATTCTGTATTAGTTGTTTTTAATTTTAATTTAACTTATAGCATTGCCAGATCATTATGCTAGTTAAAAGAGAATATAATTGCAAAAGTGTATTCTCATTTATGAAATAAATGAAAAAGAGTAGCAGTGTATATAAAGATCTATTTATAGTTATTTTATATCCAATAAAATAAATTGGACTATATATTTATATATATAAATATATATACGTATATATATATATATATATATATATATATATTTATATATACGTATATATATATACCAGTTTGTAATGTTTCCAGTCAGACTACTTTCTATTGCACTTCTCTAAAAGTTAACAAGAACTTGGCTGGGGCATGTTGCCTTTTTAAGTTTCCTTCAGAAATACAGCAGTTTATGAGCTTTTTTCATCGTTTTTTTCAGGTGGAGATATGTGATGATCATGTCAGGTTGTTTGTGATTACCAGGAACTTAAAACTGCTCACTTGCTCTAACACAGCGCCATTATTGTAGACAGGTGTGTGTCTTCTCCTCCTTTTTTCTAAAATCAATGATCTGTTCCTTGGTTTTGAAATAAGTCTGGGGATTTATCCTCCCGGGCAATAAAGGATCAAATTGTGGTAACTGTTTATAGTAGCCTAATATTTGATAAATTTGTCTTGTTAACGGGCAATAAAATGTCTAGTTAAGTGTATTTTTTAATGAATGTAGTGCAATGATCAAATCATTTGAAATGAATGGTGTGACACATATTTTGCACTTGCAAAGTAAACCCTTTTTTTTATTATTTTTTTTTTTTTTAATGTCCTTCTATTTAAATGCATAAAGGCTACTCCTGTACCTCTTCAGGTGATCAGCTTGAATTGGAGGAAAAATACTATAGGTGCTGCTTTTATATTGTATTATACTCAAAGGTCTATTGCTGCCAGAGCGCACCAGAACAGACCTCTACACACTAAGTAACTACTAGCCTAACTAAAGCTTTAAAATATGTAATATGTGTTGTGTAGTGGAGTAAAATGTACAATATGTGCCTCTGAGATGCAGTGGAGTAGAAGTATACAGTAGTAGAAAATGGAAATACTACCAAGTAAAGTACAAGTACCTCAAAATTCTCCTTATGTACAGTACTTGAGTAGATGTACTTTTATGAAGGAAGCGCCTTCTCATGGTGACACCCTGCAATTTAATGAATGAGCGTCTCTACAGTGGAATCTAGACACACCCTGTCAGGCAACAGGAGGAGACGCTGGGAGTCAAGCCATTAGGGCCGCCAACCTGGCTGGAAACTTGAAGGCAGCTGGCTGGAGGAGAAATTCTAGCTGACTGCATATGCATGTCCGGTTACTTACAAAGCTGAGAATTAGCATATCAATAACAAACTACATTAGCTTGGGGGATAACAGGTTGCACTGAGAAAAAAAGTCTTGTTCATGACAAGCTCATCCGTCTGTGTAGCATATCTTCCACATGGATCATCGACCAGTGAGGATACTGACATCAGAATCAGGTTTGCTGCCAAGTAGGTTTGTATGTATGTATTTTGGTATATAACAATAAACATAGTGAGAGAAAATAAGAATAACTAGAAAAGTGCACTCAGTAGGGTGCAGAATTCCATCAGGTGTCTCTCCCTCTCCCCTACAACACAAAGAAGAGTTGAAACTCATTCTGTTGTCCCTCCCGGCTCCCTCACAGTCAAGATGGCAGCGAAGATAAAAGATTTAAATAAAACAACAGAGATTTAATCATCTTGTATCCTGCCTTACTTTAGTGGATCATAACATATTGAGAATGGAAGTATTCTCTAGATGCTCAAGTTAAAAAGGACACCAAACTTTTCAATGGATGTCAGCTTTTGATTTATGACAAAGTCCAAAAATGTGGCATACACGGACTAGTTAAGGCTTGTTTTTAGCCTAGCTGATTGCGGAAATATCACTTTTCTAGATGCACAAAGATGCTTTACAATTTCGAAATATTCCATACAAGCATAAAAACAGACATACATATACAAATGTGTACCCACAAGATGCAAACAAAAGACAAACCAGAGAGCATTCAAAACTAGTGGAGTTATGAGATGGGGGAAGGAGTTCAACAGGGGAAAACAATCTTGAAGAAGTGGGTTTTTGTGAGTTTTAAGGGCTTGCTTGAATGATGGTGTTTGACTGTCTGATGTGGTTCGGGAGGGCATTCTAGAGGGAGGGTGCAGCAACTGAGAAAGCCCTGTCACCCCAGGTCCAGTGCTTGGTTCTGGTGGTCTTTAGGGTGTTTGCGTCTCCGGAATTTGGACCAATGATTATTTCTGATTTGCTGCAGTTGGGTTGGAAAAAGTTCTGTTACATCCATGTTTTTTATATTATTAAGACAGGCGGTGAGGGTCGCGTGGGTGGTGGGTGTGATGGTCTTGGAGGAGAGGTAAAGTTGAGTGTCGTCGGCATAGCAGTGGAAATGGATGCCATGTTGGCGTAGAATTTGTCCGAGGGCAAGGATGTACAGAACAAAGAGCAGGGGACCGAGGACTGAACCCTGGGGGACACCGTGAGTACCTGGGGGCGGTGGAGGATTTGCAGTGGTTTATGGAGATGTATTGTTTGGTTGCAGTTATTCCTATGGTGTGTTGAAGGCGTGGAGACTGGAATGGTCGATGGTGTGAAAGGCTGCGCTGAGGTCGAGGAGTAAGAGAATGATGAGGAAGCCGGAGTCCGTGGACAGAAGAAAGGAAGTAAGGATTTTGGACAGAAAGGGGAGGTTGGCGATGGGCCGATAGTTGTTGGGAATGTCAGGGTCAAGTTTAGGTATTTTCAGTATGGGAGTGACAGTGGCGAGCTTGAGGGGGGAGGGGACGAGGAGGATTTAATTTTGTGGGTGATGAGTGTGGTAAGTGAAGAAAGGCAGGTCTTGACAAGAAAGGTGGGGATAGAGTCGAGGACTTCATGTTGGTGACAATAGAGGATGAAAGTGAATGGCTTGGAGGTCGGGGGGAGTTGGGTTGAAGTCCATGGGGGTTTGTGTAGGAGCAGTTTGTGAATTGTGTCAATGTTGGTGTTGAAAAAAGAGAGGAAAGAGTTGCATTTGCTGGTGGTGAAAAAGTTGGAGAGTTGAGAGCATCTTTGTATTGTTGTTGGTGAAGTCTGTAGGCATCCAGATGTACAGTGAGACCGGTTCTGTTTGCCAACAAGTAGGAAAAAAATGTCTGGCGTAAGTAGGCCTAAAGCAAAAGTACAACAACAAACACTGAATAACAAACAAAACAAGACAAAAACTGTGCACCAACACACAGAGGCAGCCATCCACAGTGCCATCTTTGCTGGTTTGTAGCTTTAGCCTTAGTGTTTTATCTCATGTATGTAGCCATCAGGTGAATATTTTACAAGATTCTTGTTTAAAAACGATTCAGCTGTAAACATTAAAAAGTTAGTCAAACACAATGTTTTTAACCAGCTCATGGAGCCAATGTTAAATTAGCTATAAAGCTACAGCTGTTCAAATATGACAGTTGTCATTTCTAGAATGAGAGGCCAACACCTGTCTGCCTTTCCAAAATAAAGGACAGTGTTTTAAAAAGTATCAAGAATGAATCAAGACACCCATGCAACAATGAAAAGCTTGAATTGAGGAAGAATTAAAAGAATGATCAATTGGTCAATCTTAGATCCACTTACCCTCGGTCACTTATTCCAGTCTTTCTAATATGTTTTCTTTGTTGTCTGCAATTACTTCTGTCACTGTGGAAAAGGTGTCACATCACATGAAGAGACTTCCCATTTCAAAGCCTTGGTCAACCTTTCCTCATCTAGACTTTTGATTTGTATTTGTATTCAATTTTTATTCCTTTCCCCCGACCATTAACTTGTCACTTTTAGAGAGTTTAATCAATCCAAACAATGTTTTGATTTCAACATGCAAAAGGTGTTCAAATATACTGCGGTTCATCAAACCAAGCATTGACATGCATCATTTACGACACCGCCGCTCCATCCAGAAATCCATTTCAAGATCAAACTGAAAGTTTCAGGTGGGGAGGGAGATTTATTACCGTTTTTTATCTGTAAAAGTTACAGAGGTGGCAAAAATGAATGTGTGAGAAAATCATGTTCTCAGTCTGTCCAGGTGACATAAACACCCAACAACATACAGGCTTTGATGTTAAATGTGCCTGCAGACTACATCACATGTGAAGTAGTTTTCACTAGTGTTGTGCTGGTGTTTTTAGTAAACCGCTTAAGAGCCTCACATAAAAGAGTTCTTGACAGGGCAATGCACTGCAGTTGTCCATTTATTGCCTCCATTCAACTCATGGCTTTCTGCAATATAATCAAAGAAACAAATACATACATCTATGGTCAACACATATAATACAGTAAATCAAACTCTCCATAGAGGAAGTTGAAATGTAACCAAACATAGGGTCACAGCATAATTCAACAATAATGTCCATGAAGAAACTCACATTGTCAGTAACGCATGAGGGAAGCAGGACTGGAGACACTTAGATGCCTCTTATCTAAGAGATAAATTGTCTCTGAACCTTCTTAAGCAGCACAGAGGGAATTCACAACAAAATGTACGACATTCATTACTGCCTAAAAGAGTAAACGTCATGTACCACTTCAGAAAACAGGACGACTGTATGCTCAGCAGTGCTTGAAAAACAGTCAGCTATCATACCTTGCTCAGTTGGCAAAAAAAGAGAAGAGAAAGGCAGACACACACGCACAGCAGAAACCTGAGACGAATGAACTTCTGTGCGGCCTAAGCAATTGAGAGGTGGAGAAAAGAGCTGAAAAGAGTTGAGCCTTGAGAGAAAAGACCGAGGGTGATAATCACTATTGGCATAACCTGAGGTCTCTATGCTTACATGACCCCTTGCACACACACGCACACACACACACACACACAGACACACACGCACACACACACACACACACGTGTATGTACAGCCAGATTAATACATGCACCTGTTCACTATTAGGCACTTTTCATTACCAGTTCAGCTCAACAGTTAGGTGTGTTCGGGAACGCAGCAAAAATAAAACTGTCTTTGGCGTTGCTATGGAAACTGATAAAGTCCTCAGACCCTCGGATCAAAATGAACATGATTATCTGTGACAAGACAGCAAAGATAGAGAGTCAGGGAGAAGGCCACACATTGATCACAATCATTTTGAAGGTTAGCACGATAAGTGCATTGCATAAGGTTTTATTTTTTATCTTTAAGATTTCTATTGCATATCCATTTTTATAGTTTGCTGTTGTATGACAGGAATTTGTAGAACTGTCTTTGTTTCCACTCTGGAGCGGTTCATTGCTTATTCATCATGAAGCTAATAAAAAACCTGTCAAGGTTATGCTGAAGTTAGGCAGCAATAAGAACATGTTTTCTTTCTCCCTCCTAAGTATATTTTCATTGAAAATCTTGTACTTTGCACATGAATTCGTATACAGAAGGGGAATATGAAGTATTTATTATCCTTTTGTGTTTTAGATGGCAGTATATGTCAGGAGGTTGCTGTCTTGTCTACAACCCATCATTGTTTCCTGCCACAACATGTTTACCAGAATGGGGGATGCAAACAGTATCACCTGTACAGTTTCAAAATGTACAGTTTGAGACTTTCTCAGTTTCATAAGTCATTTTGGAACAATTGTAATGCTTTATGGCCCTTGTCTATATCACAGCCATTGTAATTTCTGTTGAACTGGAACGTTTCATGGGATCCTCGTGCAGATAAACTTTTGTTTTTCCAAAAACAGCACAGTAAGGAAAATGTTATCTTATCAGAGCCTTGGGAGTTTGCAATAATGTGCTTCATGGACTGAAAGCAGTTCAGTCAGTACCACTTTAGTCAAAGAAACTTTATTAATATTTGCAGTAAGATATATGTGGCAGTGTGGCTCTGTTCTGGGAGATCCCCGCCCTTCCATGTGCACCAAAACCTATAGGGTACAGAACAGCGCAGCCATCACTGACAACAGAAATGACATTTGAGAAGTTAGATACATCATGAGAGAAGGAGGAGCTGGGGTGGAGGTGGGTTGCTTAGCGTTCTGCAGAGGAAGCAGCAATAGCAGGCAGGCTAAAGCAGCTTAAATAAGGCACCTTGTTTGAGGTTTACCAATCGGAGGCAGAGAGGGAATCGGCTGTTCAATAAATGGATGTAGCTGGGATTGACTTTGTGGCCTACCTGAACTAACGCTATGCTCAGTTTATATCTCAAGCCTCAGTTTATGGACTTGTTTTCCCTTCCAGCAATGTTGATGTTTGCAAAGAAAAGAATATGATCATTTATACCTACAACCACTGAGGGGTCATTTTAAAACCCCATAGAAACTGCTTGTGGGTCATTTCAGCCAAAGTCTGCAGAGCTGCAAACTTATGGAAAGTGTGCATAAAGGGCACAAATTGTCTTCTGAGAGCCCTCAAGATCTTGACGGTTTGACTCTGGGACAGCCTTAAACCCTTATGGACTTTGCGGGAGCGCGCCTCCAAGTCCGTGAGTCTGAGAGTGTGGACATTGGGATTGGGACAGTGTTTCCAGTGTTTTCCTTTAATGCAGTAGTAAATAACTGTAACTTCTGGAAAGCCTTCATAGCCAAAGGGCTACAGTGCAGGCCATATAACTGCATTGCCCTGGGTTTGATTGCTTGCGACTTGTTGTTGCATGTCATACCCTACCCATATCTCTCCCTCCCATTTCTACACTATTCTCTGGCAAATGAAACGAAAATTCAGGGTTGGAACTCTTAGTGTATATTATTTGCACTATATAGTGCCCTCAAATGTTCACAGTGTAACTAAAACTGTAGGGCACATTACTGTGCACAGAAAATCCCACAATGCAATGCTGTAGGCCTAACTCTAGTTGCTGTAGGCCTAACTCCATAAGACAATTAAAACATACTGCTTTACAGATGCTATGGTCTGTGACGTAAAAGAGATAATTCCTCAACTGATAAACACACCAAAATGAATCAGATTATTCTACATGTTGGGGCTGATGATATTTGCAGAGAGCAGTCAGAAGTGCTAAAGCAGGATTTGATTGAACTGCCTGGACAAACTGGAAGCCCAGTTCTTTATTCGTGGACCACTGTGGACATCAGCAGCTTCAGCAGTTTCTTATCACTGAGGCGCAGACCTCTCCAGTCGCCTCTCTGTCAGCTCTGCTAAATTGATGCATATGTACAGTATGCTCCTACATCTTTTTTTTTTATATTAGTTGTGCTTTTTGTGCGCTTAATGATGTTGGGCGGTGACGGCATGTGGCTAAGAATCGCCTTGACTGATTCTGTTTTGACATTCTGCTTTATGATGAATCATGCACTAGTTGAAGTAGCTGGTGGGACTGCATTTCACTGGAATTGTACCTTTAATCATTTCATGTGACAAATATGGATTGATTGACATGGATCAGCAAAACCTGAGGTCTGAAAGGGATCAACTACATTCTTTTCTGGAGATGTAGGCATCTTTTAAAGGCACATGGCGCACCTTAGGAGACCAGAGGTAACGTGCTGATGGACCGTGCCTGGTTCAGCATGCAGCACACATGGGCCAGGCCTAAGATGATGCACCCTGACACCTCATCAAACCTCACAGCCTCAATGTCAGCATGCTGATAACAAAGCTCATGGATCAGTCTCCTAATTCCTCCTCCCTTCACTCTTCCCCTGTCCCCTGCCTCACCCGTTGCGGATTTCACTGATAGAATTGAAGAGCTGGTTTAAGCTGCCATTAAACCCACCCCCGGTCACTGCCACGCCATCTGCCTCCGCACCCCAAACAATCACGTTCCGTAACACCAATCTTGCTGGTAATAAAGACGGCAATAAAAGAAAGCAGCTCTTTCCTTCCTGGGCTGTGGAGACTGATGAGGCCAGCACCATCACCAAACAAGTTCGCCTTACCAGTCTCCCCCCACCTCCGCTCCGAGGGATATCTTTAACAAACGAAGACGAGAGATTAAGGAACTGGATGTGATGTCAATGGATGCTTTCTTTTGAATATATTTCCCTTCAGGTGAATTCCTCATGGTCGACGTGTGCTGTAGGAGAACGAGTGTATCCATCTGAGTAATGTACAAGGTGATTCTTTTATTTTTGTTCATAGAATACAATTGTTCTCGACCTGAATACTTAAAGATGCAAAAGTCCCGGGGAACATTGTTTTACTATCCCAATTTTCCTCACGCTTAAAAAACATCTGTGCGATTGAACTCGTGCGCCACAGTATCTCACACCTGCTCAATGAAAGTGTAACGCGTTCTGACAATATACAGGTTTTCTTTTTTATTCTCTACTACATTCACTAACATTCTCTCCTTCTCTCTCCTCCCTTTCTCTCTCTCTCTCTCTCTCTCTCTCTCTGTTAACGTTGACAGAGGGGGACACATTGCATGCACAGAGAAAGAGGTCAGTCAATACCAACTATATTTACTGGAACTAAACACCAGCGTCTCACAGGCCATCTGGACGCATGCACAGTGCAGTGAACTTTCCCTCGTTCTGTCTTGGTGCTTGTTTGAGTTACAAAGTCAATCCTTTTCTTTCCACCATTTTGGTCTGTTGTAAAGTCGACATTGCAAACATGATGAGTGAGGGTTTCTCAATTTACACAACCAAGATTATTAATTGTGTCCGTTTTGAAGCAGAAAGCGGCCGCATTTCAGAAGATTGTCTTATGAAATACAATAAACAGTATATGGCCTGTAAATTACTCAACTGATCTGCTTTTTTCCCTTTCAGATCTAAAATCATGTATTTTCCTACAGCCCCCTTTCTGTACAAGCAAGCAGTGTTTCAAAATGACACAAGTAAATAACTGCTTGATGATAATTTACCCACTTTAATTAGTCATTTGTTTGCCTTGAACCCACGAACGCTCCTCCGGTTTTAGAAATCTGCATCTCACTGATAAGTGGTAATTGCTCTCAATTGCTGCAATAATGTTGTAGAAGGGTTCTTAATTAGTTTGAATAGATGGAAGTTAGGTTCCTGATAAACCTGCACAGTAGATGCTGTTTAATCAATGTTCCAATCAAACACATAATTAAGTAAAAGAAGAAAATAAATTAAAACAAGTCAAAAGTGGTGCACAGTAACTAGTTGAAAATATAAATAAATTAAAAACAGTAACTAGATGACAATACATTTACCCAAGTAGTGCACTTGAGTATCTGTTGAGGTACGTGTACTTTACTTGAGTGCTTCCATGTGATGTTACTTTATACGTCAACTCCACTACTACTCCAGAGGGAAATTTTTACTATTATAATATTAATAATTTTAATATGTAATAGAAATTTAGAAATAAAAAAATAAAAAATAAAAAAAAATACAAAATATTATCAGCAAATAAAATATATTATAATAGATTAGGCTACACAGCAATGTATAAAGTAATTCAAATGAGCTCCACTTTTACCAGCTGCAACATTAATGTGATGAACACATTACTATATCAATGATTAGAATTCAATAATATAATATTCATTATACGGAAATGATTGATTTTGCATAATGACTACTTTAATTTTTGGTACGTTAAGTACTATTTGGATATGTTTGTTTTGAATGCAGGACTCTTACTTGAAATAGTGTTTTCTACACCGTGGTATTGTTACTTTTACTAATGATCTTAGTACTTCCTCCACCACTGATAAAATATGTACTATCTCAAACAATGACCACATATATCTATTTCTTCTTTTTAAATCACTCTTGGATTTTTTGCAGGACTGAATGGAAAGGTGATAAGTATAATAAATTACATTTTCTATAAAAAGCATCAATACATATCAGTCTACAAAAAACATTGAGCATTTATTTATTGTCGTAGATGTTTTAATAGTTTAAAACTATCTTTTATTCCTTAGGATGAACAGATCCTCCTGAACTCAAAGCGACACGAGCAGCTAATTTGTGGTCCCCCCCCCCCCCCCCAGAATAACCTCCTAATAGTAATTCATACAGTATGTCTGTAGAGGAGAGGTAAGCAAATATCTGCTGCAAGTTTTCCGGATTTTGTCGGAATCTATAAAGAGGAATTTATAATCTCTGAAAATATTCAAGTTTTTTCTCTCGTAAATTTAACACTTTATACAGTAGAGCTGCAGAAATTAGCACATTTCCACTCAAAGGGCTCAGATTTAGTCAGATGTACTTTCATCAATAATTGCCCAAAGTCTCTGTAATGAGGACGTTTCATTGCCTACTGATCTCCATACTCTTGCCAGCTTTTGCTCCAAATGATGTTTTATTGTTCTGTGTAGATCAGAGTGCATCTGATCTCTGTAGATGACTTTCTCTAAGTCATTTCACAAAATAAGTAACTGAATGGTATTCTGATGGCATTTCATCAAAGAATAAAGCCAGAAGTGAAACTAGACATTCCAGTTGCTTTCATGCTGCCACAGCTCAATTCCCTAAGGTAGCCCCTTCAGGCCCCTTCAGGCCCCTTCGGGAAACCTAAGGATGTAGAATGAGGAAGTTAATAGACATTCTGGGAACCTGTGTCTAGGTATCTGTTGTAAATGCTTTGCTGTTTCCAATACACCTTTGACAGCCCCTTTAACCCCATTCACCGAAGTATGATCACAGAATTGTTGCTTGGTCTATTATCCAACACACATCAGCCATGAAATTGAATCCTGCCAATACATGGGGGGATGCATCTAAAAAGTGTGCAGCGATGAAAGGACAACGTTGGTGTTGTTGTCACATGCTCCAGCTTCAACATGCACACACTCACATTGATGCACAGATATCTTACCTTATCAAACCCTGAAAAGATTCAACGAGAAGGGAGAGGAAATGTAATATAGTGCAGGATAATGTTTGTTTCCTCTTATCCAACTGGATTCCTCTATGATTTAATGTCTTCTCAACTAATTCATACTCTAGACTACTACCAGACATACTCTCGGGTTTAGTTCTCGAGTGGACCCAAGCGCAGATCACAGACTCAGAGGCAGCTGACGTTTAACAGATTTATTGTTATGTATGAGGAGATGAGATGACTGGAGATGGCTGAGCGGCGGAGGTTGACGGAGGTCCAGGGGGAGGTTGAGTAAGCAGGCAATCCGACAGGTTGGCTGGGATTATGAAGCAGAGGAAACAAACGTGTTAAAATCAGTTGCAAACTTCGCAACTTTTGAGAAAATCGGCAAAAAGAAAATGCAATGATTAGTTATGCAATAACTAGGAGTTGTTCATCAGGGCAAGCATTAGGATGCCGTCATTATTCCAGTCAGAAAATAAGAAGAAGGTGTAACAAGAAGACATGATTAATAGACACCAGTCGGACCTCAAACGGTGAAAAACAATGTGGAAAACTCAATGGAAATATGACATTTATGTTTGTTTCATGTATAAATGTGAGGAAGATCTGTGAGGAGTGATGAGATTTGTCATCTCTTCAGCAGAAGCAGAAGCTGTAAGAAGAATTAGTACAAGCACTCATTTAATCCTGCTCAACCAACCAAAGAGGAACACAAGGAGGTGATCAACTTCCCCCTCCCCCAACACACGGACTGTGATCATACAAAGATTGATTTCCATAAACACTAATGTTCTCATGTTTTTCGAAAGCATTTCAAAATTATAATTGTTTGTATAATAAGCTTCATTGGTGAAAAGTGTGCTCCCCTTTCTGTTCTGTCTCAGCAATCTCTTTGGAACAGGCTAATCCCCAAGATCCACTAGACCTACACATTCCCACTGCCCCACTGAAGTCTCTGGCTCCTGCACCACAGAATGTGTCTTTTGCTGGTCTTTGTGAGGAGCCAGTCAGTTTGCCAGGGATTGAAACAAAGCATTTAGCTCTTTTTTTTGGTACTTCGTCCAACTGAAGGAATAGGAAAACCAGTGTGAGTATGTTTTCCCTGCTCTACTTTCGGTGAGTGTGATTCCTTTTTGGATGTTTTTCCTTTTTTGCAATGCAATGCTTTTGCCTAAATTGTATTTTTTTGTGTCTAATTCAATGTGTGTAATTGCCTTCTAATGTATGTCCTTTCCTTATAAAGCTGTGCTAGGCATTATGATGAATGTAACAAATAAATATAATCTAGGCTTTATTAAGCCTAGTGGTCCACATCTTTTGCGATTGTATGTACCATTGTTGAGTTCAACTCCAGGATTATAGGGGTTTAAAGTGATAGTTTACCAATAAGAGCTTTGTAAATAAACAAGTACCAATGTGTATTACACCTCTCTGCAAGAGAAGGCCAACCAACCTTAAAAGACAGGAAACAATGTTGAGGATCATAGCTACCACTAGTATTAAATCTGAGGGCAGAGTGATAGACAGAGTCAAGGGGTGTAAGAACGGAAGCAGCAGCATGTCTATAAATTACATCACCATACTCCAGAACTGATTAGAAAACTGCTTCAATGATCCCCTTCCTACTAATCACAGGAAATCTGCTTCTGCTTCTGTACAATAATTACATTTTATGTTGCAATTTGCTCAAGGAATATATATATATACAAACTGTATATATATATATATATATATATATATATATACACACATTTCTCATCAAGACAGAGATGCCAAGATATTTATACTCCGTAACGGATGCATTTGGTTTTCATTAAGTATCAATTTAAGTTTAATACGTACATCTGGTAGAGCATTCAACGACAGTTGCAGGTTTGCAATGGCTAGTTGTACTGAGTCAGCAAAACAATATACAATTGTGTCATCCCCAAAAAAGATGGACTTTACAGCCACTCAATTAGCAGAGACAATATCATTAATATAAATGGTAAAAAGGACAGGACCCTCCCGTCCCGACTCAGAGAATGGTAACAGACACATATTTGGACAAAACTTTCCCCAAAACACCACTAACCTTCCTCGACCGCCTGGTAAACAAGAATGGAAGAGACCTGCTTCAGCTGTGTCAAAGCCTCGGCCTGTACATTGTTAACGGCAGGGTTAGAGGTGACTCTTTGGGAAGACCCACCTTCTGCTCACCTCTGGGCACTAGTACAGTAGATTACATGATGACACATTTAGACCCTCTCGCTCTCAGCTCATTAATAGTCAAACCACTAACACCTGTCTGACTACAGCCACATTACTGGGTTCATTAAAAGGACAGAAACTAACACTTCACAATCAGAGCCCAGTTATGTGTTTATCATCAGGAGAACATACAGATGGGCTCCAAACAGTGGAAAGAGTTCCAGAAAGCAATCGAAAACCAAGAAATTCAAAAACTCTTAGACAACTTCCTGGACACCACATATATTCACAGTAAAGAAGGAATAGACCTGGCAGTGAGAAAAATTAAGGAGTACCGAGAGGTAGGGAGGGGCCAGGTTGTTTAAGGCTTTGTATGTAGTATTTTGAAGTCAATCCTGTGTTTAACTCGGAGCCAGTGGAGCTTGTGGAGGACCAGGATGACGTGGTCTTGGCGGCGGGTGGAGGTGAGCAGACAGGAAGCAGAGTTTTGTATGTACTGAAGTTTATTTGTGATTTTGTTGGGTGAGCCCTAGAGGATGCTATTGCAGTAGTCAAGTCAGGAAGTGATGAGTGGCACGGTTTTCGACAGCGGTAAAGGACAAGGAAGGTCAGAGGCAGCCAATGTTCCTGAGGTGAAAAAAAGCAGTTTTGGTGATGAGGTTGACATGGGGGACAAACGAGAGGGTGGGGACGAGGATGATTCCGAGGTTGCAGACCTGGGTGGAGCGGGTGAGGAGGTTTGGACCCATGAAGATTATTTCGGAATTGTTGCATCCGAGAACCATCACCTTACCGTGGTGGAGGGGTTTGGGTGCTCCTATGAACCTGAGGGCTGTGTTGTCGGGAGCCTAGTGCTCCTGGTAGGGTCTCCCATGGCAAATTGGTCTCAGGCGAGGGGCCAGACAAAGAATGGTTCAAGTACCTCAATGAAACATCACAAAAGAGGAGGTGTGACCCTGCCCGGAGGAAGCCCGGGGCCCCCGTCTGGAGCCAGGCCTGGAAGGGGGGCCCATCAACGAGCGCCTGGTGGCCGGGTTTGCCACGGAGCCCGGCCAGGCATAGCCCGAAGAAGCAACGTGGCACCCCCCCCCTCTCCATCATGTGGGCCTACCACCCGCAGGAAGAACCGTTGGGGTCGGGTACATTGCCAGACGGGTGGCAGTGAAGGTCGGGGACCTCGACGGACCAGACCTGGGCGGCAAAGGCTGGCTCTGGGGACGTGGAACGTCACCTCTCTGTGGGGGAAAGAGCCGGAGCTTGTGCGGGAGGCGGAGCGCTACCAGTTAGATCTGGTTGGGCTCTCCTCTACGCACAGTCTCGGTTCTGGAACCGTACTCCTGGATAGGGGTTGGACTTTATTCTTCTCTGGAGTTGCTCAGGGTGTGAGGCGCCGGGCGGGTGTGGGGATACTCACAAATCCCCGGCTGAGTGACGTTACGTTGGAGTTTACCCCGGTAGACGAGAGGGTCGCCTCCCTACACCTACGGGTTATGGGGGGGAAAACTCTGACTGTTGTCTGTGCATATGCACCGAACAGCAGTTCAGAGTATTCGGCCTTCTTGGAGACCCTGAATGGAGTCCTGTTGGGGGCTCCAGTAGGGGACTCCATAGTTCTACTGGGAGACAACGCGCACGTGGGCAGCGATGGAGACACCTGGAGAGGCGTGATTGGGAGGAACGGCCTCCCTGATCTCAACCCGAGTGGTTGTTTGTTATTGGACTTCTGTGCTAGACATGGGCTGTCCATAACAAACACCATGTTCGAACATAAGGATGCTCATAAGTGTACATGGTACCAGAGCACCTTAGGCCGAAGATCGATGATCGATTTTGTAATCGTATCATCTGATCTGAGGCCGCATGTTTGGGACACTCGGGTAAAGAGAGGGGCGGAGCTGTCAACTGATCACCATCTGGTGGTGAGTTGGGTCAGGGGGTGGGGGAAGAGTCTGGACAGACCTGGTAAGCCCAAACGGGTAGTGCGGGTGAACTGGGAACGTCTGGAGGAGGCCCATACCCGAGAGACCTTTAACTCACACCTCCGGCGGAGTTTCTCTGGCATCCCTGTGGAGGTTGGGGGCATTGAGCCTGAGTGGTCAATGTTCAAAGCTTCCATTGCTGATGCTGCGGCGGAAGCCTGCGGCCTCAAGGTCTTAGGTGCCTCAAGGGGCGGTAACCCTCGAACACCGTGGTGGAACGCGGTGGTCAGGGAAGCCGTCCGACTGAAGAAGGAGTCCTTCCGAGATATGTTATCACGGGGGACTCCAGAGGCGGTTGCAAGGTACCGACAGGCCCGAAGGGCAGCGGCCTCGGCCGTGACAGAGGCAAAGCAGCGGGTGTGGGAGGAGTTCGGAGAAGCCATGGAGAAGGACTTTCGGTCGGCACCAAAGTGCTTCTGGCATACTGTCCGGCACCTCAGGAGGGGGAAGCGGGGAACCATCCAAGCTGTTTACAGCAGGGATGGAACACTGTTGACCTCAACTGAGGAGGTACTCGGGCGGTGGAAGGAGCATTTTGAGGAACTCCTCAATCCGACTAATACGCCCTCTTTGATAGAGGCAGGGCTGGAAGATTATGGGGGATCATCAGCAATTTCCCTGGTGGAAGTCACTGAGGTAGTCAAACAACTCCACAGTGGCAAGGCCCCGGGGATTGATGAGATCCGTCCAGAAATGTTGAAGGCTTTGGGTGTGGAGGGGCTGTCATGGCTGACACGTCTCTTCAACATTGCGTGGAAGTCGGGAACAGTGCCTAAGGAGTGGCAGACCGGGGTGGTGGTTCCCCTGTATAAAAAGGGGAACCAGAGAGTGTGTGCCAATTACAGGGGTATCACACTGCTCAGCCTCCCGGGTAAAGTCTACTCCAAGGTGCTGGAAAGGAGGGTTCGGCCGATAGTCGAACCTCAGATTGAAGAGGAACAATGCGGATTCCGTTCTGGCCGTGGAACAACGGACCAGCTCTTCACTCTCACAAGGATCCTGGAGGGGGCCTGGGAGTATGCCCATCCGGTTTACATGTGTTTTGTGGACCTGGAGAAAGCGTATGACCGGGTCCCCCAGGAGATACTGTGGGAGGTGCTGCGGGAGTATGGGGTGAGGGGGGCGCTTTTGAGGGCCATCCAATCCCTGTACGCCCAAAGCAAGAGTTGTGTCCGGGTTCTCGGCAGTAAGTCGGACTCGTTCCCGGTGGGTGTTGGCCTCCGCCAGGGCTGCGCTTTGTCACCAATCCTGTTTGTGGTATTCATGGACAGGATATCGAGGCGTAGTCGGGGGGAGGAGGGGTTGCAGTTTGGTGGGATTGGGATCTCATCGCTGCTCTTTGCAGACGATGTGGTCCTGATGGCATCATCAGCCTGTGACCTTCAGCACTCACTGGATCGGTTCGCAGCCGAGTGTGAAGCGGTTGGAATGAGGATCAGCACCTCAAAATCTGAGGCCATGGTTCTCAGCAGGAAACCGGTGGATTGTCTACTCCGGATAGGGAATGAGTCCTTACCCCAAGTGAAGGAATTCAAGTACCTAGGGGTCTTGTTCACGAGTGAGAGGAAAATGGAGCGGGAGATGGGCCGGAGAATCGGAGCAGCGGGCGCGGTATTGCACTCGCTTTACCGCACCGTTGTGACGAAAAGAGAGCTGAGCCAGAAGGCAAAGCTCTCGACCTACCGGTCTATCTTCGTTCCTACTCTCACCTATGGTCATGAAGGTTGGGTCATGACCGAAAGGACGAGATCGCGGGTACAAGCGGCCGAAATGGGTTTTCTCAGAAGGGTGGCTGGCTTCTCCCTTAGAGATAGGGTGAGGAGTTCAGTCATCCGAGAGAAGCTCGGAGTAGAACCGCTGCTCCTTTGCGTAGAAAGGAGCCAGTTGAGGTGGTTCGGGCATCTGGTAAGGATGCCCCCTGGGCGCCTCCCGAGGGAGGTGTTCCAGGCACAGCCAGCTGGGAGGAGACCACGGGGAAGACCCAGGACGAGGTGGAGAGATTATATCTCCACACTGGCCTGGGAATGCCTCGGGGTCCCCCAGTCAGAGTTGGTCAACGTGGCCCGGGAAAAGGAAGTTTGGGGCCCCCTGCTGGAGCTGTTGCCCCCGCGACCCGACCCCGGATAAGCGGTTTGAAGATGGATGGGATGGATGGATGCATTTGAGTTGGAGAAAATTTGGTACATCCATGTTTTAATATCATTAGACAGGCACTGAGGGACAAGTGGGTGGTGGATGTGATGGTCTTAAAGGAGAGGTGTCGTCGGCCTAGAGGTGGAAATGGATGCCATTTTGCCGTAGAATTTGTCCTAGGGGAAGGATGTAC
Source organism: Bovichtus variegatus (assembly GCA_943593645.1). NCBI lineage: Eukaryota > Metazoa > Chordata > Actinopteri > Perciformes > Bovichtidae > Bovichtus > Bovichtus variegatus. Next base: position 8,883,491 of record CALSCE010000016.1, on the reverse strand, counting down.
AGGATGAAGATGAAGGGACCGAGGACTGAACCCTGGGGGACATCGTGAGTGACGGGGGCGGTGGAGGATTTGCAGTGGTTGATGGAGATGTATTGATGTTTGTCAGAGAGATATGAGGTGAACCAGGAGAGGGCGGTGCCAGTTATTTCTATGATGTGTTCAAGGCGTGAGAGGAGAATGTAAGGGTCAATAGTGTCAAAGCCAGCGCTGAGGTTAAGGAGGTTAAGGAGGGGGAGGAAGCCGGAGTCCGCAAAGAGAAATATGTCATTAGTGATTTTCAGGAGGTCAGTTTCTTTGCTGTGTTTAGAACGGAAGCCGGATTGGAAGGGTTCGTAGAGGTTATTGGAGTTGAGGTGGGATTGTAGTTGAGCAGCTCGCTCGGCGATTTTGGACATATGGGGAGGTTGGAGATGGGCCGGTAGTTGTTGTGAAGGTTTTTTCAGTATGGGAGTGACAGCGGTGAGCTTGAGAGGAGAGGGGACGAGGAGGAGTTAATTATGTTGGTGATGAGTGTGGTATGCAAAGGGAGGCAGGTCTTGACAAGGAAGGTGGGGACAGGGTCGAGGACAGGTTGAGGACTTTATGCTGGTGACAATAGAGGACAGGTCTGTTGCGGTTATTCCACTGAAGGATGAAAGTGAGTGGCTTGGAGGTGGGGGGGGTTGGGTTGAAGTCCATGAGGGTCTGTGTAGGAGCAGGCAGCCAGCCTAATATGGCTCAAATTACTTCAATCAGTAATAGAACCCATTCTGCTCTATGGAACAGAAGTGTGGAGCCCACAAACAAACCTACACTTTGACAAATGGGAAAAGCATCCAAATGAAAATGCACACAATGAATTTTCTAAAAGCATCCTGGAGGTGCACAGGACAACAACTAAACATGCCTGCAGAGCTGAATTAGGCCAATTTCCATTATTGTTAAAAAATCCCCAAACTATCCATTAAATATTGGCTACATCTAAAACAAAGCGACCCCCACTCCTACCACCACAAAGCCCTGCAGTATCAAGTGATGAGCGAAGACAAAAGTGGCCTCACTCAGCTGGTCCTGACACTTTGTTCCCACACCAGTCCAAACAGTGTTCTGCCTCAGGACCAGTCTGAGTAGATCAGAGCCAACAGATAACACAACAAAAACAAAAGTACCTTCCTTATTGGAATACAAAATCACACACAATGTAAAATGCAATTGTGTCTGATTCTAATCAATGATTCAGCATACATACACAATTATCAATCATTTCCTATGATTCATTTATTATTATTATTATTATTATTATTATATATGTTTATATGTATATATGTTTGTTTATGGTTTTTTTTAAATACTTGTGAATCGCCAAACACATGTATATACAGACATATGACCCTGTCCACAATACTTTAGGCCCAGGGCATGGGATTACACAGGCATGGGATTAAGGGAAAATTGAATATGCTGGTCCCTGGGGCCAAGTTTCAGCCTCTTAGCATAAAGGAATTGTGGACATATATATATATATATATATAGCTACCCCAAATTGCTTGGCCCCTGCAGTAAGGTATTTGAAGTAGACATATCATGGCCATTTCAAATACTTTACTGCAGGCCCTCAGGTATTTTAAGTGGACAGAGACTATATTTTCAAAGTGCTTTGGGCTGGGCAGCTGAAATTCTTTTCCTAACAACCTGTTTCGCATATGAATAAATGTTGCGAATATGAATAAGATCTAGATCCAGCAGATTTTGATCGACCTGAAACTGAAATATGTTTGATCTGCACCTATTTTATAGAAATCCCACAGTGGTTTTCACATCTCTATGTATTTTGTACACTTCGTGGAAAGATAATGCGGGTTCCAACAGGTGAATCCCATTATAAAGTATTTGAAATGGACAGCATCATATTTGAGCTAAAATAGCTTAAAGTGATGCAACATTTATTGCGGCACTTAAAATTGACTCTATAATGCATAATCCTGAGTTTTAGGCTTCTAACTCCTTTAAGGGGCATTGTAGCAACACAGAAACAACTCCAATCGATTCATGAGCTCTCAGAGATCATGTGTGTGTGATTTTGAAATCAAAGTTCATTTCAGAACTGATAATATGGCCTGAATTGGTTCAAAAAAGGTCAATGTGTCCTCTGGCAATACAATAACATGGAGATTTAAGAGGCAGGGCTTACAGTGTGCCAACGTCGGACACATTTGAAGTAGAATAAACACAAAGTAGAACAAAAGTTCAAATGTAAGGAGCAAGAGATTAATAGTAATGTGCAAATTAATTGTAAAATGTTCATTGTGCATTGCAATGTTGAGGCGAGTAATGTGGGAGCAACTTTTGCACTGAGCACTCTGGGGTATATGTGTTCACTATACATCAGTACATATCATAAGGCATCGTGGAGCTCTGCTTGTCTGTTCTTGTGAATTACATTGATGACTGTGTCTTTGCTCAGGTTCTCAGTATTACTCACAGCATGCATAAAAGTACATTTAGCAAAGTAGCGGCAGAATACAGGATACAGTCAGCAGGACCGTAAGCGTTTGACTCCGATGTGTCTGGCAACATAACGCTCACAACCAGAATCTATATCTGTCGTGCCAGGGAAATGCCAGACTCTAAAAACTTGCGCTTTTCAAAGAGACCCTCTCATGAGCTCCATGGGATCTTCTACGGATGGTGATGTCATTTTCCAAGAGAATTGAGGGGTCAGTAAGCAGTACTTTTGTATGCATTGATCCGTTATCCCCAACATAACCTGCTCTGGAGCGTAGCTTCACTGTGTTGCATGCTATTACCTCTCCTGCCTTGGGGGAGACTCTCTTAGGAGACAGTGGAGGCTTGTGAATTCATGTTTATTTACGGCCATCCTGTAATCCAGAGGCCACGAGCCGTGTATGCACTGGGGAGCACAAAGATTTCAGAACAGAGTCCGACAGACACACATTCTTGACGAAAGTGATCCATAAAACCAGAGGAGAACACAACAGGAAGTAAGAAAGCATAAGCAGGCAGTATAATAAGTGAGAGGGAAAGCTTCTCAGGTTATTAACACCACCTCGTTGTCTTTATTGAACATGAAAACACTTCTGCGTGTTTTCATGAGCAACAAGAGTTGTTATTGAATCGTGGTTTTTTTTTGTGTGTTTTGCCAAATATGTGTTTTTCAGGAGTCACATTTTCCTTTAAGTGACTTTCCAGGCAGAAAGTGAATTAATGAATGCCACATATTACATAATATGACAATCATGAATCCAATATACATCAGCAGGAGATGAAGTAAACGTGAAAAGTGTGTTTTAAAAAGATAAGAATCATATTAGTGTTTTGCCTCAGATACAAAAAGCTGGTTCACTATAATCCCTTTTAAAGCTGCCGCTGATCATGTGGAAGCAGCTTAAGAACTTGAATGTGTTTGTTTGCATACTTTTTAACATCATGTTTGTAGAAATTGAGTAATTCAAGAGTACAAAATGCAGCATGAAGCCTATGCAGTCACTCCAAATTCCTGAAGTATGAACAACTACAATATAAATGGCAGTTCATTAATTGGTTGGGAACATTATGTTTTTGGCTGCACCTCAGCGTTAAAATCAATATCGGATAAACAGCATCAACAAACAACATGATTTAAAATACATGAATGCAGTGAAAACGAAAATGCTGTAAATAAAATGGGAGATGAGCTAGATTCAAATACTTACTCCTAATTACTGCAAATCTGGGAAGAAATATTTGCTGTGCACATTATTGATGTCTCTTGTCTACAGCTCCTCCTCAAGGTTAAAAGCTGTAGTAGAGAAGTGAGGCAAAGGATCTGGAAAGGTTTACTCTTTATATTATTGCATCTGGAGCTTCCCTATAATTTCATTACGGCACACTGTTTACATTGACTTTTGTGGTTTATTGGAGAGAAAATCTATAATCCACAAAGTTAGACAACCATTTCCGCTTAAATCCAACAACCTTTTCGAAAGATATGTAGTTTCACAGAATTAAAAGCCTAAAATCAATAAATAAGATTCTAGCATACTGCTTATGTAACATTGGTACCTCTACCTCTACTCTCTGCTTTTTTATATGCAGAGTAGTTGTCAAATGTTTAAAACTCTCTCCATATATTTGCAAAGAATAGATGGCTATTAACTAATTAATAATTGTTTAACTGGTAGGTTTAAAAAAAAAAAAAAAAGTATTATTTATTAATTATGATTTGTCACTGATTAAAAAACGTCTCCAAGTTGATAAAGCGGACATGATGTAGACAATTGACAGAAAGTGAGGATTTAGTGACCTCTGCTGGTAAAGAGTCAGCATTACAGTCAATAGTCTTGAATGATTAAGTGAACAGTATAATTTAACTATAGAATATAATAACATTATTCTAATAATATTTTATACATCTCCACATATACATATACAGTAGATTATAGCAAAACCCCAATCCAACCCACGTTTTTGGATGCAGGATCTCACAGGCAAAGAAAAACTCATCACAACCACTATATTTTCAGAATAACATTAACATATCTATCTATTGCAGTTATTCATAAATGTATTACTTATTCACACATATTTGACCACATGTACTGTAGAAGACAGAGTGCACTCGTAATATTTCCAATAAAGAGCAGCATCAAGAAGAAAAAGAAAACATCCAGGCATTAGTATGACATCACACTGCAACTGCGTAGAAAAAGCACCTTTCTTAGTGCCTTTTTGAATGAACGAATAAAGGTTTTTTTTCTTTTATTCATATAATTATGCCTGCATGGGCTTAAAATACACTATAAAATCAAAAAAGCCAAGACCAAAATACAGCGTACATTTTAAAACTACAAAGAAATTAGAAAGAAAAATGATCGGTCGCTGATTGAAAGCATTGTGATGCTTTGTTTCTTATTTAATTAACAAGAAGACAAACTCCTGATTTGAAATAATAATAATAATACACTGTGGTCAACACTATAATCTGATCCTCTGTTGAGGTATATAAATCTACTTTTCAGAAACATGTAGCTTATGACCTTAAGACGTGTTTCACATCACTACATTTGTATTGATTGTTTTTTTTATTCGAGATCTGGAATGCATCGCATGTCTGGTAATTAATACACAAACAGCAAACAGTGCTACACTAGTGAAGTGTCAGAACTTATCCTGAAAAATGCAAAGATTCAGAACATGTTCAGAATGGCAAAAGCTGGAATTTGAAGTCTTAACCTTTGCATTATTAAAAGACAACCACAGCTCAGCTACTGAGCAAATCCGATTAGCAACGTCTCTGCACAAGCATGACGAACACCTAGTAACATCCTAGTAACAAGGTTCAGAATTATGAATTGAATAAAGTTCTGTTTACTTGAGTTGAATATTGAATATTGAATTGAATATTTGTCACGGGAGATTGGGAATTGAGTTTGGAAATTGCAAAAGTAGCACAGAATATGGCACATCAACATGAGTTCATAACAGATGATCAAGATTCCTGAATCTCATTGCCTGTTACTGCACCAGTTCAATTTAATAAGAAGAATGAGAAACAAAAACAATAGTTGCAAGTGGCTATAACAGGGTTCAAGCAGCCCAAGTACCCAAAATTTAAATTATTTCCCTGATTAATCAGGTGAAAGAGGAGAAATAGAATTTTGGAAGATTACCTCATGTTTTAAAGGCAAAAAATAGTTTTGAAGATTGTCCAGCGCAATAGAGGAAAACGCATTGTGTCTTGTTGTAGTGCCACCATATGGCGTGTTTCAAATTCAGTACATTGCTTCTATTTTAAAGAATCAAATTTCTCTATGCAAGTAATTTATGAATACCTAAATGTTACTTTTACAGAATTTCTCAAGGGTTATTAAAGCTGACTGCTTTAGATTGCTGAGTGTTTGCCACGGATAGAGCCATGCCTCTAGTTCACCCTTATGTTTGCTTACATTCCCTTTGCCCTGTGTTGCCTGTTCTATGTCAACGAGGATTTTAGAACATTAAAGCTGTTTATTTAAAGGGAAGAAAAACATTTTTTTGCCATTTGCTAAGACATTCCATATGTTTGACGGTATAAAAATAACACTGGTATATAGGGTTACAGGGACAGCCGCTCACGGGACCTCTCCCCGGTGCTGGCTGGCCTTCGCCGGTCACATTTCCTTCAGAAACCCTGTCAACAGATTTACCCCGACAGCCAAATACAATACCGTCTCGCCAGGTCCAATCAGATGGAGGTCCTCGCCGTCCAATTAACATGGATCACATTCATTGACCGAATAAGACTTCCCCACCTTCTTGATGAAAACCCCCCACTTACTGGGCTGAACACTCATCCAAGTTAGCCCGCAGAAGGTCTCAAGAATTGCGAGATTGGTAACCATACCGTCCTGGGAGCTACTCAACTAATAAGGAATAAGCGGAGATTAATGAAATGTATTAACAAAGCAAAGGACAAAGGTAGCAACCAAAAACAGGACATTAGGCTAGAAATGAACAGCTTTCTATGAGCAGGCTCACTGGCATAGGCCCTGATGAGTGATTTGCCCACAATCACCTGCTGCATCCGCAAGGAGGGGTAAAGGTCGGCACCTGGAGAACCGAAAACAGGGGAAAAAACATGTATATAAGTACAGCATATGTACAGAGAAAGTACACGACATTCTCAGATGTTCACACAGGGACAGCACCTTTCGACAACAGCTATATATTTTTGCAGTCCCTTGACTTCTTGGAAAATTAAATGTGGACTCTTAAACATCAGATCTCTTTCATCCAAAGCTGGAATCGTAAATGATTTACTATCAGATCATCAAATTGATTTATTTTGTCTCACTGAAATCTGCTGAGACATGGAGAATATGTCATCCTAAATGAATCCATTCCGCCTCGTCATATTAATAGTCACGTTCCTCGAGGCCGAGGTGGTGGAGCTGCAGCCGTATTCGACTCCAGCTTATTAATCAATCCTACACCTAAACTTTGAGAAGCCGTGTTCTTTCAATTCCAACCTGGAAAACACTACAGCCAAATGTGTTTGTTATAGTGTACCGGGCTCCTGGTCCGTATTCTGAATCTTTATCTGAATTCTAAGAGTTTAGTTTAGTCGTTAAAACAGACAAAGTAACTATTGTAGGTGACTTTAATATCCATGTGGACTTCAATGATAAGAGTATTAATACTGCATTCATCTCATTATTAGACTCCATTGGGTTCAGTCAGAATGTACATAAACCCACTCACTGGACCTTGTTCTGGCATATGGTATTGGCATTGAACATTTAATAGTCTGTCCCCACAATCCTCTTTTAACAGACCATTTTTGGTTACAACCCCAGGTTTCTCTGTCAGCTCTGTAGCTGAGGGAGAGCCACAGCTCTATTGAGGCTTCCGTTCCTATATTGCTCAGTAGTGACGACTTCATAAGCTTCTTTAAGGATCTATAACAAATATTAGAGATAAAATTAATCACCTCCTGCCCTTAACCAGTACCGACTGATCTTCAACCACCGGAACCTTAAAAACAGCTGTAACACCTGATTAATATTTAGCTGTTTAAAGAAGTATTACCTTTAATGAGCACTTCACCGTAAGGATTCTTTGATGAGTATATGTCATTTAACTCACACATAAAACTAATTTTGAGGACTGCCTTCTTTCATCTACATAACATTGCAAAAATCGATGCAGAAAAACTAGTCCATTTGTCATGTCTGGGAAATCTTCGACGGCCAGATGGTTTCAGATTCTCAGCCACGCTTTTTCAAAAGCTTTAATAAAGAAGTTTAACTCAACTCAACAAGACAGATCACACAAGTGTCCCAGTGATTCTCCCGTGTTAGTGTTGCTGGTTCCTAATCCTACATCTGCCTTCTCCTTGTCTGTTTTAAATGCCTTCCTGATTGACCTCCTGTGTACCAGGAGGTACGTAGGTAAAGACTGTTCTTTATCTAAACTCTTGCCTCTGACTTGTTGCTATTAAGTCCTTCGCCTGTGTTCCCACCGGTCGTTACAAATTTGCACGTTTACCGGGTCTTAAATCCTGAGCACCGGGCCTTGGACGGAGTACTAAGGGCTTCACAAGACAAGAACTTCAATTGTTTACATATATCTATATCTATATATAGATTATACATTATAAAATATTTTTGCACCATGGCCAACATGAAAATGAACAATGTTGGGCCAGGGAGGTCCCAGATGTTTCCTGTGCATAGCATGTACACGTACAACGAGCAAGAGTACAGTGTGCAACTCAGGGGACATTTAATTCTACTCTCTCATTTATCTATAGCTCGATATTGGCAAACATACACTGAAAAATACCCAATATTTTTAACCACATAAAAGCTTAAAAAAACAGCTGACACAAAATGATAATAGCCAACCCCACTGTCAACAAGTCCCAATGTCAGCAAATCCACAGTCAATGTTGTTTAATCAGAAACTAAAGTCAAACCCGCCGTAACTACGTACACTAATGGAAACCTTAAATACAGTCCTGCCTCACTGGGGTCAAAAAGTTGTTGTTTCTTTTTTATATTTTTATACTCCCGACAATAACTCTCTATTGTTCTTTTCAAAAATGTGAAAACATGTGGTCCAGCTTGTCTGCTTATCACCTGTTACATGCTATGCACATTATAATATAAAATAATATTATGTACAAGTGGCCCATCTGTTATTTGTTTTTCTTTAATGTCGGTATTACATTTGAGCTACATTACATAAAAGTTATTGAAAAAGAATTATGAATTTTTACATTTTTTCTGATTTTGTGGACCCACAGAATGTTTTTTTTCTTTCTTGTTTATACTCAAATGAGCTTAATTATATTGTAGTGTTGTCAGTTCTGAAAGAGAAAATGTACCATACACTCAGAACATTCTCCCGGCTGCTCTGTGTCATCTCTAGCATATGCTATTGTCTATGGACACTTGACACTCTATTTATGAGAGAGTTGTCCATGTTTCCTAATATTGTTGGACTGTCTTAGACCATAGGAATAACATGAATGCATTTTGAAAATGGGCGTACTTCCCCTTTAAAAAAGCATACCGCCGTAGCGTGACGCTGATGACTCCATCCATATGAAGCACTCTTGTGCCCATCCTCACGCGTCAGCCATCCAGCGGACCTCCTGCATCCCCTGGCCCAGCCCCCGCTCATCTCCTCCTCTCCTCCCCTTCTCCCCGGGTGTGTGAGCCAGGATCACCGCTCCATTCAGCGGAGCTCTTGGCAAAGAACCGCAGGGAAACAATGAAAGCCGAGGCGATGGAAGCCCGAAGGGACTAACAGCGCGAAGGGAAAGGGGGCACAGGTAAGCGAGGCCTGGGCTTGTCATTGAAATCATCTGTGCCGCCGGCCGCGGCGGAGCTGTCATTTTGCAGAGGAGCGGAGAGAGTGGGGTGTGCATCAAGGAAATAGAACACCATGAATGGAGTTACCGTGCAGGAAATGTGTAGAGCCGTGTGTATTCCGCAAGGCTCGAGCCATTTTTCTGGTGTCTTGTTTATTTTTGGTGCAGCTGATGGCGGGATGCTGCGCAGTGCGCTCCGGCAGATGTTTACGCGTCTTGTCATCCTGTGCGCCCATGTTGGAGCGTAACTCCCCAGGCCTCAGCGTCATTACAGGATAGACATTTAATCGTACTTTTTCTTGGTGAATTGAAACGTCCCTGACTGCCGCCCCTGGCTCTGCATGGAGAAACAGATCACTGTGTCTTTAACCAAAAGTAAGTGACATCCATGTTTGCAGGCAGGGAAGTCGTGACAGGTTGCCTGGTGCTGCAGTTTGACCTTGCAGCATTTCTGTTTTTCAGGAACGCAGGTCCCACCTGACAGATAACAGAGGCACGGCTCTTTTGTGTGTGGCTTTCAAAGGTTGCCACTGAATTACTGCAATAACGTCAAGGCTTTATCCAATTACCAGGAGGCTGTGTGAGGTGAGCTCAGTGGTCATTGAATTTGCTACCATTTCTCATCCATATCTGGAATATAAGAACCTATTTCTTAATGTAACAACAGGTTATGGATGTAGTGTAGGATGGAGTGGTGCAGCTAATACTGACAATGGTCTTATAATCTTCTTCTCCTGCACCCAAAAATGTTCAAATATTGTCAGATTTAAAGTATTTTGATACATAAAAGTGCATCACATACAAGCAGGCAGTCTTAAATGAGTACATATGAAAATGGACAGACTATGAGACAACACAGATGTGTAAAAGGCTCCCCACCACATGTTCTTTTGCAGTTGTTTTGACTCTTGTGTGTCTTTGTTGTGGTTTTGAGTCACTTTGTGTTGGTTTTAACCTCTTTTGTCCTGTTCCCCTTAGGCCTGTTCAGTAATCCTTCCATGCATATGAACCTGTTCTTATTGATGAGCTCACATACAGTCTGTACAGTGTCTGAAATACGAGAGACACAACATGCCCTGACTGCAGAGACAAAGCTCTGTTGTTCAATATCCTTTGGTGCAGGTCACTTTTGTCCTTTGCAGCATGGCCATCTTGTCAGCAGCAGGCTCGTCAGCGCTCTCAGCCAATGGCAGCTCTCCTTCTGCTCACGTTTCACACAAGTGGCCCGACTGACCGTCGCCATGGTGACAATCGTTTTCACAGCATGGCGTTTGCTCAATCTCAAATCCTGCCTTTTTTTCCCCCCTCCTGCGATAACGCCAACCACAAGCAGAATATTTGATCCTAAAGAGTATAACTCCACAGCAGCGGTGCAACTACATGCAACAGTTCATTTCACTTCTTGTATGATACATTTCCAAAGACTCCTGCTTGTAGCTCTCCATTTGCATCCATCCGCTTCCTCTGCCTGAGCCATTGGTTGTAATGCTAATCACACCATTTAACTCTAAGGCTGCTCTTGCTGCAGGGGAGGAAACAGGATTTCCATCTCAGTGTTTCTTTCTGGCCTTTCTATGTGGAGTGTGCATGTTCCCCCCATGGCTGCTTGTGGCAAAGACATTCAAGTTCATTATTGCATAGGTGCGAGTGTGAATGGCTGTCTGTCTCTATGTGACAGCCCTGTGATTGACACACACTTTCGCCAAATGTCAGCTGATCAGCTTTTGCCCTTGGTGTTGCCCAAAATACTTTCCCAGCAAAAAAGTGCAGGAAATGTTTTAACCTGGTTTACAGATTTGGTCTCTTGGGGGCAGTGAAAACAAGCTGCAAACACCACATATCGTCGCCTTTTATGTTGATATGGGAGCAATGTCAGCTTTCACTTTCGCTTTCACAGAGCCATGTGTCTGGCCACCCGATGAATGTAAGGCCAATATTTTTTCGGCTTTTTGCTCTGTTTGGTTCTCCGCCAACTCCTGAGGGAAATATCTGGCTCTTTAGCTTCTGTGTGGATCAGAATCAGTAGGTTTGCACATACAAGGGATTTGTCTTGATGGTGATTTGGTGCATAACAATACACACAGGGCAAAAGTCAAGAGATATAATATAAATTAGAAAAATATTTACAATAGAAAATAGAGGAAAAATACAAGAAATACATAACAATAGGTTTGTTTTAGGTCGAAGGGGCTGTACCGTTCTGTGCAGGAATGTGCAAAAATATTGACCGGGAGATGTGCAAAAGTATGAACAGTATGAAGTACAGGTACAAGGAGTGTGTGCGTGTGGGGAGACAGTGAAGTTGCAGAGCTGTGCTCCTCAGCTAGTCTCTCTATGTGTTTGTCTGTTTGGTGCTGAGCAGGGCTCCTGTACAGTTGCTGCTATAAAAGTTTGCAGGGCTGAGGGGAGCTGCAGAGTCGGGCGATGATTCTATATGGGTTCGTCTCTACGGGCAAATCCTTTCACCTTCAAGTAGTCATGCAATCCATAGTTGATGTAAAAATACTGGTATGTTATCGCCACTTTAAGCTTTTCTCACATTTATCAATTTGTTTGTCATATATTTGTAGCAAGAGAAAATGCTCTAAAAAGATCTACTGATTCCATAGTCTATCATTGCATCTTCATCCTGAATGCAGGCAGAGAGAGTGAAAGAGATTAATGTGTGTAGTCTTCAGTACGCTCCCGCGTGGCATTAACGTGATTGTAAATATTGATTTCTTGTTTGCTTTGTTTCGCTTTTGAGATAAATAGTTCACACAGGCTATTAGCATGATCACTTAGGCTGCAGAGCTCTAGCATGCTTTTAGGGCTCGCTAATGACAAACCTATGGTGTCAGATATTTTGAGAGTTTGACCCAATTAAGCGCAGACAGTCCCTTTAAAGTGAAACCAACGCCATGTGATTTGCAGCCAAATGAGGGCTAAATCCTGTCCAAATCTTGTGGGACTATGGTGCAAGAAATCTGTGAAAGAAACCCTTTGCTGGGCTTAATTGCTGGGTAAATAAACAAGAAAGATCTAGACAAAAACCCTGGTTGATAACTAAAGTTCCATTGTTAGTCAAATTTGCTATATCACATTCTCCTCTCCCATTCCGCATTCACCCTCCGTGTGGACTGTTGTGTTGATCGATGGTCCAGTAGAAGCTGTGCTGTAATTTTACTGCTGTGCTCTGCTGGATCTCAGCTAAGCTAGTCTGCATTGGCTGCAGCAGCAGGGTGACTCTGCAGGATTGGCCTGATCTGTGTACACTGCGAAAACCAAAAGCCACCGTTTGTGCTCTTTACTGAATGTCATTCCCATCCTGCGTTTACTGAGGCGAGATGTGATGATTGCGTGAGTATGTGCTTCTCCAGATGTGCCTTCTTTTGACAATAATGCACTTTCATTCTTGAACTACATGCATGTTCACGGAGCAGTGGAGGCTTGAAGGAAAGTGTAGCTACTTGTTGTCTTGCTCTCCAGTCCGCTCTTGTGGTTTACGTTTTCCATTAGAAGTGGAAAACATAAACCACACCCTTGGTGGCTTCAACGATTTAACAAAGTCTGAACGTCAGTGTCTACATATACCAGCATGCATTGCACGTGCCATTTCGCAAAGAGGTCAGAGTGGCCCAGTGTGGGGAACGAGTATGTTTATGTTCTTCATGATACTGAAAGCCAGTTTTTTTTGCTTGCTAGACAAATGTGCGAACACAACATGCATTGCACATAATGTCCACAGTGAAAACACATACGACCGGACTGAATACGACCAGTCGGCTCTAGCTGGCTGCTGTTTCTGTCATCCTGGCATTGGACAGTACTTGAAAGATTACGTCTCGATGCAGAAAGTCAAAATTCTGAAATTTAAAACCCAATTCTCCACATTTTGATAAATAAATAAATATGATATATGATAAATATGATAAATATTTTCGAATCGCATCGTAGCGCTCTGAATCAGAAATCGTGCCTAAAAATTCACACCCCTGATTCATGATCTCAGGGGGCAACGATGATCGACTCTGATAAAAGGCAGCGCACAGCCGCTTCCCAAAGTTTTTTGGACATAGGAAGCATCAAACTGGGCTAGCTAGACACTTCCTCACGTCAAAATTAAATAACTGCTCCCCAACTGACTGCTAGCTACTGGCAGCACTATCAGTGCTACCAGGCGTCTGCCTCCTCTGCCGTACATGTGGATGGTGGAAGACTTCTGTAGCTGCTACAGCGATGCAGAGAACATTTAAAAGTATGGTAAACATAACACATGCTGAAATACCCAGAAAATCAAGGCCAGACACTATTTACATGGACAAAATCTTCCCACTTACGGCATGATTGTTCTGATTCTTCTTTTCGTTTGTTTACTGGAAATTTAAGACGGATCGCACATTTTGGGCTCCCATCGCTTGGGATTTTATATTAAGCTGTTTTGGGCTTGACAATGTGACATATAGGCTAATCATTTTCTGTGATAAAAGATCCTTGATCACGGTCACTACCTCAAACACTGAAAAGCTTGTGAGTAGTGGACACCAAAGTATTTTTTTGGCTGACATTTGGACATGTCACAGTAGGAAAAGTGCAGGTATAAATAATACATATATTATATGATGGCTGAATTCCATTTAGCTGCTTCAGTTTTATGGTCCTGGTCATACAGGTCATGGCTTACTGGGACACCTAAATACAACGGAGCCATTGTTCATGTTATCGGTAACACCTGTGCTGTATGTTTGTTACCTCCGCCAAAGGGGAGGTTATGGTTTTGGCTCGGTTATTGTGTTTGTTTCATGATTTTCACGAAACTTGATGGAAGGGTGAAGAATGGGCCAAGGAGGAACCCATTCAAATTTGGATCAGATCCGAATTGCGGGGCGGAAAAACAAATTCTGTTTCATTTTCGTTAGAGATGCACAAGATAGTGTGTGTGTGTGTGTGTGTGTGTGTGTGTGTGTGTGTGTGTGTGTG